>CM031967.1:4837584-5000084 GCA_018749465.1 Paracanthobrama guichenoti
ACACACACGTTTTAATATATTTAAATGTAATATTAAAATATATAGAAATAAATAGATTTTTCATCATTTAAAATTTTCTATAATATAAAAATATGTAATATAATGTAAAATAGATTTTTTATATATATATATATATAATACACAAATATATTAATAGATATATAAATGTATATCCATATACACGCACATTCTGACTACTTATTTGTCTTAAACTGACATATACACTGATCAGGCGTAACATTATGACCACTGACAGGTGAAGTGAATAACACTGATTATCTCTTCATCACGGCTCCTGTTAGTGGGTGGGATATATTAGGCAGCAAGTGAACATTTTGTCCTCAAAGTTGATGTGTTAGAAGCAGGAAAAATGGGCAAGCGTAAGGATTTGAGCGAGTTTGACAAGGGCCAAATTGCTAGACGACTGGGTCAGAGCATCTCCAAAACTAGGAGACTAGTTTACAGTTGATTAACTCACCATCTTGTCTGACGAGGCCCTGCTGGATGTACCTGATGTAAGTGAAGAAATTACACACCGCTGTGATCTGTGAGGAGAGAACACTGATTTATTAACCTGCTCCTGAAACAAACATCTCATTTAATGTCAGACTGCTTAATAAATTATGTTATAAAGACTGAGAGGGAGTGATATAGACATGTACCCGTGCTCTGCTAGACGGAGATATATAATAGTAATTCTCTTTATCTCCCAGTTTGATGCGATGCCGGCAGGGGCGGGACATCCCGCTCAACGCACATTTACTGTTGAAGCAAAAGAGAACACTGGGCAATGAAGCTGTCAATCAAATCGCTAAACACTCTTAACGGCCAATGAGACACGAGCAGGACAGAATGACACGCCCAGCAAAAGGAGTAATTATGAGATTTATAGTAAAAATAATAATAAACATTCTCCAGACAGAAAGGAAATGACGATATGATGTGTTAGTGTAAAACAGGATTTCATGCACATTTGGGTCTTGGAATCACTTACGTTTCTATCGGTGTCCGGCAACCGCTGTGAAAACAACCCCAAATCAAACAGTGATTAAAGTGGGATTAAAGCGTGACTTCCCAGATCAAAGGTCAATTGCTCTGATTTACAGTATGTGTATTTGTCGCCCCCAGGCAGAGCAGGCAGAATTTAAAGAGGGTCCCACATGCTAACATGTCAAATTGAAGGATTTTAACTTTGGTCAGGATTGTCCCGAGCGTTAAGCAGCTGTTGGTGTGGCTGAAGGTAAGCGTTTGTGCACTCAAGCATGCGGTACTGGGAAAACAAAATGCTTTTCCAAGCATAACTTTCTATGGCACATGCATTCTTGTGCTACTGTGATGGTAACAAACCTCAGCTACTCGAAACATCTGTGCCATTAAACCAGATGTTTCATTTTTCCGGTAGCATGTTAGACAGTTTAACTAAAATGTAACTAACTTGCTCAGCACTTAACAGTATAACAGTGCTAGAAATGCATTACGTCATAAATTGCATTCTGATCATTCTTTTTACATGTTTCTTTACTTTCTTTAATCTTGCTGTTTGAGTACCTCCAGCGGGAGTTCTTCTCTATATCAGTGTCAGTGTTTCTGAACTCCCTGAAACGCCTCCTGTAGTCTTGAGTTTTCTTCCGGGAACCAACACGTCACAATATTCCTCATTTAAATAATTCATACAGAATAAAGGGGCGGGGCCTGGTTGAGTTAGTTAGTAGTGTGTTGAAACTGGCGGTTATGGTAAGGGACGGGACATTTCCCAAACACACTGGACCAATCACAACACACTGCTCCACCCGACCAATCAGAGCACAGTGTGCATTTCAGAAGGAGGGGCTTCATAGAGACAGCAACTAAACAGAGCGTTACTGACAGACTGGGAAGAGAGGAGCCTCAACAATGGAGAATATAGGGAAATAATGTGTCTTCAAACATTAAAGCATGAAAACTCTAGTAGACCCAAAAACAACATCAAGACTTGCCATAATGGTCACTTTTAACCTCATCCTTCCCTCGGGTCATTTTGACCCCCTTAGGAATGAATGGAATGCGAGGAAGGCTTCAGTATACATAGAAAAAACCTAACAAATGCCCAAAATTAACTTTACCAAAAAAAATATTTTATAATGTCTACATGTGTATCTGATGGCATACTGAAGAGAAACTGACTTTAGGACCCAGCGGAAAAGCTCATTTGAGCTCCATATAGAGCGATAAGGCCATCTAGTGGCAAGAGTCATGAAATATCATGTTATATATTTATTTTTCCACAAGAGGTCGGCAGAGACACCCAAACTGACCCAATGTGAGATATTTTGAGCTGGGTTATGCATGTATTGGAGTTATTTTGAATTTAAGTTGAAATAATGTGCTTAAATTATTGATCAAATCTAGAAATTTAAGGGTAAATACAATACATTTTAAAAATTGCATTAAAAATAGAAAAAATTAAATGATATAAGCTTTCTGGACCAAAAAAAAAAAAAAGTATACTTTTGTGGCTCCGGGTCATTTTGACCCGCTAGGGAAGGATAAATTGTTTGCGTTCACATACTTTTTCATTTTTCGGTTTGAGTTAAAAACTCATTTGGATTTGTCATTATTTAAATAACAAAAAGTAATGCACATTATTTGAAAAAGTAAATCAGGTATTATAGGTGTAAATTTGAGTAAAAAATTTGATTCTGACAAAGTGTGAAACAAGGTGACCGATCTGTTTTGTTTATACAGAGTCGCCGTGCGTCCATCCATGACTTACTTGGGTCCTCCACACTCGATGGGTTTGACCGCGGGCAGCGACGACATCCCAACAGGCTCGATGGTGAGAGAGTTGTTCTCCACCGCGCTCTGGACAGACTTAGACAACTGGAGAAAAACCAAGAGAGAACGTCTGAGAGAACGGAAAGCACAGAGAAAGATAAAAGAGCGGATGTGCACTGGCGTACCTCAGAGCATGTGAATGAAAGGCAGGGCCCGATATCCTCCCTGTACACCCTACTGATGAACGCCGAGGTGCGATCCAGCCCGGGCGTCTCCTTCCATGAGAGGAACTCGGCAAACAACACCGAGTCCATCTAGATCACAGAAGCAGAGACACGTCAGTTTATGCTTTTAACCACTCAATTAATTCATGCTCTTTTTCTTAAATGTGTTGATTGCTATTTTGTTTTGTTTCTCTGCTGGAAAAGGCTGGTTTGCTGGTCCAGTATATTTTAGTAAAGCTGGTGACTTTACAATAAGGTAGTTCACGCAAGTCAATGCATTAACTAAAAATGAGCAATACATTTGTGACAGTATTATCTTTGTATTTTCAGTGTATCTTTGTTAACGTTAGTACAACTGTTCATTATTAGCTCAGGTCCATTAAATAATATGAACAGATAAAACTTTTGATTTTAATGTATTAGTAAATGTTGAAATTAACATCAACTATGATTAATAGCGCTTTAGAGGCATGTTAACGAATGCAACCTTATTGTAAAGTGTGACTTATTTATTATATACTATGAAGTATTTATTAATATTTTGAATTGGATTTTATTTTAATATTTTAAGTTTTCATTTACTTTAAGTTTTAGTAATTTAGTTGTTGTGTGCTTTTGTCATTTTTGTTTAGTTTTGCTTTAATTCATTTTAGTAATTTCAGTACTTTGAATTACTTTCAGTTATTTGCCAAGGCAACATTTCTACTGTTTGTAATTTTGTTATTAGATAAATAAAATGTAAATATTTGATAAAAATATTTACATTTCATTTTTTTAATCTAATATTTACATCTAATATTTATATATTTATATATATATATATATATATATATATATATATATATATATATATATATATATATATATATATATATATATATAAATTATTCAGCTATATTTCAATTAACAAAAATGATTTTTAATAGTTAAAAACTTAAGTTAACCATAGGAGTTTTGGGCACTTGACAGCTGCTCAGGACCAGCCAAACCAGCAAACCACTTCAGGATCGATTAGGCTTTTTTTTCACCAGGGAAAGAAACCAAGTAAGCAAGAAAAATTACTTAAGTTCTAATTTGGAACCCTTTGTACCCTGTTGCCATAGAGACCTGCCAGCAAGGTTCACACACAGGTCACACTGACCAGCTGACCAGGAATCAGACACACAGTATCAGAGAGAGGAGAACAGGAACTGTACAGATCAGAGAAATGCAGGCCGAGGAGGAAAAGAGAGGAAGAACAGCAGGAAATCAGTGAAGGTACAGTGATAAGACCTTCATCATGCAGGTATAGTCTCTAAAAGCCAGTGATCTTGTTCAGCCGTGTGTTTGTACCTCCCTGTCCTCCCGGTTTGTCGCTACATCAGTCGGCATCGGCTCTGTCTGCAGCTGTAGGGCACCGCTGGCACTCTTGTTGCGCGTGTGGCCCCGTGCCCGGCTGGAGCCTGGAGACAGCAGCTGAGGGTGGAGCTGGCGGTTCGGGGAAGAGGGCGTAGAGGTCAACACCAGGGTTTTCAGAGCAGAGACCTCCGCCTGCAGGACGTCAATCTGAGAGGACAGACATACTTTCAGAGTGAGCAGATAGTGAGACAGAAAGCGTGAGACAGAAAGAGTGAGACAGATGTCACCTTGCCCTGCGCCTCCTTCAGCTGCTTCTCAGCTCCCGCTTGCTTCACATTGGCCTCTCGCACCATCTTATGTGCCTCCTAGAAATCAGAGATGCGACAGGTTTGCGACATGAAACACTAGAGGGAAGTTGACATGTCCCTGGTCTGACATGCTAAACTACTTTATATAGCATTTTACAAATGTTTTTTATAATTATGCTTTCAGCGTTTATTTTTATTTAACATTGATTGTGAGATTACATTAAATATTTTTACATTAATCAATTATAATGTTTTATTCAGGGCTCGAGATTAAAACCCGGTAACCCGACCAAATGCAGTGGCATGTGTTGCAGTCACTCCTATTAGCCACTTTGGCGGGTAGAATTTGTATAATACATTTTTCAATTGTAGTCTTTTAAAAAGGCATCTAAAATAATAAACTAAGTGCAATATTCTATACATATCAATACTGAAATATCTGAAACGCTTCCATTTTCCTCAGCGTCTCTCTCTCTCATCTCTCCGACAGCGAGTGACACACAAACCCGCCTCCTCTCACTTACTTGCTTAATTTCCTCCGGATGAATATCGTTGCTGTTACTGGGCTTCAATTTCGCCATGGGATTGCGCTTAATTTTACTCATTCCTGCAGATTTTGTGCTCACACCCAAAGTGTGTGCACTTAAAGCCATCTTGAGTTATTTTTCGCTGCTTAATGCGCTTAAACAGTCAAACACACTAAATAATGTCAAAATGCCGGTCTTGGTGAGTATTCACATAAACACAGTCAGTTCTGTTATAAGTGTATGTAAACAGTTGAGAAAGAAAATGCATGTGTAACAGTGTAATGGATCCGTGCATCAGGTCTTAAAGTGACAGCAGCCTAATAAACCTGCTGACAAATTATGAGATAATATTCAAAATATCTATATGGCAGTTTTTATCAATGTCAAAATTGTGGCCAGTGAAAATGCTGAGTGGCTAGTGACTCCAGGAGCCACAGCGGCTGGTGAGCAAAAAAGTTAAAGTCAAGCCATGGTTGTGTTATAAAATAAGAATTACTATAATTTAATGTAATTAAATTAAATTGTCTATGCTCAGTGTCAATCTACTGTCAGCAATGATGTCACATTAGTCCTGCCCACCTCAAACAGACTGGCAGTCAGTTCCTCCAGTTCCAGCTCGAGCTGATTCCTGATATGAGACAGTCTGACGCACTCCTCGTCTTTCAACTTCAGCTCCTGGAAACACAGACAACAGTCAATAAAACAGAATCAAATTAAATAGGAAAACATGTTCATGGTTCACATATCCAAGCAGTTCACATTCATGTACATTAAAGTCTTGGGAAATATTAAATAACTAACGAGCTCCAGCATCATTGGATATAATAAAACAATAAATAAATGTAATAAAAAAAACTGTAATACACTCCTAAAAATGAAGGTTCTTAATCGGCATTGATTAATATCAATTTATAGAACCCTTCAAATGCACAAAAGGTTCTTTAGATTTTTTTAAATGTTCTTTTAAGAATGTTCACTAAAACAGTGGTTCTACCATGGCAACACTGTGAAAACCCACTTTCTGGAACCTTTATTTTTAAGAGTGTATGACTAGACGTATCTCCATCATTTAAAGGCAATTTCCAGAGAGGCTAGCAATAGCAAGCTAGCTTTGAAAGCGTAAGATCCCCAAAGCCACGCCTCCTCCAAAACACATGAACACGCACAGCAGAGAGCAAACAAAAATGTTAAACTACCTCATGTCTCAAACCACATTATATAACAATAATGAACACCACTTAGAGAGCACTGACCTGAATCACCTGACAGCTGCAGATTCATTTCTGCATTGATAGTGTTGACATAGAAACACATAAATTCGAGTCATGAAATGCTCCGAGTGTAGCATCACTGGTTTCTATCTCATTCGGACCGGATGTAATGATTGGACGAACATTTTATAGTCCTACGCCTTCCACAGATGATACAGTGCCCTCCACAATTATTGGCACCCCTGTTTAAAATGTGGCCATCTCAGTCCCCAGACCTCAACCCAATCGAAAACCTATGGGGCGAGCTAAAGAGGAGAGTGCATAAGAGAGGACCCAGGACACTGGATGATCTAGAAAGATTGTGCAAAGAAGAATGGTCAAAGATCCCTCTCTCTGTGTTCTCCAATCTTGTGAAATGTTATAGGAGGAGATTAAGTGCTGTCTTGTTGGCAAAACGGGGTTGTACAAAGTATTAACATCAGGGGTGCCAGTAATGAGTTCAAGGTTTTTTTTTTTTTTTATAAATGTGTGATTTTTTTACCACCAAAGTAATGTACTTAAATGAAAGGTTGGATTTTTCTTTTTTTTGCATTTGGGTTCTATGTTGTTTTTTTTTTTTAAAAAGGAGAATTTTTAGAAGTCCATGACCACATCTTAAACGGGGGTGCCAATAATTGTAGAGGGCACTGTATATATACTAGGGGTGGGCGATGTACCGGTAGAATTGTGTCAACTGATAGAGATTTTGGACTATCGTCCCTATCGCAGTTACGCTGTACTGAGGTTTAAACAATGGTGATTTTAAACCAGTGAAGCACAATTAGCAGTGAAAGTCAGCTCGTTTCAGCATATGCCACTGCATGCACTGGCATGAAGCCACTGCTCATACAGCACGTGAGAACTGAACCGAGTGCTTTTTGGCGCCTAATTGGGCTTGAACGGTTAAAGGCCCACTGAAGTGCCTTGAAACGCTCAGCATTATTCAGTGTGTTGACGTAATTTCCCCTGAAACGGCTCCAGCTGTAAGCAGCTCCTCCTCTTTTTTAAAACAGCCAATAGCGTTTAATTAATATCACAGATTGCTTAGAGCCTCTCTCTTTGGTAAAGCCACGGTTTCCTCCTAATCTCTAATCCCATTTATCATCCTAATCTCCTCCGTATCGCTTTGAAATACAGCACTCCGTGCAGAATTAAATGGGTCCGATATGTTTTGTTGTATGCGCCGACTAGCGCATACGATCCGCGCTGCACTCTCGTGTCTCTAGTCAACGGCTCTGGTCTAGACTGTGTGTGTGTGCTGGGGTGGTGCACGTGAAACCAGACTTCAGTCCCCTCAACTGAAAGCATATTTACAAGTCTGAATCATTTCCTATCGCATGTATAGTGCGCTATGTGCCATTCACCATGTAGGAAATAGTAAATGTGTGAACAGCTGACCGAGCGTCTATTTATAGTGCAGGGGGCGGGACGCTTCAGATTCTAAAGAGCATTTGATTGGACAGAAGATGTGATGAGAAGACGAAGTCTGCGATGATGTCTTCAAAATCTGTGATTCATTGTAACGGAAGTGAGAGACTGTAAGTTTTGAATCCTTACATCTCCTCAATGCAAATTTTGTCATTGTTTTGGAACACACCAGCTCATTCATAACCTTAAGGCTAACATAGTCTAACTAAAAGCTAAAAAAAACGTCACTTTTGATTTCAGCGGGCCTTTAAATACACATACCGGTGTGTCAAAGTGACATGTATTTGCAAGTAAACAGAGTAATTTATGTCTTAAGTGAACATAAACAGTTGAGAAAGAACTGAGAAACGGAGAAAGATCAACGCACGAGTATACTGGATCCGTGCAATCGGTCTTAAAGTGACAGCACACTAATTTACCTGCTGTCCTTATTAATGCTAATCAAACAACAACAAAAGAGATCATATCGCTCACTGCTCTTGACTGAATCACTTTTGTAACTTTAATAAGAATAAATGTATATTTAATTTACACAGTGAAGACTATGCATTTGATTACTTCATACTTTTTATGAAGAATTTCTAGTGCTGGAAGTTTTTCAGGTCTATTTCATTTGTGTTTGTTCTACTGTAGTTTACTGTACTGTAGACTTTATCACTGTCTATTTGTCTTCAGTAAGCTTGAGAGTTGTTGACCAGTGTTCGTTTTTTTAAAATGATAATGAAAATGGTGATAAGAGTTATACATTTTTAGTGGTATTATTTAAAGCAAAAATAACTATATCGTGATATAAGATTTTGGTCGCCTAATATATACATATAAATACATACAGAACAATTAACTTAGTGATTGCTATCAAGATGTGAAGAGACTTTCAACCAAAAAATGTTTCTGGAACAAATCTCCTACCCTTTAAGTGTTGACACTGCTGCTATTTAGTTTGACTGACATGACGTCACAACAGTCAAATGAGCGACATTGTAGCTTACACGAAAATATGTTTCTAACTTGCAATTATGGTTTGACAAAGACATGAGCAGTTTTACTACTCTGAAACACATGTGCTGGACAACCGAAAGACAATGAAACATCAAGAACCTTTCACACTGAAGAATCGATCTTAGCTAAATTTAAAGTTCCCCAAAACATAATTTTTAAAAGTATAGTATAGAATGGAATGGAATATATAGAATAGAATAGAATAGAATAGAATAGAATAGAATAGAATAGAATATAGAACAGAATGGAATAGAATAGTATAGTATAGAATGGAATAGTATAGTATATGGAATAGAAAGAATGGAATAGTATAGAATGGAATGGAATAGAATAGAATAGAATAGAATAGAATAGAATAGAATAGTATAGAATAGAATAGAATAGTATAGTATAGTATAGTATAGAATGGAATGGAATAGTATAGCATAGTATAGTATAGAATGGAATGGAATAGTATAGTATAGAATAGAATAGGAATAGTATAGTATAGTATATAATAGTAATAGTATAGTATAGAATAGAATAGTATGGTATAGTATAGTATAGTATAGTATAGTATATAGTATAGAATGGAATGGAATAGTATAGTATAGTATAGTATAGTATAGAAGAATAGAATAGTATAGAATAGTATAGTATAGTATAGAATAGAATAGAATATAGTATAGTATAGAATGGAATGGAATAGTATAGTATAGTATAGAATGGAATGGAATATAGTATAGTATAGTATGGAATAGTATAGTATAGTATAGTATAGTATAGAATGGAATGGAATAGTATAGTATAGTATAGTATAGTATAGAAGTATAGTATAGTATAGTATAGTATAGTATAGTATAGTATAGAATGGAATAAAATAGAATAGAATAGCACCTTTTGTGCAGCATCCAGCTGCTCTCTGAGGAATTCTGTTCCCTTCTCCATGATCTCCAGAGAGGAACTCCGCAGACGGGACATGTTGTACGTCTCTTGTCTATGTGCTCCTGCCTCCTCCGGGGGCATCTTCTTCCCCTGCCCCCCATCACCCCCCGATCCGGGGCTCGGCTCTGGCTCCAGGTCGACCAATCTGCAGGAAACGTAAATAATTATTATTTTTTTATAGTCATGATGATTTGGTCCAAAACTGTGTGAATGCAGCCTATGAAAACTCAAGTGGAGATATAATATATATATATATATATATATATATATATATATATATATATATATATATATATATATATATATATATATATATATATATATATATATATATATATATATATATATTTATATAAAGGACAGTTCACCCAATAATTAAAATTTCGTCCAAACCTGTATGAGTTTCTTTCTTCTGTTGAACACAAAATAATACATTTGGAAGAATTTGGGTAACCCTGGCCCTAATTGACTTCAATGGGGACGAGCAAGTGTTTGGTTACCCATATTCTTCAAAATATATGTCTTTGTGTTCAACAGAAGAAAGAAACTCATACAGGTTTGGAACAGCTGGGTGAGTAAATGATGACAGGATTTTAATTTTGGGGTACACAACTGTCCCTTTAAGTTGGTTCTTGTAAAGAGAAAACTTTATGAACACCGTTTCCCCCAAATCGTTCAGCGCTAAGAGGACAACACACTTAAAATAAGTCTGCAGAGAAAAATATGAGTAGGATTATAACTCGAATAGAAACAACCCCACTGTGATTCCTAACTGTCCTTATTAATAGCCAATAAGAACATCCCATAAAGCTGTTTGTGGATTAATTAATACACGCTCGTGTGTGTATCAGAATCAGCCCTGTCTGAACTTCAGGGCGGTTTATGTAACTCGGCGCTCCGCGGTAGTCGCGGCATTTCCCGTGTGCGCTCCCCGCCCTTACCCTCACCGCGCCCGGCTACAGGACTCCCCGCGACCCGCGGTCACCGCGTCCCGCTGACGTCAACACAAAGAATGTAACAAACTTACAAAGTTACAGTGTAACAAAACACTGCTCCGCTTCCCGAAATAAAGAGTAACTAATGTACCAGTAGATCCCGCTGAGGTTTTCCGAACCCGACTGAGCTCTATGGCAGAAATCTGATCCAGGAAAACACTCCGGAATCCGGATCCGAGCGACAAATCTGCGATGTTTTGTTTTGAGTAGGACAGATTGGCAGACTTTCCTCTGAGATTGAGCAGGAAAAATGTCCAGCTGTCAATCACGGGTCACATGACACAGCGGAGGCATCCAGGAATCACGTGACGTGCCCCAAACAAATGGTTCAGTGTTTCTACTGTTCTGTTGTCTCTGTTCTATTTTGCATGTTATGTTATGTTTGTGTGTTTAGTTTTTTATTTATGTTATATTGTTTGTACAGTTCTGTCATGTCATTATGTTATGTTATGATATATGTTGTTCAGTTTTGGTTTGTCATCTTTGTTCCATTCTGTTATGCTGTGTATGTTATGTCATGTCATGTCATGTTATATGTCGTGTCATGTCGTGTCGTGTCATGTCTTATTGTGTCGTGTCATGTCATGTCATGTTATGTTGTGTCATGTCATGTTATGTTATGTTTGTTACGTTATATTGTTCCGTTTTGGTATGTCATATTTGTTCTATTCTTTAATGCTGTATATGTTATGTTAGTTATGTCGTGTCGTGTCGTGTCGTGTCATGCCATGTCATGTCATGTATGTTGTCATGTCATGTTATGTTGTCATGTCATGTCATGTGATGTTATGTTATGTTATGTTGTCATATCATGTTATGTTATGTTGTCATGTCATGTCATGTTATGTCATGTGATGTGATGTCATGTTATGTTTGTTACGTTATATTGTTCCGTTTTGGTATGTCATGTTTGTCCTATTCTTTAATGCTGTATATGTTATGTTGTTATGTCATGTCATGTCATGTCATGTCATGTTATGTCGTGTCATGTCATGTTTATGTTGTTCAGTTTTGGTATGTCATGTTTGTTCTATTCTTTAATGCTGTATATGTTGTCATGTCATGTCATGTTATGTTATGTCATGTTATGTAATATTGTTCCGTTTTGGTATGTCATGTTTGTTCCATTCTGTTATGCAGTGTATGTTATAAGTTATGTCATGTCATGTTATGTATGTTATGTTTATGTTGTTCCGTTTTGGTATGTCGTTTGTTCCATTCTGTTATGCAGTGTATGTTATGTCATGTCATGTCACGTTGTTATGTTATGTTATGTTTTTAATGTTATGTTATGTCATGTCATGTTACGTAATATATTGTTCCGTTTTGGTATGTCATGTTTGTTCTATTGTTTAAATGATGTTTCATTAACAAAGGTCGGGAGGAGCACGCAGCTCTGTCACCATATTTTAACAGTTGTTACATGACATTAGATCGGTTGTTGTTAAAGCTATTAAAACTATTATAAGTTTTACTATGGTATTTTTGGTTAGGTGAAGTCTGGACGTACCTCCCAACCGGGCATCTCTCTTCCTCTGTTGTATGCTGATCCGTAAGATCACCATTTCCGAAGAAAGTATGTGATGAGTATACTGCTATCCCAGAATTCCCTGCCACCAGCAGCTCGTATCCTGGAACAGACCTGGAGCGTGCTGGAGGAGAGGAGGAGAGCTGCACACGATGGATTCCTTCAAAAGTGTCCATCACGGGAAGTATATTCACTCAAATACACACACACACACACACACACACACACACACACACTTGCTCTGAGAGTGTTCACTTGAGTTGCATTTCTCACAGCCAGCCTGTTAAATACAGAGAGATTACATCCAAGTTCAGAGATTAAGACATTGTAGTTTTTCACTGCTAGAGTTTCCATTCAAGTTATCAAAGTGTAACTAAAGCATTGCACCATAACCTGGTGTTTGCAACAGTGTAGTCAGTTAAATATCTACCTAACACGCTCTAGAAGAGACTACATGGGAAAGTGTTTAACCATAGAAGCATAATAGTCAATAAAATAGTCAATCTACAACATTTATCATTTACTATTTAAGTATAAAATAATATATACAATAGTGGTCAAAAGTGATGTCTGAGAGGATATTTGTTTTGAATGACCCTACAAGTTCAATTAAACCAGCAAAATATGTGAGGAATTTTCAATTTTCTTTATATTTTTTTAAATAATTTAAATATGAGAGAAGAACAAAAACTAATATATATATATATATATATATATATATATATATATATATATATATATATATATATATATATATACACACTATATATACACACACATACATACATACAGTAGTGGCCAAAAGTTATGTTTAGCCTAGGAAAATTGACATCTTCACCCTTTATTAAAATATTAATTCGTTAAAGTTTTTGTTTGTCATATTGTGTAGTTGTGCTTGGACTTAGAATTTTTGCCCTGGCTATCAGACATTGTGTGAACACATGCAAAACCAGAGAGAACAAAATATTAATAATTGATTATGTTGTAGTCGATGAATAAAATAAATAAATAAAACCTGTAGCTGTAGTTTGCCTTTTTATATAAACATGATGATACCACAGTGTTTTGATATATATTGATTACCATGATATACAATGGTATTTTCAAGTTACTTCTAATACCATGGTATTACCATGATTATATATATATATATATATATATATATATATATATATATATATATATATATATATATATATATATATATATATATATATATATATATATATATATATATATATATATATATGTGTGTGTGTGTGTGTGTGTGTGTGTGTGTGTGTGTGTGTGTGTGTTTTAGGCATTTCAATAAATAAACATTATGACATTACATAAGGAAGAAATAATTAAGACTCTTCATCCTGCAGTCAATAACATTTATAGTTGCTTTTTAACATGGAGAGAGTGAAGTGTAAGTGTAATTTTTAATTGTGCCATTGCCATATAATCTGTCTCAGTCCTCAGACATAACGCAACAGAAAAATCAGCCTTACCCCAGTGACCTAGTGTGGATCTTCATGCCCTCTCAATATCTCCATTCCCGTGATAAACGCCCTCAGATGCTGTTTGCATGTTTTGAGGATCTAACGGTTGGTCGTTTCAACCCCCGAGCGAAGTCCCAGCACTTGTGGTCAGGCACGGGTTAATGAAACGCAACGGGGCCACATGCAGAGCTGCATTTCCTCCACTAGAGGGCCCTATATAGAGCACTGAACACCCTGCTGAGGGCCTCTGTGATCAGAAAGGGTTCATCAGAGCCTAAACTCCTCATGGGTGATTTAGGAACGGTTGATTATTGACATCATATTTACATTGCATAACTGCAATTAATACTTTATTAATTGAGCTGAATATGTATGAGTGTTTGTGCATGTGTGTGTTTTGAAAGATTTGCTCAGATTAACAAACCCCCCCAGTTTTCCACAATGCCTCTTTGTCAGTGGAAAACAGATTAGCAGGTCAAGTGACCGGAGGTGTGGGCGTCCCTGTACTCCTCTGCTCGAGCCTTCCTTCTTAACGGTTCCGGTAAAGACCGTCAACTCACAAAACATCACACGCTGTGAGTACAGTTGCTTATTTCTTATAGATACAGTGTTTGAGGCCTACAGGCGAGGTATAGAAAGCAATTGCATTGGATTTACAGTCAGATTTTTTGTGTGTGTTTCTTTTTTAATTCTCGCATTACCTAGTTTTGCTTCATTGCATTTGACTTGTTGCAATCAGTTTAGGTGTTGAGGCATGCTAACTAACATCACAATAGCATGTGATTTCTGTTTGTATGTGCACTACACATCTGTAATCACAGTGAAAGGTCAAGGGCTCTGAGGGGTCTTCCTGTCGGGAAGGGGCAGCGATGACGGTGACGTACTCACAGCAGGTGGCAGATGCGCGCCTGGGCACCTTTTATCGCCTGCTGCTGCGATGGAAAGGAAGCATCTATAAGCTGTTATATCGAGAGCTGCTGATCTTCACTGTCATGTACTGCACTATTAGCATCACGTACAGGTAAACACTGATCATTCACCTCTTTACCCCGGTTTTACTGCCTCTATAGTGGTGGTACTATAGTAAAACAGTGGTATCACAGGTGCTTTGATATGTGCCATGATATTGAATGACCTACAAAAAAGTACTATCATGTTTTTTTGTTACATCCAAGAATATCATGGTACTACTATGGTGCATGTCCAAAATATTTCAAAGTACCATAATATTACCGTCTGATATCATCACCACATGTGACATGCATTTACAGAAAAGTACTTTTTTTGGTACTGTTTTTCTAACATTTACCATACTAGTAGCATATTATTTCTGGAAGTACATTTTAGTATGTAAATCTCATGATACATTAATTTCAGAACCAACTGTGCAGATATCATATTTATACTTTTTGGTCAAATTTATATGGTACTTCAAATGGTATTTTAAAGAATACCATGGTATATGTTTTCAAGTTAAAGCAAATCATTTAATGCCATGTTTATTTTTTTAACATTTACCATAGTATTAGACAAGTATAGTGTTTCTGTAAATACATTGGAGTACCATGTAAATGCCATAACTGTACCATGATTGACTTTTTATATGGTACTTTAAAAGGTATGTTTTTAAAATACCATGGTAAAAAAACCCCCAAAAAAACAGTAATACTATGATACTTTAATATTACCAGGGTTCTAAAAATTACTTTATGCTATTCATATACAGTACTATGGCATTAGTTAATATGGTACATGATGTCCAAACAACATGATAATACCATGGATACACTATGGTACTAAATGGTTACCATAATCATATACCATGGTATATATTCATGTTTTCAAGTTAAACCAAAAATGTAATGACATCACCATGTTTATTTTTAACATTTACCATAGTATTAGACAGGTGTAGTATTTCTGTAAGTGCATTGGAGTACCATGTAAATACCGTAGTATATTCATTTCAGTGCTAATGGTATATTAGTGATACCATAATTGTACCATGATTGACTTTTTGTAAGGGTAAACTTTATATGGTACTCCAAAAGGGTTTTTTTACTTGATATTTTAATATTACCAGGGTACTAAATGACTACTATTGGCTAATCATATACCATGGCATTAGTTAATATGGTACATGACCAAAAAACATGATAATATTTAAATGGTACTAAATGATTACCAAATCCATATACCATGGTATATATTCATATTTTCAAGTTACTGAAAAGAATTTACCATGGTACATCTCTAAAACACGGTGTTACCATCTAAAAATCCATGATAAGGCCATAGATATATTTTGATAGTGTTGTTTGTCAGTGCAGATTTTCGTTCAGTCCTGTGTTAAGTATGCAGTCTTTGATTGACAGGTGTATCCTGACGGAAGAGCAGCGCAGGATGTTTGAGAAGCTCTCCATGTACTGTGATCAATACGCTCAGCTCATCCCGGTGTCGTTCGTACTGGGTAAATGGTTTCTTTCTTTGGATTAAATCCGTTCTTGACTCTTTGTGAGAATGTTCTCACAGATGAAACGGCCCTGCAGGTTTCTACGTGACTCTTGTGGTGTCTCGTTGGTGGGGTCAGTTCGAGAGCGTCCCGTGGACGGACCGCCTGTCAGCGCTGGTTAGCGGACACGTCCGGGGGACAGATGAAGGGGCCAGACTCGTCCGTCGGAGTCTCATGCGTTACGCCAACCTGTCCGGCATCCTGATCTACCGCTCCATCAGCACCGCCGTGTACAAGAGGTTCCCGACCATGAGCCACCTGGTTCAAGCAGGTAAACTGCACTTGTTCGCGTAACACAGGAAGTGATTTGGGCAAAGTAATGTGGCCTAGAACAGCGATTAAAGCCATGTTTTGTGCCGGTACCCTCCGGTGTCTGGGATTTAAACTCAAAGAGGAAAGAGGAAGGAATTACGGCCAGATTCCCAAGAGCTTTAGCAATAGTTTTAGAAATAGGCCATTCGAACATAATTTACTCACCCTCATGTCGTTCCCTGATGCCGGTGCAAACTCACCTTTTACAAACCAATGGCCAATTATTTCATGACAGTATAATGTATTAAATGTAATCTACAAATAATTAAAAATGAAGGCTTAGCAACTACTAACACACACACACACACACACACACACACACACACACACACACACATACACGTTCAAAAAACGTTTTTCATGTTTTATGAGGACTCTCCATAGACGTAATTGTTTTTCTACTGTACAAACTGTATATTCTCTCCCCTTACACTAACCCTACCCCAAAACCTACCCATCACACACACACACACACACACACACACAACCACACAACCACACACAAGCCCTACCCCTAAACCTACCCATCACACAAAACCCTGCATTTTTAAATTTTCAAAAAACATCACTGATTTATAAGCATCAAACGACATTTTGTTCTCATAACAGGGTTTACGGGGACCACACTTTCCATAGACATAATGGTTTTTATACTGTACAAATTGTATTTTCTATCCCCCTACAATGCCCCTGCCCCTAAACCTACCCATCACACACACACACACACTACCTCTAAACCTACCCATCACAGGAAACATTCTGCATTTTTACATTGTCAAAAAACATCACTTAGTATGATTCATAAGATGTTTTCCTCATGGGGACCAAAAAATGTCCCCACAAGGACAAGGATTTCGGATATTGGTTTACCAGGCCACACACACACAAACACACACACTCACTCACTCGCACACACACACACACACACACACACACACACACACACACACACACACACACACACACACGCACTCACACACACACACACACACACACACACTCACACACTCACTCACTTGCACAAACATACACACACACACACACACACACACACACACACACACACTGTACTTTTAGGATGATTTTTGGAGTTTGACAGCCCCTGGTCACCGTATGCTTTCAGTGTATGCAAAAGGGCAGTGGCACCATTCTTCTTGTGTTGCATGGGAGGAAGAAGGTCACATGGGTTTGAAAACTCTCCTGTACTGTAGGTCTGATGACGGCTGAGGAACTGAGGCAGTTAGAGGAACTGCCTTCCCCTCATAATAAGTTCTGGGTTCCCTGCATGTGGTTTGTCAGTCTGGCCATGAGAGCTCGGTCTGAAGGACGCATCAACAACGACGTCGCAATGACCGCCATCCTCAACGTATGTCTGACACTTGTGTGTGTATTTAGACTGATCACTCCTGTGATTCTGATTGCATTGGGTGAATTCAGGGACATTGGGACACTTTTTGCCATTGAGATGTTTGGGGAAAATGTCACAATTATCCCGAATTAACGCTTTGTGTCATGAATATCCCTGTTTTGTAGAATTTTTCTGCCTGTGTTGCAGAATAAAAATATTTAGTTACCTAATTACATATATTCATGTGTTTATATTTTATATATATATATATATATATATATATATATATATATATATATATATATATATATATATATATATACACACTCACCTAAAGGATTATTAGGAACACCTGTTCAATTTCTCATGAATGCAATTATCTAATCAACCAATCACATGGCAGTTGCTTCAATGCATTTAGGGGTGTGGTCCTGGTCAAGACAATCTCCTGAACTCCAAACTGAATGTCAGAATGGGAAAGAAAGGTGATTTAAGCAATTTTGAGCGTGGCATGGTTGTTGGTGCCAGATGGGCCGGTCTGAGTATTTCACAATCTGCTCAGTTGCTGGGATTTTCACGCACAACCATTTCTAGGGTTTACAAAGAATGGTGTGAAAAGGGAAAAACATCCAGTATGCGGCAGTCCTGTGGGCAAAAATGCCTTGTTGATGCTAGAGGTCAGAGGAGAATGGGCCGACTGATTCAAGCTGATAGAAGAGAAACTTTGACTGAAATAACCACTTGTTACAACCGAGGTATGCAGCAAAGCATTTGTGAAGCCACAACATGCACAACCTTGAGGCGGATGGGCTACAACAGCAGAAGACCCCACCGGGTACCACTCATCTCCACTACAAATAGGGAAAAGAGGCTACAATTTGCACAATCTCACCAAAACTGGACAGTTGAAGACAGGTAAAATGTTGCCTGGTCTGATGAGTCTCGATTTCTGTTGAGACATTCAGATGGTAGAGTCAGAATTTGGCGTAAACAGAATGAAAACATGGATCCATCATGCCTTGTTACCACTGTGCAGGCTGGTGGTGGTGGTGTAATGGTGTGGGGGATGTTTTCTTGGCACACTTTAGGCCCCTTAATGCCAATTGTGCATCGTTTAAATGCCACAGCCTACCTGAGCATTGTTTCTGACCATGTCCATCCCTTTATGACCACCATGTACCCATTCTCTGATGGCTACTTCCAGCAGGATAATGCACCATGTCACAAAGCTTGAATCATTTCAAATTGGTTTCTTGAACATGACAATGAGTTCACTGTACTAAAATGGCCCCCACAGTCACCAGATCTCAACCCAATAGAGCATCTTTGGGATGTGGTGGAACGGGAGCTCCATGCCCTGGATGTGCATCCCACAAATCTCCATCAACTGCAAGATGCTATCCTATCAATATGGGCCAACATTTCTAAAGAATGCTTTCAGCACCTTGTTGAATCAATGCCACGTAGAATTAAGGCAGTTCTGAAGGTGAAAGGGGGTCAAACACAGTATTAGTATGGTGTTCCTAATAATCCTTTAGGTAAGTGTGTATATATATATATATATATATATTTGAATGGCCTTCATTATGACATTTATCATAGAATACCATTAGTATTTATTCAAGAAAACTGAATATGTGAATATGTATATTTTTTATGTTGTCATTTGAACAGCCACTAGCCATGAAGTAGACCGATGCCAGTCTCATGAACCTGAAGTGCATCGCATTTAGTTTTGGACATCATCGAAAAATGACTCGTGGTTTAGTGAGGGAGTCAGAACTAATGGCTCTTATGATTTACTGACTATTTTAATCTGATTCAAACCGCTAACCATTTTATGAATCTTTTTGACTGAATGGTTTAATAAGAATAATTTTTTGTGCTCTCGTTGCGTTTGTTGCAGGTGCAGGAAACACTAGTGCAAAATTAAAAAGAAGATTAAACATTAATGGCCCTAGACCACGAGCTGATGTAAGCCTCATAAACCTAAAATATACATCACAGTCCATTGCCAGTTTATTTCAATAAGGACATAACAATACACTCGTAGAAGCCGTTTTTGTAAAAATAGGCTAAAGATTGTGTCATAAGCACGCGACTCTCTGTCGCACAGTAGAGAAATTACCGTATAGACGGGAGGAGAAGCTCACAGGCAATCTTTTACTGTCTATGAGGCAATCGGGGGGACGTGGAGGCATAAAGGGAGAAGCATGAGGAGAAGCCCACAGAGAGCCAAAATCTCTGCAAGATTCTGTGATTCAGATTTCACATTGCACAACGACTAGAAGACTTACAACTGTCAGACAGGTTGCTCACGTCACATCTGCGTCGTCAAGCTCAGTGTGAGGCTGCGCGTACTGTGACTCGTTAGCTCAGCCGTCAGGAAGTGAGTGCTTCTAATTGACTTCACTTTTCTCCGTTGAAGTCTATGGGGTCGCTGTGTCCATTTCTTTTACTGTCTAAGGACATAAGCGAGAAATGAGTCGCGGTTCAGTGAGGGAGTCACTTGAGAACTAACGGGCTCTTAATGATTCACTGAATAATTGAGTCTGATTCAAGCCGCTTATCGAGCAAGTTTAAGGCCGTTTCATGAATCTTTTTGACTGAACCGTTAAATAAGAAGTCGACGCATCTCAATCACCCTCAGGTGTCTGGATGCAGTATAGGTCATAAACCCTGCCCTCCATGAAATGTAATGGGACATAGACAAATGAAACAATTAAATTACTCTTCAAATACATTTTATATGTAGTTTCTGTCATTTTAGGCCGTTTTTATCACACTGATGTTAGTTCAAGTGTTCATTCTTTAAATAAGTTATTTGATGCTGTAAAAACGGGGGTTTGACGTTATGATTGACAGCTTCTCTGAGCGTCACTAAGGCACTAACGGACATTTGTTCGGGAATTTCGGGAGGAGATTGGAGTTTTAAGTTTAATCTCTACATTTCCATAACTGTTTATTTCACACACAAAAAAGTTGATTAGACAGGAGTGTGGGCGGGACCTTGATATCACTACTGCACAGACTCGACACCCAAGATGTCAGCGCCATTTGAAAACTGGCGGCTTCACTTACGTCAACGGAAGAAAGTGAAGGCACGTCGTCCATCTTTTTTTACAGTCTATGGTTTGAGGCTGTTTCGTGAATCTTTTGGACTGAACCGTTTCATAAGAATCATTTTTCGCGGACATCACGGCTCTCGCTGTGTTTGTTGTGTGCAGGAAACACTGCGAAATTTAGCGAGATGAATTCTTACAAAACCATTTACGGACGTACACCACGGCTCTTAACGATTCACTGAATAATTAAAGGGATAGTTCACCCAAAAATAAAAAGGTGTTCCATATACTATGGAAGTCAAGTGTTTGTACAGACATTCTTTAAAAAATGTTCTTTTGTGTTCAACGGAAGAAACTCATACAGGTGTGGAACAACTTGAGGGTGAGTAAATGATGACAGGATTTAATTTTTGGGTGAACTATCCCTTTAAGTTTGATCCAAACTGCGAGCGAGTTCGATGTTGTTTCATCTTTTTGAGCCATTTCATAAGAGTCATTACCTAAAATGAATTCACGTTTGTTCGTTGACGTTGTTGCTTGAAGGAAACATGGACACGGACAGTTCTTTAATAACAGAATTTCAGTAGTACCATCTGAAACTCCATTAATTCTTCCTGAACAATATTTTTTTTCTTTGGTTTTCTCCTGGTAGGAGTTGAACACACTGCGCTCTCAGTGTATGAGGCTGTACGGCTATGACTGGATCAGCCTGCCTCTCGTGTACACACAGGTTTGATGGTTCACACTCGACAAGCTCAATTACTAGTTCTAATAGCTCAAAACTAACCAGACTTGTTGTTCAGATTTCCCCGTATAGATGCAAGCAAAATACAAAATGAAACTAAGCTGAATTGACCAAATTTATATGATCTAAGTCAGATATTGTAGTGTCTCCTGCGACAATGATTTTTCATAATCAATATTGATTGATTTAGTGTTGATTGATGTCAAACTATGTGTTTCAAACATACAGTTTATAAAACCTGAATCTTTTGTCAGTCAACTACCCACTTACTGTCTGATTAATCTCTGGTTAGAATGGGAAATCATCTCTGATTGGTTGGATATGGCTAATAGTGATCTCTGATTGGTTGGGATGGCTAATTGTGACCGTTGGTTGGTTGGAATGGCTAATAGTGACCTCTGATTGGTTGGAATGGCGAATAGTGACCTCTGATTGGTCGGAATGGCTAATAGTGACCGCTGATTGGTTGGCTACTAGTGACCGCTGATCGGTTAGACTGGTTAATAGTGGCCTCTGATTGGTTGGAATGGCTAATAGTGACCACTGATTGGTTGGAATGGCTACTAGTGACCGCTGATTGGTTGGAATGGCTAATAGTGACCTCTGATTGGTTGGAATGGCTAATAGTGACCGCTGATTGGTTGGAATTGCTAATAGTGATCTCTGATTGGTTGGAATGTGCAGCGATGATCCTCATATTGATTGGCATGGACATTTGTGCACTCGAAGAGTTGAAATGTTTGATGTGTATTTTATTGATTCATCAAAACATCGATATGCGATTATTTGACATGATTTTTGCAGGTTGTAAGTGTCCTGTTCTCTCTGCTAGGTGGTAACCGTGGCTGTGTACAGTTTCTTTTTGGCTTGTCTGATTGGTCGACAGTTCCTCGACCCTGCCCAGGGTTACCCTGGTCACGACCTTGACTTCTACCTGCCCGTTTTCACCTTACTGCAGTTCTTCTTCTATGTGGGCTGGCTCAAGGTGTGTTATCTTATTAGTGAGGGATCACATAAGTTGGCTTTCCACTCCACATTCCCAGTCACTAATAACTGGTTATTTTGAATATAATTACTGTTTAGCGTTAAATAACCTCAGCATAATTATATGGGGTTCCACTCAGCTGACATGGCATATTCAAAACTTGGTTATACATACAAATTTAGGGAAACACATCTTTAATAATGGTTACATCACAGTGACGTAATGTCATCATCTGTAACAAAAACCCAGAAAATAATTGCATTGGTGTGATTTTTCTTTTTTTTTTTTTCAGGTGGCAGAGCAACTTATTAATCCTTTTGGGGAGGATGATGATGACTTTGAGACGAACTGGCTGGTGGACCGTAATTTACAGGTACATCATCACCCCCACTAATGACATGTTTGGTGGTCTCATTTGTATGGCAAGCCATTTTAACATTTAATCAAAACATACTAGTATTTATTTATTTAGGTTCTAGTACCTTTTAAAAGACACTGGTACTTATTCACTAGATACTAGTTGTTATTTATTAGATACTAGTACCTATTAAACAGATACTAGTACTTATTCATTAGATACTAGTACCTATTAAACAGATACTAGTACTTATTCATTAGATACTAGTACCTATTAAACAGATACTAGTACTTATTTCGATAGTGACTAGTAACTATTCTTTTGTTACTAGTAACATGTTTCAAATTTTTGACATTGACTTCTATGGGGATCTGTCATTCAGATATCAACTATCTAGTTTTGGCTAGTATGTATTCCAATTGTGACGAGTACATATATTTATTCATAAGTATTAGTGTTTATTTACTTGTTACTGGTATCTAATGAATGAGTACCAGTATCTAATAAAAATACTAGTATCAATTTAATGGGTACTAATAGGTACTGGTATCTAATGAATGAGTACTAGTGTCTAATAAAAATACTAGTATCTATTTAATAGGTCCTAGTATCTTTTAAAAGGTACTAGTACCTAAGTAATAAGTAGCTAATGAATAAATACTAGTACCTTGTGGAATAGATACTAATATCTAAAAAAAAAAGAAATAGTTGCATGAAAATAGATTCTATTAAATGTTATTATTAAAGGATTAAATGTTAAAATGGCTTGCCATATCCTTTTTGTCATTCAGTCTTGTTCTATGGATTTGTGTCTAGTATTACAATCCTCTGGCTGCGTCCAAAAATGCATACTCACTTGAGCCAATGTTTATTTTGAATAAGTACTTACTTTGCGAGCACTAAAAGTGTATTCTATATTGTATGAATGTGTGTATTATGAATGTAATCCAGACATACTACATCCGCCATGTTGTCATTATCATGTGTCCTACTAGTGTCGCTTCACTACCATTCAGAAATCCTCTACCGTGGCCTCATGGGATAGTAAAGTGTCCATCATATGCACACTTCAGATTATTAACAATATATGGTGGCCATGAGGGGAGACTATCCATTTGTAGAATAAAACTGGAATGCAGTCATTTTTCAAATTAAAACCAACATGTAAGCAAATGACTTTTAAAAGACTTGCATCAAATCTTTAGTTTAGTGTCACATGGGCCAAAATGGCAGAATTCCTGGAAAGTGCCCTAATATTTTTCACTTTTTTGTAATGTGTCTTTCTCGCAGGTGTCTCTGCTGTCAGTGGATGAGATGTATGATCTGGTTCCTCTGATTGAGAGAGATAAGTACTGGGATGAATCTGAACCTCAGCCGCCATACACAGCTGCCAGCGCAGAACACCGCAAACCCTCATTTATGGGATCTGCTTTGGACATCAGGTGAATGAACATCCTCACACACACACACACACACACACTTAAACCTACAGCGCACATACGCATGCTTCTGGTGCATTAAAAATTTCAGTGTAAACATGATTCAAAAAAATATTTATTTTTTTCTAAGTGAAACAGAATATGTAGCAGAATAAAACTTTGGAATTACAGTAAGACCAGGAATATAGATTAAAGTAAATAAGGTCCTAAAGTAAATAATATGGACCTCTATATATCATTTGTTAAGTAGATAATGTGGAATGTTCAATAATGATGACTGTGGACAAATGCCTTATACAAGGCTTTTTTTTTCCTTTAAAATAATAACATACTGTATTGACAATGGTAATTGTAATTAAAGTAATTTTCCGATGTTAATTAATTAATCTTTTACTTATTTACTTATGGCAAGACACCACAGGTAATTTGGGTTAAACAGTATCTAACAGATATCATCATACTTCCCATACTTTCCAAAAGATATATTGTATTACCAGTTTTCTGAAATGTTTTTCAACCCTAACCTAAAAACACAAATGATCCGTTCTCTAATTAAATATACACTAATTTGCATACATTTCCAGAACAGAAATACAAACACTGGAACACAAAATCCAAGCTTCATTTTGTTGACTTGTTAAGTTTTTACAGAGGAGATTTTGGATATTATGGACTCCATAAATTAGAAAATACTGTTAACATCCAGTAAAAACATGTTTTTAGGCATACAGTATTATCTAAATCAGGAGAATGAAATATTAACAAACCCTTCTGTAAAAATCTTCAGAATATAGAAACGAATGTAAAGCTGCTGAAGCGAAAATGTTTGATTCAGTTCAGGAGGAAAAACTCTCTTTTAAAATGTTATGTATTGTAATTGAAATCTACAGATGCAAATAGATGCGTAGTATAATAAAATAAACACTTAAATGTGTATTTTGGATGTTTTCTTTCCATTGGTCTGAAAGAAGACATGTTATGGAAGCAAAATAGCCTAAAACTGACCAGTGCATGAAAAACAATGGTTTTGTGTTGAGTCTAGCCTTGCTGGGGTGGGATAGGATAACAATTTAATAAAAATATTAATTTTGATTTCATGGTGACTTTTAACCAATCAATAATTGTGGCCTTTTTCCTTACAAGGAAGTTGCATAGATCAGCGGTGATGAGTCAGAAGACAATATATTTAAGATTTAAAAGAACATTTTGTCTAACAGAAGATCCTCAAGGATCTGTGTGGTAAAAACCAGTTCACAAGGTCACAGTTGTCTCTCTGTCTCTCAGTGTTCCCAAAGAGGAAATGGAATTCCAGCATAATCTGGAGCAGATTAAGGAACACGAGGAGGCCAATCATTCCACTCCATTCCTGGGCAGCTTGAGTCGTCTTCTGGGCGTCCAGTCGACCAATTTCCCTCGCTCGACTCCCACGTCCCGAGTTTCCCTCCTGCGACGGCGCCCCCGCGCCCCCTTCTCTCGCTTCCCCCTTTACCTCAACCCTGAGAGTGCTCCGATGCCCAGCCATGCCCGGAACGCCGACTTGGCCGAGGACGCCTTCTCGTCCATGCCTCTATATGAAAGACCTGGTTTCTACAGCTGCCCTCAGACGCCCATCCACTGCATCCCTCCGCCCGTCCCACGCTCAAGACTGCGACGAGCGCAGGGCGACAGCTCCAGCTCCCTAGCGCAACCAATGTTGGGCTCGCAAATCCTGGCTCCGCCCGACACGCCCGCACCTCCTTCCTCTGCCTTCCCTTGGGTGGGAGAAGACAGCAAACATTCGGGACCAGCTTTCTCCTTTCCGGACCCTGTGCCCGAGCTGTGCCCATTAATCAAAGCACGCCTGATTCAAGGGTTGCCATCGCGCCGTCCCCTGCCTTTGCGACTCGCTTTAGACACGTCTCCATCTCCGTCTACGCCAGAGAGGGTGTTCTCTTTCACCCCTCAATCTTGGCCGCAAGCTCCGATCAACACCGCTAGCTCAGGGAGCGTGAATTCCGTGACTACAACAAACAGCAACGGAGCGGCAAACAACCCCTGGCCAATCAGCAGAAACACCACTGCAAGCACAGCCAATCCCGTCAACCCAAGCCCCACAGTGACTCAGCAGACAGCCAATCAGCACAACTCTCCCAACGACTCCGGCATCTCATTGGCTGAGGGGGATATGTTGGGTGCTGCGGTGAAAACGGGGGAGCTGCTCTGAGTTAAGGCTGATTTATACTTCTGCATCGGACTTGCGCCGTAGCCTCTACGCCGTGGGCTAAGTGTCGATTTTCATTTATACTTTTGCTTCCTTGTCCGCGTTGATGTGCAGTTACACATGCAGAGGGAGCATGATACCCCTGAGGGAGGGGTTCTGGCAGACCAATCACAGCGCTTGCAGTCGCGTAGAATCGATGCATTGTTACAATTTTGGAGAGGTGCACGTCAGGGTACGTCGTAGGCTACGCGTGCAACACACAGCCTACAGCGTAGCTACGGCATACACTCGATGCAGAAGTATAAATTGGGCTTTAGGTGGACCAGCATGAATTTGCTCTTTTAGCCTAATTTTTTTGCTACATTTAAGACAATTTATAGGGTTAGTTCACCTGAAATGAAAACTATCCCATAATTTACTCGCCCTCAAGTCATCCTAGGTGTATATGAGTGTCTTCTTTCAGCCAAACACAGTTATATTAATAAATATCCTGGCTCTTCCAAGCTTTATAATGGGAGTGAATTGTACCTCAGATTTTGAAGCCCAAAAAAGTGCATCCATCCATCATAAAAGTAATCCACACAGCTCCAGGGGGTTAATAAAGATCTTCTGAAGCGAAGCGATGCGTTTGTGTAAGAAAAATATCCATATTTATAACTTTATGAACTATAATCACTGGCTTCCGGTAACAGCCGTACGCAAGTCTAGTTATGGCGGAAGAGTGACCTCTGACCCGACGTATTGACAGGATGTAGCAGTAGCGTAAAACAACACGGTTCAAACAACAAACTCAAAATCCTCCCACATTTGTTTTAGTTGTAGTCTTCTAATTCGTGACCGGTGTTTTGTTTTGTCTTCATCCTCTTTGCTTCCGTCAATACGTCGGGTCAGAGGTCAATCTTCTGCCGGAACTAGACTTGTGTACGGCTGTTACCAGAAGCCAGTGATTATAGTTTATAAAGTTATAAATATGGATATTTTTCTTACACAAACACATGGCTTCGCTTCAGAAGGCTTTTATTAACCCCCTTGAGTCGTATGGATTACTTTTATTATGGATAGATGCACTTTTTGGGCTTCAAAATCTCAACCCCCATTCACTCCCATTATAAAGCTTGGAAGAGCCAGGATATTTTTTAACATAACTCTGATTGTGTTTGGCTGAAAGAATAAATTAATTTACGCCTAGGATGGCTTCAGGGTGAGTGAATCATGGGCTAATTTTCATTTTTGGGTGAACTATCCCATTAAGAAACATCATAAACACTATCAAAGCAACATATATTGCCTCTAAATTCACATTCTGGAGGAGAAAGTGCATGATGAATCATAACATGCACAAGTGATTCATACATCACAATTTCTGACACATTTTTTATTATATTGCTGTATGTGGGCAGAGATAAATCATGTAGATCAGTAAAACCACTTCTCCATCTTGTCTATATTCGACTACTGGCTGCATCCTAAATACTTCATTACTATATAGTAGGCGGAAAACAGTAGTACTTCCGAACTCACAGTAGGGGAAAAGTACCTGATGTGACTTACTATTTCTGAAGTGTGCATACTATCCCATGAGGCCACAGGAGAGGATTTGTGAATGGCAGTGAAGTGACTCAAGTGAAGCTGTAAGTCACGATTACAATGACGAAATGATGAATGTAGCACATCCAGATTGCACTCATACTAAAATTCTTATTCAAAAGAAGTACCTACTCAGAGTATGCCATTTTGGACGCAGCATGCATCTTACAAGAAATAGGTCATGTGACCTCCAGTCACTGTCACTGGTAGTCGCCGCTGCTCATTTGCATAAACATTGTTGCAGAATGCATGCTTTTTCTAATACTGAAAACCAAATTAGGTTAAAGAAAACTGATTTGATGCACAAACAGCCACTAATGCAGAACAATTCTCCCAAACACAATGCATCATGGGATTGCAACAGAATTAAAAGTGTTTTGTACCAACCTGTGCTTTTAACACTCTCAAAATGAGGTGAAAACGGGTCAAATCAATGCCTTGTTCACTTCTGGCTTGATTTTACTGCAGAACATTTATAGATAGCATGTTAAACATCATTAATCATACCACTACACTTTCTTTTTTTTTTGCATTCTGGTCTAGATTATATATGTTTTTTGCTGGTCCACTGTCACTTAGCCAGGAAAAGCCTTGTGAATTATGCATGTATTGTTAGTTTTTATAGTTTATATAAACTATAGGAATTTCCATTACTTTTCTAGACCTGTGTAAATTAATAAATCACTTAAGTGTTATTTTAAGTATTATTAATACACTATTAAAGTCTTTATATTTTCTGTTTTCATATTTATTTTAGTTTAAGTACTAGTTTTAAGTATCATTTTTATTTGTCTAATAGTTTTTATTCATTTTTAGTTAGTACTTCAAATTAAACGTAGCTATTTTAGTTCCGTTAAAATGAAATAAAATAACTACTTTCCATTTTCACTTGTTTTCGGGCTAGATTATGTTTTTGCTGACTCGCTTTCCCTTAGCCAGAAAAAGCTTTATGAATTATTAACTTTATTAATTATGCATGACTGTTCTCAGATTTCTTCTGTTCTTTTTTTGATCCACTGTGGTCACTTTTTCCTCGTAGCTACTTCCTGCCAGTAAACGTCTTATACATACAGTACATTTAGGCACATTTATAATAATAACAACAATAATCAGGGCTGCCAACTTTATTCCTGTGGCGGAATGATGATTCATAAGCTTATGATTCATTTGGATATATACATAGTAAAAATCTTTCCCTACAAATATTGTAAAGTAAATCTAATGATCAGAACAGTTAATAAACACCTTTACCTGGTCGTTTACATCGGAGTCTGTATGAGACACTGTACAGGAAACCCGGTTATTAAAGGTTAAAGTTTACTGATTTGTATAGAAATGCATACAAGACAGTTTTTATAATAATAACTATTTAATTATATAAGGTTGGCAGCCCTATTATTAACACAAATTATGATAATACTTTAAATATAAAGAGACTGTCTAACAGAAAGACACAACTTCACACATTTTAGGCATTTTTATTGAGATCAACTCATTTGAATGATTACATACAGAATATTGCATATAATTAAAGTACTAAATGTGGCGTGTATATGGTGTTTGGGCTAGAGCCAGGGTGCGATTTACGGGTCTGACCCCGCAAAGAAAGCTTGACCCAAAAACAAGAACCATCGAAACAAGATGTTGGTTGAAGAAACTAGTCTACCCATAAATATCTAACCTCTGATTTTGAATGGTAATTTCGGCCTCCCCTGAAATGGGTCATACCATTAACTTAACCTGAGCTGTTGAATTAAATGCGCTATAAAAGCGTGCTCGTTCAGGGACGTGCATTTATTGCATGGACGTAGAACATAATGTGTTTAAAATGCATATACACAGTTCATTGCTGTTAAACAATGTTCAGAGCAAGCTGTTTGCTAAAAATATCCTCAACTTAACACTGAAATACCAACAGGCAGTTTATGTCAATCAGTTGCAGGTAATATATTGTGTTCATTATGTAACCGGTCCTACTCGACCCGCTCCAAGCGGGATTCGAACCGGGGTCTCCGGTATGGGAGGCGGGCGCGCTAACAAGGACGCTAAAGACTGCAGCCGCTAACATCAGTCACTAGTGCGCCTCTTGAGGCCAGAGGAATGAGGTTTACTCGGCTTGAGGGAGAGTAAATTATGTCATTTTTGGGTGAACCATCCCTTTAAAACGCTCTTGTGTGTAGGATATTTTCTTACGCATCTCATCCCACGCCTTGTTGCTAATTCCAAAACGTAATTTTAGAGCTATTAACGGAGGCTTGAGCCACTAATAACAGACTAATACAGTTATCAATGCAGTTAAGAGAAAGAGAGATTAAGCATATGTGAATTATCTGAGTCGGTGCGTCTCTAATAGCGAAACTGTAAGTTTATCAGCTTCAAGAACAGCGCCGAGATTACCTCACTAGTGAGAAATGTCATGTAGCTTTTAAGTTGTTGAACTATTTTACTGATAAAATCAGCAGAGCAGCGCTGACAACACGTTTCTGTATGCGTTTTAGTGGGAGAAAGAGTATTTTGCCACAAAACATTTTGTGGCAAAAAAAAAAAAAAAGAGGAAATAATTGGTTGTTTTTATTTGTCGTTGTGTGTTTTGGCTGTGAGGACCTTTGAAATCATTTGGCGGAGTGATATGGAACTGTAATGCGGTCAACCTGCAGGAACTACTTTAGCTGTGTGTTCCCCTGAATATAACCGCACACTTTAGAGTGTTCGTCAACCAATCAGATTCAAGCATTCAACAGCCCTGTGGTGTATACATATTTAATGTGCAAGTCGCACCCTGGCTATAGCTATGGCTTATGAAGGGTTCGGGCAGAATCTCTAGTAAACTACAGCAGAGCTTCCAACATGTCTGTGAAGCTCATATGGCATGACTATGACTGGCTGACTGATCTTAAACAGGAGCGAGACCGTCTAAGAGCTTTCCTTTCCCAAAGTGTGCTTGTCGAACAGATACTCGGCCATGCCGTTCTGAGGGGCTCCCATGCGCCTCAGGCTGCTCACCCAGTCCGCCAGCTGCTTGATGGACTTCACCTGCTCGTCCAGGTAATGCGTCTCCAGGAAATCACACACCTGGTGTGAGAGAACGACGCAGAGCACATCACACACACACAGTTTATTTTTAGTGGCTTTCCCACTAACAAGCAGTTGCTGTAATTACAGCTGGTGATCTTAATTCACGGTTAAACCTACATACAGTTAAACTCTTTACAGGCACGATCTGATCTAGGGTCAGTTTGAGAGATCACGCAGACAGATCTGATCCTGAACTCTGAGATCAAACCCTCCCAAAAGGAGACGACTGAATGGATACATTATGTTTATTTCCAGCCGGCTGATTTAAGAGGAACACTAAATACTAAATAAGAGGCATTCTGGGTAACTCCCATAAGAAAAACCGACTCGCATCTCTTTCAATAAAGTACCATATTGCAATGTTTTTTGGACACATTGCCATAGTAGAATCATCAACGTCCCCAAACGTTTTGACTAAAGACTTTTGCAGGAGTTTTTTCAGAAATGCATGACCAATGAAATGGTTTATAATTTATATTAACTAAAGTTTCCAGGACTTTTCTAGTAGGCATGTGATAACTGGTATTTTAGTATCATCAATATACAGTTATACTTTTTATATTGTCCATTTTCATATTTATTTTAGTATCAATACTTTTGTTGTGTTTTTGTAATTTTTTGTTCTTGTTTTTAATGTAAATATATTTCATGAAATTAAACTGCATGGAAATTAAATTAAATAAGTTCATATTTATTAAGTAATTTTAAAATGGGTGATTAATAACTAACTTATTTTAGTATTATTAATATAGATTATTATTTATATTATTAATATTTTAGTACTTAAACTACATGAAAATTATTATTATTTAAATATATTTTAACATTGGTGATTAACAGTGTTATCTTTAAAATTAAAACCATTTTTATTACTTGAAATATGTTACCTAAAATAAAATGCATTTAATTATTTTATACATATTTTAAGTTTTAAATGCTACAAAAACAATGTTTTGTAATGGTTTTAGTTCAGTTGAAGATAACCCTGTCAATCATTCGTTTTAATATATAGTATTTTAATACCAAACCCCGATGTTTTCGGTGTGTACTCACATGTGGATCATTGTGCTGAGTCGCCACCCTGTGAAGTTCCAGTAACGACAGATTCACGCTCTTCTCCAGAGCCAGAGCACATTCCAGCGCTTCCAGACCACTGCCCCACTCATCCCGATCCGGCTTCTGCACACACACAGCAAATGCTCATTTACTCCAGCCGATGGACATCAGACTCGCGTCATCCGTCCTGTACCTTGATGTCCTGCAGGTAGATCCGTCCTCCTCTCTGGTTCTGCAGACCCATCAGCTTCTCTGCATGTTCTCGCTCCTCCTTAGACTGCTCGTGGAAAAACTTCGCAAAATTGGGCAGAGACTTGTCATCCCTGTCGAAATAATACCCCTGGAGAGAAGAACAGTCCAGCATGAGCCCATATGCCACCACTGAATGTCTCATATAAAAATGTGTGCTCTCTCACCATGGACAGGTAGACGTACGAGGCGTACAGCTCCAGGTAAATCTGCCTGTTGATGGCCGCCTCGCACTCCTGATGGAAGTTCTGCCTCACCTGAGAAGTCATGATTCTGAAACATAAAAACGTTTATTAGTGATGCACAATACTGGTCTAAAGTTTAAAAGCATTCTTTTTTTTTATTTTATTTTTTTTTTTTTATGCGGACCAAGCCTGCATTTATTTGATCAAAAATACAGAAATAAATCTGTAATATTGTGAAATATTATTACAATTTAAAATAAGTGTTTTCTATGTGAGTATATGTTAAAATGTAATTTATATTAATAGATCAAAGCTGAATTTATCATTACTCCAGCCTTCAGAAATCATTCATTTATTTTTTACTTTTTATTCAATGAATCTTGAACAAATATCACAGGTTATAAAACATAGCAGGAATAAATTACAGTGTAATGTATTAATAATATTTCACAATATTACTGTTTTTTTTTCTGTATTTTTGAGCAGAAGGGACTTCTTTCAAAAACATTAAAAATAGTAATGTTTCCAAAACACATACATTTCTCTCTCTCTCACTCACACACACACACACACACACTTCATATACATACATGTACATCTAATGTGCTAAGCATAGATAACAAGATGCAATACTGTGTAAATAAGTAATCTGTGCATACAGCAGCGCTGTTTATTGAATATTAACTGATGTAAGTTACTTACTCCGAGACAATCCTTCACCCAAAACACGGAGATGTAGGGCAACCCACGTGCGATTCCTCAATATGCCCGAAGCGAGAGACAGAGAGAGCTTCTGCGCGAGTGTTGTGTGTGTGTGTGTGTGTGTGTGTGTGTGTGTGTGTGTGTGTTTATGATCAGACGAACATGAATTATAGGGTTGATGACATAAACATGCACACACGCGCACGTTATTCTAGCCCCTTAAATAAACCCCGAAGGCCACTTTTCAAAATAAAAGTGCTGATAAAAAAAAAAAAAATAGATCAAAATGATTTTATAAAATGCACACGTGATTTAAGAAATTTTAAAAACATAATATATACGCTTAAAAAAAAACGAAAAATACATTATTATTTATAATATGAATATTAATTAAATCGTGGTGACGTTCTTGCTAGGAGCATCCAATCACTGAATATTCTTCAACCGTTCGTTCATTCGCCTGTCGATTAGCGCCCGCCCACTCACTTCGGCCTTTAAGCCAATCAGTTCGGACTACTGACAAACGTCACGTCGTACCGTAATTAATATTCATGAGCCAAACCTTCACCATAGTAGAGGGAAACGACATCTGATGAGTTTAAAAATGAGTAATGGATTCCAGCTCACAGCATCCGCCGTGTACTGTGTTCTTTGATTTAGAGACAACTGGTCTGGGTATGTGATTTTATAAACGAATTCCTTATTAACCATGAGACGTGTAAACGACTGGATGAATCAAGCTTTCGTGCTTGTCTCTGCTCAGTGTTTTGACAACAAAACTTATCTATGGCTTGGTTACAGCATTTTAGGCATCATATTCTCATATCCTAGTACACACACACACACACACACACACACATTTAGGCTAATATTTTTGAAAGAAGTCTCTTCTGCTCATCAAGACTGCATTAATTTGATCAGAAATACAGATTTTTTTTTTTTTTTTTTTAAATTGTGAAATATGATTATAATTTAAAATAATGGTTTTCTATTTTAATATATAGTAAAATGTAATTTATTCCTGTGAAGCTGAATTTTCATCATTCCTCCAGTCATCAGTGTCACATGACCCTTCATAAATCATTCTAATATGGTTTATTATTAATGTTGGAAACCGTTGTGCTGATTAATATATATTTTTATAACCTGTGATATTTTTTCAGGAATTATTGATGAATAAAAAGTTACAAAAATAAAATAAATAAACCAGCATCTATTTAAAATAGAAATCTTTTGTAATAATATACACCACTGTTCAAAAGTTTGGGGTCAGTAATTTTTTTTTTTAAAAGAAATTAATACTTTTATTCAACAAGTATTTGTTAAATTGAATAAATGCTGTTCTTTTAAACTTTTATTCGTCAATGAATGCTGAAAAACAATATTTTAAGTTGTAATATTTCACAATATTACATTTCTGTATTTTTTTATCAAATAAATGCAGCCTTGATGAGCAGAAAAAAAACAAAAACATGAAAAATAGTAATGTTTCCAAACTTTTGGCAGGTATATGTTACTTTTTGCATATATTCTCAATCTCCAGACAACTCTTGTGATATCGTCCAGCTGGCCGCAGTGAGTGGGGGTCACACTTTCAACCTCTTTATGGTTCCTCGTCGGCCGATGCAGCCCGGCGCATCCAGGGTTACAGGTTTCAGTGTGAGACGCCGCCGTCTGTTTCTCCACCACAGGCCGGTTCTCACCAGCTCTCTCCGAGAAGCCCTGGTTTCCTTCATCACTTTTCTCCAGATGTTGGGTCGGCCGCTCCTGGTGGGTCACAACATCCGCAGGTTTGACTGTCGCGTTTTGGTCAGAGCTCTGGATGAGTTCAGCCTTAGGACAGACTTCCAGAAAGAGGTGGGCGGATTCGTGGACACCCTTCCGTTGGCCCGACAGCTTCTCAAAGACAGTGGCCTCCAGAGCTTCAAGCAGGAGAACCTGGTTAAGACCCTCCTGGGAGTTTCATATGCGGCCCACAATGCTCTAGAGGACGTGCAAGCCCTGCAGAGACTCTACTGGGCCCTCAAGCCCACGGCCAATCAGATTCAGCAGCACATTTTCACTCTGGACTCACTGGCTGCTGCGTCTGTCAATCATTAGGCCATTTGGACCATCATTTATGTGAGCACTTCAGTAAAGCACTGGATATCACAAGAGAAGAGCAGAGGAACGTTTGGATGTCCACATGATTAACATCTTAAATGTCCAGCTGGTCTCAATTTGTACATTAATATTTTGTATCATTTTGTATCGAAATTGTACAGTTTTTTTTTTTAAAATAAATAAATATATTTAATATATATTTGTATTATGTATTTTATATTTAAAGGCACACACAACCGGCCATCCACGTGATGTAAAGGAAAATGTGATTCATCAGACCAGGCCACCTTCTTCCATTGCTCCGTGGTCCAGTTCTGATGCTCACGTGCCACTGTTGGTGCTTTTGGTGGTGGACAGGGGTCAACATGGGCATCCTGACTGATATACGGCTATGCCGCCCCATACACAACAAACTGTGATCACTGTGTATTCTGACACCTTTCTATCAGAACCAGCATTAACTTCTTGAGCAATTTGAGCCACAGTAGCTCGTCTGTTTGATCGGACCACACGGGCCAGCCTTCACTCCTCACGTGCATCAATGAGCCTTGGCCGCCCATGACCCTGTGGCCGGTTCACCACTGTTCCTTCCTTGGAGCACTTTTATAGATCCTGACCACTGCAGACCGGGAACACCCCACAAGAGCTGCAGTTTTGGAGATGCTCTGACCCAGTCGTCTAGCCATCACAATTTGGCCCTTGTCAAACTCGCTCAAATCCTTACGCTTGCCCATTTTTCCTGCTTCTAACACATCAACTTTGAGGACAAAATGTTCACTTGCTGCCTAATATATCCCACCCACTAACAGGAGCCGTGATGAAGAGATCATCAGTGTTATTCACTTCACCTGTCAGTGGTCATAATGTTACGCCTGATTGGTGTTTATATATGTATATATTATATATGTGTAAATGCTGTCAAATGATTAATTATGATTACTCACATCCAAAATAAAAGTTTGTGTTTACATAATATATGTGTGTGTATGGTTTGAATACACACTCATGCATGTATATATTTAGGAAAAATGTGTTATTTATAAGGGATATATATACACACGTGAAAATGTCTTAAGTATAATATTACAATTTAAAATATGTGAATGTTAAAATGTAATGTATTCCTGTGATCACAGCTGATTTTATCATCATCACTCCAGTCTTCAGTGTCACATGATCCTTCAGGAATCATTCTGATATGAGGATTTTCTGCTCAAGAAACATTTCTGATTATTAACAATGTTGTAAACAATTGTCATATGTACTCCAAAATGCATTGTTTTATAAAATTTGACTGTCATATCCTATTTGAATCTTATCCAAAAGGAAACAGAGAGAACAGGAACATGACGCAGTATAACTGTAAAAGTAGACAAGACGATCCAATAAAAGACAGTGTCAACAACCCTATAATTAACGCCCAGGCTGAACGATCTATGGGGAACGTAACCTTTGTCTGCGTAATCCCTTGCATAAAGTCAAGCTATAAAAACCGGTCAGAAATGAGCAGGTGAAAGATTACAGAATCGGTATTTATTAGGGATTACAATTACATACAGGAGTTCCTCTTATCAGTCACATGCTCCATTACAGCTCAGAAAGTGCCATACATTCATACATTCAAACTCTCGCTTTAGCCGTCGAATGCATGCTCTGATGATCCCGTAACACTTCAGAATAATACAGATCCGAAAATATAGAAATAATCCTGGAGGCCAACAGGGTTGAGGTCAGGCTTCTGGTTTTACACGTACAAATCTGAAGAGGGTACTAAAAATACAGTAAACAAACATCAGGGTGCCAGTAATTCCCAGCATCCTTTGTGCTCTCAAGTGCAAATAACTACAGCAACAAAACAGAACCACAAATCAAGCCATACAGTCACCAATAAGGGAGAATAAAAATCGGTAACAAAGTTTCACACATATGAAAACCCTTTTTCCGGTTGCAGGGTTGTTTCTAAAATCAGTTGCACTGGTAATCAAATTCCAAAACTTGTGTCTGTCGCTCGTTTAGCAAAGAACGTACTTAATAAAACCCTAAAACTGTTTTCTTCATGGAAGAGGTATGTCTGCTACATGGACTCGTTGTTCTTTAGCAGTAATACCATGAGAAAGTCTAAAAAACGTTATGTTACCGGATTTTTATGTAAGATTAACTTTGTTACTGTCCTCCATCTGTTTTTTAGTTTTTTTTAAGGTCCTTATGCAAAAAATGTCTGGTTCATTAAATGTTTATATCTTGCAGCCAATAGTGATCATGCAACCGTGATCATGCATTTAACTAAATATGTCAACATGCAATCACAACTGATCCTATTTACCCTTATAGGCAAGTATAGGTCTCTGCAGATTAGTAATAGAGTTACCAGATCAGTGGGCGTGGCCATAAATAGAGGGGCGTTTTCGACTGTGTTACCTGATTTGCCCATGTCACAGGCCCTGTCCCAAATGGCACACTTCATGTGCACTTTCGGTCTTGTGGACTTACAATGGCCGCTGCGTGCGCATGTCCATTAAGCCCATGAGACTGCAGGGTGTCCCATTTGTCATTTTAGCACCCTCTTTGAGGTCGATATGCGCCTTCGATGCGCACTTCTGCCGAGCCCGCACTGGTGCGGGTTACGCAGCGGACTTCTTCCGGGCAGTCAAAGCAAAGCGGCATTACGTCGTGAAAGTGCGGACTCAGAGGAAGACCATGAGGGTTTAGGGTGCCATTTGGGACAAGGCCACAGTGTGGGTAGGGTTTAGGGATGGGGTGAAGGGGATCATTTTCATTGCGTGATTTATAAACACCCATCAGTTTGAAAACACCCACAAATTTAGAAACGCCCACTTTTGTTCCGCAGAGACCTCATACGCCTTACAGGGGCTATATGTAGAATTCAGAAACCCTTGTTTTTAGCGACACCTGTGGCCATTGATTGAACTGCAGCCAGCAACTTATTGTTAACGTACAAGAGTCTAAACGTGATTCAAAGCCGCGATATACTCACGGCGAAGTTCATTTTCGTTCTCCGCTTAGAAGTAAAAGGAAGTTGGAAATATCTTTGCAGCGATATATTGTTAACGGATATCCAGACGCCGCGTGTTCATGCTGCCGAGAGCGATGGTTAGATATGTAAATATGGCGCGCACTTTCCTCTCAGTGACAGAACAAACACAACAAAAATGACAGCGGGTTCAGAAAACATCTGATCATAGCGATGTGGAGATGTTTGCACCAGCTCTGCCATCTTGTCGACAGATGAGGTAAATAAAATTACACTGTTATGATAGTTTGATTGATAAATCTGAGACTATACAGATCTGGCTGTGTGTATAGTTTGAATGAATCCCTTTCTTTGCATGACACATTGAAATTACAGTACAGAATGGCTCTTTCAGCATGATGCTGAACATAAGCATTTATTTAACGTGTCGTTGAACGGAAGAGAGGAGCGAGCGTGCGTAACTGTTGCATCCTTTTGATTTTCCCGGCAAAAAAACGTCCCGAGTCCTTCACATAAAAATCAGTCTACAGGCTTTCATAGACAACCTAGGAAGGTTATGTTTCATTAGAAGCTGTTCACGCATTGGCAATAAAACAGCGATTAATGCATGAAAATTCTTACATGTGGCCCATTTAAGATGTGTTCTGATCTTATTATGAACGATTCATCAGTGCAAGAATTTCTAAAGAAAACAAAGTTTTGTCTTAAAGGTGCAATGTGTGAATTTTAGCGGCATCTAGTGGTGAGGTTGTGAATTGCAATCGCTCACCCCTCCCTTTCCAAGCACATAGAGAAGCTACGGTGGCCGAAAATGTCGTGAGACAGCAGAGAGTGACTAGCGCTCTGTAGAGAAGTTTGTCCGTTTAGGGCTACCGTAGAAACATGGCGGCGCAAAGTGGCGACTTCACTGTAAGGGGACCCGCGGTGTGTGTAGATAGAAACGGCTCATTCTAAAGTAATAAAAACATAACGATTCATTATGTAAGGTCTTTATACACCACTGAAAACATAGTCATGTATATTATATTGTATTTCTGTCAATAGACCCTCATGAATACTACACACTGCACCTTTAATTATCTTTAATAAAAATGTAACAAGTCACTCGTAAATTTTGCTGACGTCACCAAAGTTATTAACCAATACACAGTTAGCTATTGTTTTAGGTAAAACATACTTTCTGCAACCCTACCAATAGTTTATTTAATGCTGGTGGTTTAAACTCATTCTGGTCAGTTTATTCTGGAACGCCCATTTTTATCAGCCAATCAAATCCCTTCCTGTTTTTTTATGATTGAATATCCTGTTTCACTGGTAAATGTCAGATTATTATATTAAACGGTTGTGAACAGCGTTTCATGTTGACTTAAAGGAATTCATATACTTATACATATTTTAAAAGAACATGCACGCAGAACCTCAATCATAATTCAAACCGTTTCATTATTTATGTTTAGTTTTTTTTGGTTAAGCATAGCAATTTTAACACTAAATGTCATCATAAGGATCATAATTTCTGACTAAAGAGGAGTTATTCATCATGCAAGTTTGTGATGAAGCCAAAAACATGGGAACATGGTTTCTATGAACTAGTTTCAGCTGTTGGTTTTGATTTGGACAGAACAGATGGACGCTGGACGTTTGTGAAGCGGACGTCTCCTACAGTAAGCAGCAGGCTCTGAACATGGTCATGCCCGTCGATGAGGTCACCTGTAACGAGACGCTCTCACTGGCTGAAATGAAGAGCACGGAGCCTCGTTTCAGAGTGATGTCAGAGAGGGCGGCAGCAGACGTGGCGACGGCCTCTCCGTCGATAACCAGCAGGATGCCGGCAGATTCCAGCGCACTCACAGTGTACTGCCTCACTGAGGCGGGGATCTGAAGAACAACAGCAGGAAATGAGTATAATATTACTATAATATTAATATTACAGCTGCATAATTCTGGATAAACTGAAAATCACAAATAGAGATCACAAGCCTCTCACAATTCTGATTAGACAACTAAATAAAATGTAATTTACTAGAGGTTCTGACAAAATGTTAATTGCTGCAGTCGATTTAATTTAAAAAAATGTTTAAGTAAATGATTCAAATACTTTTATTGTTTCATTACTGGATGAATCAGCGTTTTTGAACGAATCTCTTGAATGAATGATTCAATGACTCACTCAAAGACTTCACTTGTTTCATTACTGGATGAATCAGCGTTTTTGAACGAATCTCTTGAATGAATGATTCAATGACTCACTCAAAGACTTCACTTGTTTCATTACTGGATGAATCAGCGTTTTTGAACGAATCTCTTGAATGAATGATTCAATGAATCACTCATAAAGACTTCACTTGTTTCATTACTGGATGAATCAGCATTTTTGAATGAATCTCTTGAATGAATGATTCAATGACTCACTCAAAGACTTCACTTGTTTCATTACTGGATGAATCAGCGTTTTTGAATGAATCTCTTGAATGAATGATTCAATGACTCACTCATAAAGACTTCACTTGTTTCATTACTGGATGAATCAGCATTTTTGAATGAATCTCTTGAATGAATGATTCAATGACTCACTCATAAAGACTTCACTTGTTTCATTACTGGATGAATCAGCGTTTTTGAATGAATCTCTCTTGAATGAATGATTCAATGAATCACTCATAAAGACTTCACTTGTTTCATTACTGGATGAATCAGCATTTTTGAATGAATCTCTTGAATGAATGATTCAATGACTCACTCATAAAGACTTCACTTGTTTCATTACTGGATGAATCAGCGTTTTTGAATGAATCTCTTGAATGAATGATTCAATGAATCACTCATAAAGACTTCACTTGTTTCATTACTGGATGAATCAGCATTTTTGAATGAATCTCTTGAATGAATGATTCAATGACTCACTCATAAAGACTTCACTTGTTTCATTACTGGATGAATCAGCGTTTTTGAATGAATCTCTTGAATGAATGATTCAATGAATCACTCATAAAGACTTCACTTGTTTCATTACTGGATGAATCAGCGTTTTTGAATGAATCTCTTGAATGAATGATTCAATGAATCACTCATAAAGACTTCACTTGTTTCATTACTGGATGAATCAGCATTTTTGAATGAATCTCTTGAATGAATGGTTCTATGACTCACTCAAAGACTTCACTTGTTTCATTACTGGATGAATCAGCGTTTTTGAATGAATGAATGAAATGAATTAAACACCTACTGGTGTAATAATGTTATTGATTTCTATATGAAACATCAAGTTACCTTCAAAAGGTGATTTGCTCTATTTTGACCACTACCATAGACATCAGTGTTTATATCCCAACTATAAACTTTTAACCCAGTACTTCTGTGATCATTTGGATTATTGTAACAGAAATAACGACACTGTGTGGTTTGTGAAGCTGTTTCATAGCTATACATGACAACTGCTCACTATGGGATTGGGATAAATTCAAGATTCAAGAGTTTTATTTGTCACATTACTGGATGAATCAGTGGGATAAATTGGGATTTATCCCACTGGGATAAATTGGGATAAATGTCAAGTTTCTGTAAATATTTTGAGGAAAAGACAGCTCAGAGGTGTGGCACACCTGTATTCTCATGACGCTGAAGTCTGGCACAGGAGGGTCGTAGAGGTAGACGCAGGGGTCGCTGTTGTCCCGCACACAGGGGAAGATTTTGGCACTGACCGGAGCCGGGCTGTAATTCAACATCTCACACAGCGTGTCCACGTCAATGTATTTGGGAGTCAGTCCGGCACGTACGGTGTTATCAGAACACGCCATACACTCCACACAGTCTGCAGGATTCAGAGAACTTTAAACATGGAATACACCAAGACTCAATATTATACAGATTGATGTGAATAATGAATACATTTCACAAAAAGTAGGACACAACCTACATGGAATATTAAATTATTATTATGGAGAATTAAATAAATATTAAAGAACAACCTAAATGGAATAAATGAATATTACATGTATATTAATGAATGTGTTTCACAAAGATTACAACACATCCTAAAAGGAATAAATGTATATCAAATAAAATTATGGATTATTAAGTGAATATTGAATATATTTCACAAACAGTACAAATACAAAACTTGCACTAAATAAATGAATATGAAATAAATATTATGAATTATTAAGTGCATATTAATTAATATATTTTTCACAAACAGTACAACTCAATATATGGAATAAATGAATATTAAATAAATATTATGGATTATTAATGAATATATTTCACAAAAAGTTCAACGACACAACCTACATGGAATAAATGAATATTGAATGAATATGTTTCACAGAAATTACTACACAACATGCTCAAAGCATTATTTGTGATTATTAGGCAGAAACTACAATATTTGTCTATTTATTTTTTTCACTTCACAGAGATATACCACGGTACATGTCCAGGAAACATGTTTGATTAGTAATGTGGTGACATCTGACCTCCAGACAGATAGGCATGAGGCTCGTTTGCTCCCAGAAACATGGCCTCCCCCGGCTGCAGCAACATACGGTTCAGGAAGTAAATGGAAAAGCATCCGATGTCCCCCGGATACTGGGAATGCAGCCGGAGCAGCAGCTCTCCGTTACTTGCGGAGGTGTCTTTGCCTGCCGCCTCTGGGACAGAAGAACAGGTCAGACGGGTTTCAACACAATAGCTCAAATAGATGCAGTAGAGCCGGTCTTAAATTGCATGTTAGTAATGTGCTGGTGTCGTCTCACCTTCCTCTGAGATTCGTTTGACCAACATGTTGAGCTGATCGACAAACAGCTTCTTCTCACAGTTCATCATTCTGGTGAAGCACTTCTTCAGAGCGAGAGATGTTCGGTCCGAGTCTCCCACAGAGCTCTGGAGCTCCTCAGAGGCTTCATTACCAATCAGCGCTCGGAACTCTGGGACATCTGAAAACCACACACCAGAGGAACAGTTGCACGTCCAGCTGGTCTCAGATCAGAAGCACAGACCTCCTTTATTAAATCAGTATCAATCATTTAAAGAATTTTTGTTCTCTAAACTTGTAAGTTTAAAAAGTTCTAAAATGTATTTGTATGCTAAAATATAGACAAGTAAACAATGATTTTGTATAAAAAAATTAACAAATACTTACATCAATTTAAAAACTTTACGTTAAAAAGGCTACAATTCACACAAATGTCCTCTATGTGCAACACAATATGACATATTTCTAGGTGTTGGGATACTCCATGAGAAAAACATAATATCAACGTAAATTTTGCGTTAGATTGTCACATATTTTATTATCTCCACCTGAAAAGCACGGCTGTCTGGTTTAGTTCATTAAACACTCACTCTTGAGGAAGCCCAGGATTTCATCCATTGGCCGAAAGCCGCAGAGCCCTTCAAACGGAGTCAGTGCGATGGCCATCTCCGGTTTGTGGTTGTTGTCCGGGTAATGTTCAGGAAACTGCGCATGGAGTCTGGCAGCCAACTCCTGTCAAGAGAGGAGGAGATTAAATATGCCAATCGTGTTGTATTTTTAATAAGAGAAACTGCCTCCGCTCTCACCCTGTTGGGATGCGCCTGGATGGACAGAGCCGTGTTGACGGACAGCACTTTGAAAAGGAAAGGGAGCTTCCCGTGGAATGTGTCCTTGACCTTTGACCCCAGGCATCCTGGGAAATCTGCGACCCACTGTCCCAGTGTCCTTTGGGATATTCTGTTGTCTTTGATGAGAGCGTCGCCTTTGGGGTGAGCACCCATCCAAAGCTGGAACGACAACCGAACACTGAGATCATGATCAGAGATTCATTTGGTTACCTAAATAATGGAAAACGTATTCAATCGTCACATGACGGGCCCTTTAAGACGGTTATTAATACAACAATAAACCATCTGAACACATGCTTTATTAATAGACGGCCACAAAGTGAACGACAAGCTGACCTTTAAGGGAGCGCTGTTTTCAGGGACACAGACGCCTGATAAAGTCCGTTACAGCGTCTGCGACCGCCGCACAATAAACACATGCAGCACAGGATGAAGAATGCTTCCACGGTCATATTAAGAAGTGTATAATGCATGCTTTTTCAAATATAGAAAAATTAAGATAACATGCTCTCACTTTAAATGCAAAACTGAAGTAAAATAACAAATGACTAGTAGATCGGAAATAGAAATAACTTAAATACATAACTTCATAAAATAATACATTTAATATTATTAATAATAATGTGTGATTCCATCGCACTCAAACTATTTGAGAGTCTCTTTTGGCTGATGGGCTCTCAAAAACGAGTTATTATTGAAGGGAGTAAATTAATAATAATAACATTAATAATTATCATTAATAATAATAATAATAATAATAATATGTTTGAAAGTCTGCATATCTCGGCTGATGGCCTCTCAAAAGTGAGTGCATTTAGAATTTGTATTATTATTATTATTGCAAATGTATTTTTTTATAATACATAATAATAATTATTATTACTGGCTGAGATATACAGGGTTTTCAACCAGTTAACCATGAGTTAGTTATAGGATTTGCTTGATTAATTTTTTCATGACATTTCTAACAGCATATCATATCTATCAGTCTGTTTCTTGTGTTGGCTGGCAGTCTGGGTGGGGGTTCTTGGGTCAGTACTAGGATGCAAATGGGACTGTAGATGGAGTTGTTTGGGGCTGATCTACACTGTACCTCTGCGTAGGGTTTGGCCTCCTCGATGAGAGCCTGAGAGTCTCCACCGAGCACGAGCCGGGCCACCTCACTGTCCAGACCCACTTTACCCCAGGCGTAGTGCTGCACCACACAGCACAGAGGAAACACTGCGGAACCAGACACAATGACATGTGATCGAGCTGGCGTGACATAGACACGCGTTCAAACACATTCACCGGATGGCATGAGGATGAATGAATGAATGGACGGACGGACGGACGGACGTGAATCTCAGTGATGAGAAACGCTTACACACTCAAATCCGCACCAACAACTAATCCACCCAAACAACACACACACACACACACCAACGATAACAACAACCAGTCCTGTTTTAACCCGCTGCTTGCCATTAAACGCTTTGTAAAATAACGAATGAAATGTGAAGTAAGATTGAACTGACCTTTCACTTCCGCCATGTCTGCGACGTTAACAGTCACGTATGTGACGTCATAGCTCGCCAGCCAATCACGAGCCTGTAAATGTAAATATATAATTCATCTTGTCAAATACGTTTATTTTAAAATGTAATCTAGGCTATTTAAAGCGAATCTCGTTATTCTCAAACATATTCCTGGAGATTAAGTTAAAGTAACAAAAAAAGGAGGTTAAAAATATACATATTTCTTATATTATAGTTATTAAAACAATTTACTTCAGTATAATACAAACGAATAGAATGAAGTGATGAAGTAGTGTATAATAAACAACATTTTATGACTATTTTGATTGTTTATAGAACCTCTCCAACAATATAAATAATTCTACGATAAATTATTGTTATTTTTATATCCCAAATCTAAAAAAATAAAAAAAAATAAATACAACACAACTATTATTAAAATGTAACATAGTGACATGGTTTCGCTTTAAACAAATAAATAATAAATAAAGAAACGCAAAACCGAAGTTACAAATTACAAATGTATCAATTTAAATGTATATATTTTAAGTGCTATGTTATTGTTTTATCGAGTTCCTTTAAAAAAAGTGAAATTTAGGTTGACAGTCTTAAAAAGCATATAAAGTATTTATTTATTTATTTATTAAATGCCAGTGACATTGCAAACAATGAACATAACAATAGTCATTCCCAGTATATAAAAAATACATACATATTGAACAAATATAGACTAATAATAATTATTATAAAAACAACAACCGCCAACGTCTTCTGATGACGTCGCAGTCCGATCTGCAGCGCATGCGCGTCACGCACTCACTACGGAAGTACAGAGAGGAAACAGCAGTGTTCGCAGCTCCGGTGCCGCTCAGTTTGGACTCTAAAGGCGGATAAAGTCCCTTACAATGTCGGGATTTGACTCAAACCCGTTCGAAGAGACAGTCGACGTCAATCCATTCCAGGTGAGAACCGCGCGGTCCACAGGAGAAGCGCTTCTGAGGGGTTTCGGCTGATGTTTAGGGGTTTGCGCTGCTGATGATGATGGTGATGATGGGAGTTTTGGGTCGGATGAGTTCGGTTCGGCCGTTGACGTGTCATGGTCGCTGGTTTGTTAGTTGTCGCCGGTGGAGGGTGTGTACCCGCGCAGGTTTACTGACACGCTAAAGGCCAGAGCGCCACTCCTGTTAATGTCACAACAGCGGAAAGCACTGTAATAACATTATAACCGCCCGAATGTAACTCCGTGAGTCATACCGTCACAGTGAGGCTCGGATCACCTGTGCACGACTGTTCACTTCTTCAGGATCACTAATGCGACACACACTCGAGCTGTAGTGCGTCAGACACAACTCAGATTTCTGAAGACATCTGAGTAAGACTGTCATGACCATGCTTTCTGCACAACATGATTGGCAGTAACATGACTGAGCATGATGCATTATACAGTGCAAAAAGGATATCAATATATTATATTACATCATCAATAATAGCAAGATTCTAGGTTCTGTGATTCCAGTTTCTATGTGTAATGTGAATATAGATTATGTATATTGCATTTACACACTGATTTTTGCTTTTTTTGCACTCCAATGTGACGACTGCACAATTTTTAATAAAAAAATGACATGCGCTATAACAATAATATGCTACCTTAGATAAAAATAATTATGTATTATATTCATTATTGTATTATATGCTTAACAGGTCAGGATATTTGACAAATAACATTCAGTATTATTCAACAATAATGTTTTTTTAACATTATTAAAGGTGTATAAAGGTACATTAGTGTATATTTTAGGTGCATTATTAACTTTTTTTGTGCATTGTGTGACAAATGCACAATTTTTAAATAATAAAAAAATACATGCATTCTAACAATAATATTCTACATTAAATAATAATGTAAAACATTATATTATATGCTTAGTAGGTCAGGATTCGACAGGATATTTGACAAATAACATGCAGTTTTAATCAACATTTAGATAAAATGAATGTATTGAACTTGCATGCAGTGTATATTTTAGGTGCATTCATTAACATTTGTGATTTGTTTTGCAGTTCATTTCTATAGTCTTGCTGTGTGACAAATGCATAATTATAAAAGTAAAAATATGACATTTTAAGTGTAGTTTTAGTGTGACCTGCTGGTTGCTTTAGTCTGTTTGTCGTCTAGGGCATCTTTGTTGCGTCTGGAGTCTGATATAGTTTTTTTTTAATGCAGCAGAATATTGAGTTATGCACAGAGCAAACATTCCTGTGCTCCCCCTCGACGGGAAATACAGATCGCGTGTCTGCTGGAATCATAATTCAGATGTTTAGTGATACACGCATGCACTGATTTCAGCAGTGATGTTCTGCTGAGTTTGATGGTTTTGATCCATGAAAGTGTCAATTTTCACAATGTCATGTTTCATAAGATGTGTCATATTACCTGTTGGTTGTTATGGTCTGAAGAGAATGGCTGTAGAGAAATCTGACAATTCTTATTTTTTAATAAAATAAGTATTTATTATAAATGGTTTATCCGTGCATATTATTGTAGCGACATCTCTTCTCTGATGACGAGGGCGGGGCAACCTGTCACTCACATGAGATCGACCAATAGCAAACCACAACCGTCCAATCAATTCCCCATGAACAAAATCAAGCCCCGCCCTACATTTGTTCTTGTTTGAGAAGCAGTTTCACTCAGATATGCGTCACAATAGGGAAGAAAAGACTATTGCAACTTCCGTTTCATGTCGACTTTTAGGTGATGATGTTTCAGTCGTTGCCTGTAGTTAAGGTAGTGAACGTGGGTTAATCCTGAAAAACGACCAGCTAGCTAGTTGAACATCAGAGATCTTTTTAGGTCTGATTAAGGAAATCAATTTGCACTCTCCTGCAATTCTACATATTTAAAGGTTAAGTGTGTATTAATTTAATGTTGAAATACTAATACTTGCATGCTTTATTGTTAAAATACTTCTCCTATTAGGGATGTCACAAGTACCGGTACTTCACTACCAAGTCGGTACTGAAATTATAAAAATGTGACGATACCAGCATTTCTGTAGTACCGACTCCCGCGGTACCCGCAGCTGCGTTCAGTCACTTCTGTGTTTATCTAAGTGCAGGGCTTCAGACTGTAGCTGAATATATATACTAGTGTCTGTGAATATTAAACTGCAAAATACTATTTAAATATTACTCCTGCATGTTCTGCGTCTCTGTGTGGATGACGGGCGCCGGCGACACTCGCGCGCTGTCTTTGTAGTCTCTGCCGTGTGTCGCTATATGAGGACACGAACGCATAAACCGTCACTTCATGAGCATTTACCGTTTCATTTGAGAAAACTGTCATATCATGAACACAGACACTCAAAGAGCTTCACGGCAACCCGTCAAAATAAAAGTTCAGTTAAAAAAAATAGAAATCGACAGAATATATTAGGCTACTGTTGTACAGTAGATTTAGCTACGTCTCTATGTAATAATACATCTCTCATAATAATAATAATAATAATTATGCCTAGATGGTTGATTATTTGATTACTTGATCTTTTTTATAAACTGTTTACTTTTAAACAACATACAGCCTTTAAATGTTTGTATTATTTACTTATGATTATCATCATAAATAATAAACTTAATATATTTAATCAATTTTTTTAAATGGTTGAATAAATAAAAAAATAAAATAAAAAATAAAAAATTTGCTGTGGTACCGAAATTGGTACCGAGTACCATAACATTTTTATGGTATTGATAATTTTATTGGTTTAGTATGCAAAGACAAAAAATGTAAATGTACTTTCAAAACATTGCAGTTTGATTGACCAGTGATGGATGTTTTTGTCAGCAGACACACACACACGCACACACACACACACGTGCACACACGCACACACACACACACACTACATCATGGCATTATCCCTGGATAACTTTAGATTCACTATACATTGGTGTTGTTCACATTATATGCACTTACGCACAGACATTTAATGCGGTTTCCACTTGTGGACGGGGAACACACACACACACACACACACACACACACACACACACACACACACACACACACACACACACACACACACACACACACACACACTCCCTGGATAACTTTAGATTCACTATACATTGGTGTTGTTCACATTATATGCACTTACGCACAGACATTTGATGCGGTTTCCACTTGTGGACAGGGAACACACACACACACACACACACACACACACACACACACACACACACACACACACACACACACACACACACACACACACACACACACACACACACTCCTGGATAACTTTAGATTCACTATACATTGGTGTTGTTCACATTATATGCACTTACGCACAGACATTTGATGCGGTTTCCACTTGTGGACGGGGGACACACACACACACACACACACACACACACACACACACACACACACACACACTCCCTGGATAACTTTAGATTCACTATACATTGGTGTTGTTCACATTATATGCACTTACGCACAGACATTTGATGCGGTTTCCACTTGTGGACGGGGAACACACACACACACACACACACACACACACACACACACACACACACACACACACACACACACACACACACACACACACACACACACACACACACACACACACTCCCTGGATAACTTTAGATTCACTATACATTGGTGTTGTTCACATTATATGCACTTACGCACAGACATTTGATGCGGTTTCCACTTGTGGACAGGGAACACACACACACACACACACACACACACACACACACACACACACACACACACACACACACACACCTGGATAACTTTAGATTCACTATACATTGGTGTTGTTCACATTATATGCACTTACGCACAGACATTTGATGCGTTTCCACTTGTGGATGGGGACACACACACACACACACACACACACACACACACACACACACACACACACACACACACTCCCTGGATAACTTTAGATTCACTATACATTGGTGTTGTTCACATTATATGCACTTACGCACAGACATTTGATGCGGTTTCCACTTGTGGACGGGGAACACACACACACACACACACACACACACACACACACACACACACACACACACACACACAGCAGAACTCCGTTGCTGCTCCGGATAAACTGCATCCACTGTTTAACGCTGGCTTATTTGGGAAGCTGAACAAGGTGATCTTTCCCTTACAACCAGAAACGCACTTCTTTAGTGACATTGTTGATTTCGTGGTCTAAAGACAAAATGGCAAATGGCTCCCGTAACCGAACGAAGCTCATTGATGACGCTCTTGGCAATCAATGAGCCCCCGTCCCCACCCCGCCAAATAATACATTCGGTTTTGCTGATTATTGGTTCTGCTTTGGGGTTGGTCATTGAAAATCGATTAAAATAAAAAAAATGTATTCCACTTATCGATTCCTGTGGGCGCATTTTAATGTGGTTTTATTTTAAACCATTCAAACCAAAGAAGACTAAGAATGTCTTCTTGCGCTAGAACAGAGAAATACACACAAAAATATGTCAGAATATCCTCATAAACACAGTTTATATACACAGAACAGTATATTAGATCTGTGCATTCACTCTTAAAGTGACAACAGCCTAATAAACCTGCTGCTGTCTGTCATTAATGTCAATCAAACAACAAAAGACAAGAGAAAATCACTCACTGCGCTCGACTGAATAGCTTTTGTAATTTTAATAAGGGTGAATCTATTTTGTTTATAAAAAGAAAACAATGTAGTGTGATTTTTACATTCGATGTCAATTTCTGAACTTTGTATTTATTTGTGCTATTGCTAGTTTGCTTATTTGTTCTTATTACTGACTGTTAACTTGTCTTTAATAATGTCAAATTTATATTAGTCTCTAGTTTATTAGCTGGTAGTTCTTTAGGCTGCTGAATTTTGTTCATGGTATTTGGCTGCAACAGAATGTTTTGCAAAAAGACATAATAAATATGTTTGATATCTAATGTTTGATCATATTAGAATCGATAAACAGAGTCAGAATTAAAATCAGAATGGCTCAAATTCAAAGGACGCCCAAGCCTAGTTGTGCTGGGAGTCTGTAAAATGCACTCTTGTTGTGTCAGGTGCTCGTCTGAAGGGAGTTTCTCAGTGTGTCGGGTCAAGGTTTGTGGGAACGAGAGCAGGTGTGTCTGTCAGGACAGACGGCAGAGACGTGGTCAAACGCCATTATTGCATATTTTAAAGTGCTTTTGTCATTTTTTTCTGTCTGAGGAATGTTTGCAGCTTAGATTCAATAAAGCAACTTTGATGGGGTGGAAGTTTTATGTTCTGAAAGTAGATTTTAAAGGACAATGAATTTGATTTCTCCTGATACGGCCGTTTTAAGATCCTCCTGAGGACAAAGGAAGTTCTCCATATCTATTGTCTCTTATGTGTCCCACGCTGGGTAAATATTTAAGTTGCTTCCTGCTCTGACGGCTGATGTGATTAATGAGTACTGGACATTCAGATTAATAATCAGTGAACAGAGAAGAGTCTTCTACATGAATCTGTGCACTTTAGATGATGTCATTCTCATCTGCCTGCACCAGAACATGGGCAGACGCTCACATGTAGAAATGCAGAAATGAATCTCATATGCCGATATATATTTCCTGTGAGGTTTGAATGGCTCCATCAGATCTGTGTCTGTGGCTGCTGTGGTCTGGAGTGGTGAACTGATGGACAGAGTGAGTGAATTAGTGTGTGAGGATCCGTGCTGATGTCAGGATTTTGCTTCCTTATTGTGGCCACAGAGACGTGTGAAATATAATCGGATGTGTGTGACCTGTTCACCTCTCTGTGATGATGTCACTGCGTATTGTAATTGAGGCATGTGACTCAATAAAACTTGTGACAGTCGCACTCATATGTTTTCAATTGCTCTGGATTATAAAAAAATTATTAATATCCATCCATCTATCGGTCTATCCATTCGACTGTCTATCGGTCCGTCCATCCATCCATCCATCGGTCTATCTATCCATACATCCATCCATCCGTCCATCCATCCATCCATCGGTCTATCTATCCATACATCCATCTATCCATCCATCCGTCCATCCGCCCATCAGTCCGTCCATCCATCATCCATCCATCAGTTGGTCTATCAATTCATACATCCATCTATCCATCTACCTGTCCATCCATCCATCCATCCATCGATTGGTCTATCTATCCATCCATCTACCTATCCATCCATCCATCCATCCATCCATCGGCCTATCTAACCATACGTCCGTCCGTCCATCCATCCATCGGCCTATCTAACCATACGTCCGTCTGTCCATCCATCCATCAATCCATCCATCCATCGGTCTATCTATCCATACATCCATCTATCCATCCACCTATCCATCCATCCATTCATCCACCTATCCATCCATCCGTCCATCCATTCGTCCATCCATCCATCCGCCCATCAGTCCGTCCATCCATCATCCATCCATCAGTTGGTCTATCAATTCATACATCCATCTATCCATCTACCTGTCCGTCCGTCCATCCATCCATCCATCCATCCATCCATCGATTGGTCTATCTATCCATCCATTTATCCATCCATCCATCTACCTATCCATCCATCCATCCATCCATTGATCGGTCTATCCATACATCCATCTATCCATCCACCTATCCATCCATCCACCTATCCATCCATCCATCCATCCATCCGTCCATCCATCCATCCATTCGTCCATCCATCCATCCATTTTGGAGTAACCTAATTAAGATAATTTTTTTTAAAAATGTTTTTGAAAGAAGTCTCTTCTGCTCACCAAAGCTGTATTATTTAATGAAAAATACAGTAATATTGTGAAATATTATTACAATTTAAAATAAGTGTTTTCTATGTGACTATATTGTAAACTGTCATTTCTGTGATCAAAGCTGAATTTTCAGCATCATTATTCCAGTCTTCAGTGTCACATGATCCTTCAGAAATCATTCTCAAATGCTGATTTGGTATAGTGTGAATTATCAATTATAATTATTATTTAATAATAATAGTGTGTCCATCTCTTTCAGGATCCGTCTGTCACTCAGGTGACCAACTCTGCAATCGATGGCATTGAAAGTTTCAGTCCGTTTCCTGATACTAACTCGGTGAGTCTAACAAACGTTACTTTAGTGGTTGTGCAAGACGAGTATCTATAGCAGAGTTATGTAATTGTGCTCTGACCTCTACTGTAATAAAGCAATAAGCTTCCACTGATTTTACCACGGTTAAACATGCATGACATGCAACAGCAATATGATAGAAAACACTGATGTTTTGCAGTGTAGTATCCATTAATAAAATCCCAATAATGAGCTGTTTTTGTGTCAGGGAAGCACCATCCCAGCCTCCAGCGTCCCGTCTCAACCTGCTGTCCTGCAGCCGTCAGTGGATCCCAGTCCAAAGGTCAGCGTCTCTCTCACACACACACACACACACCGAATCTCTGCATGACTTCAAAGGTTATAAGCATCCCTGTCTGTCTGCGTAGGCCACAGCTGCAGCTGCGCAGGCCAATCTGCTCAAACAGCAGGAGGAGCTGGAGAGGAAAGCAGCTGAGCTGGACCGGCGAGAACAAGAGCTACAGAGCCAAGGAGTGCCCACAGGTAACACACACTACTCCTGCAGTATGCACACTGGGATAATTGGCCATGACATTTGCATGAGATGCAGTATCCCACAATGCAGTGTATCTTCAAATTCAGTGTGATGAATAAACTACTAGTAATTACAGCCACAATTTTAATGCTCTTGACACATAATTTAATCAGACTGCCACAAGTTAAGACATTTTTATACAAAACTACACTAAATTGCAAGATGACTGGATGCTGAATTCAACATGTCGCATGTTTCTCCTCAAGTTGCATGTCTAAAACATTAATTATGCTCATATCAGTGTTATTTGATATGCTATTACAGTTTTTGTTCATATTTTGAATTAGAAACTATTTTTATATTTTTCGGTTTCATTTTAATCCTAGTTAAAGGTTTGATAATTTTGTTGCGTTTTTGCCATTTTTATTCATAAATGTTTTAGTTTATTTAGTTTTAGTTATTGTAGTACTTCATTTTAAACTAAACAAAAATGAAAAGTGTTGCATTGGCTGAAATCATGTCATTACATTGTTTAGAGCATAAGAAACAAATGGAAAAAAAAAAACATTTTTGAAAAATTATATTTCATTCATATGTTATGATATGTCCTCTGTAGTTGACACCAGGACTCAGCTGTTTAAAAAATAAAATTACATGAATAGGCAAAAACAATGGGATTTATTTTTAATTCACCAATCAATTTTTAGGTTCCAGGATGTTTTTAAACAAACTTTGTTTAAAGATGATTCTGAACTGTTATGAAATGTATAACATTGATATACCATTTTACTTTATGCAATATGTGGGTAAAATGGGCATACTTGGATTTTCCCATTCAATGCAATCTATCCATACACTGCATCTAATTTGCATATGAATGTGTTCTTGGTGCAACATGTAATGGGAAAAGAAGTGTAATTATTAATGGGAGTAATAATTGGCAACATTTTCATAATAATATCTAATATTTCATATGAATATTGATATGTAATTTCTTTCCCTATTCACTTATGTCTCCAAAATGCCTGATAAACATGCTTTAAGTCCTGGTGTCTTCTACAGTGGACATGTATGAAATCAATGCCCTGTTCTGTAACAGAAAGTCATATTTTGATTATAAACCCCATACAGATATTATATAAGCACAAACTTTTATGTTAGATGTGATTAATCACTATTAATCGATTTGACAGCGCTAATTTGAAAAGATAATATTATAAGTAGTGCGCTGTGTGCTAGTATTTGAACTTAACAGTTGCATAAATCAACAGTCGGGCCTTTATTTGTTGTGACCTGTTTGACAAGTTGAGTATTGTGGGATATGGGCGTCTGTTTCTCCTCAGGAAAACAGAACAACTGGCCTCCGCTCCCCAAAATCTTTCCCATCAAGCCTTGCTTCTACCAGGACTTCTCTGAGGAGATCCCGCTGGAGCATCAGAGACTCTGCAAGATGTTGTATTACCTGTGGATGTGTGAGTTTAACGTCGTCAGCCCTTTATTTCACAGTCCTGTTTCGCATGAACATACTATGAGCTTATGAACCTGCCCCTAAACCTGAACTTAACACATGTAGTTGCCTTACACTACTCAGTACTTTTGTGGCTAAGTACACTGTGAGTACATTGAAAGTGCACGTACAGTACAATAAAGTGCAACCCTTTTTTAATTTATTTTATTACATATAAATGCTCTTATTTTGAATGATTCACCAGAGTATGTTGTTCCAAGTACAAAAGGCTTATTATTCATAATTTTTTTCATTAAAGTTTCACCATGCACTCTCATTTAATTTTTTTATTGAATATAAAAGTGTTATTTATTTATTATAGTGACCATTTAATATTTTCTGTTTTCATTTTATTAATTTTTAAAATATTTATTTCAGTTTTAATAATTTTAGTATTCATTATATTATTTCAGTTAGTTGCCATTTTTATTTTTTTAATGTTTAAGCTTAATATTTTATTTGTTTTATTACTTTATTATTAATTATGTTTTAATAGTAAAATAGTTAAAAAAACTATTAATAAGTTTGAGTACATAACAAAGCGGATATAAAAATATACATTATTGTATATTTCCAATAAAAAAAGGAAATGCATCAGATTAACTCTTTCCACGCCATTGACCGAATTTTCCAGCTTTCCGTTATACGGTAGGGGGCGCTATTACACATCTTCTGAATGAGTACAGAGTCTCCTGATCACAGGAGAAGCAGCAGAAATAAGCTATAAAAGCATTGCAGCGATGGCCATTTTTTTTAAATCGCTAGCGGGGAAAGAGTTAAGGAAGTAAGCATTCGCGTCCGGTCTGTGCAGTTTCCCTACATTACGTCCACATGGCCATAAATGCGTTACAGTCCGTAAAAGTTTAACCCCCGATAGAGCTGTAATACATTTAACTTCTGCATTGTGAATGAAACGGGACTTTCAGTGTTGTGATGAATGAATGAGTTTTATCCATCAGAATTTGGTGTTATTGTTTAATATTTGTCAAGTATCTGTCCTTCAATCCTTGTATTTCTGGAGAGCGTAGGGCGGCGCCTGAATAATCGGCTGCGGCCCGGAGGCTTGCTCCAAACTTCATTTCGTTATACTGTACTTGTACATGTGTAATGCGAATAAACTTCAACTTCAACTTCGCTAATGGCGAGTAAATCGCTGTAATACATTTAACTTCTGCATTGTGAATGAAACGGGACTTTCAGTGTTGTGATGAATGTGTGTGTGCAGGGCAGTGTGTGACGCTGTTTCTGAACGTCCTGGCCTGTCTGGCGTATTTCACCACTCACGCAGCAGCAGGCATAGACTTCGGCTTCTCCATCCTCTGGTTCATCATGTTCACTCCATGCTCCTTCCTCTGCTGGTACAGGCCCGTCTATAAAGCCTTCCGGTGAGTCTCTCTCTCCTTTAGTGTATGCTAATGTGATCAAATGACTGACGACAGCCTGGGGCCGGATTCACCAAACATTCTTAAGAATAAAATTATTCTTAACTGCTATTTACTTCTTATTTTCTAACATAAGAATAAAGATAAGAATATTTTGTTCTCCCAAAAACTTTTCTTAAAGGGGTCATGGACTGCATTGTTTTATTGTTTTATAATGTTTCCTGTGGTGCAAGGTTAACTAATCATGAAAGTGTTGATTACAGCATTATATTCAGATCGTGGCATGAAAGGTTGCAGTGATGATCATTGTAGCCGATCACAGACATGAAAGCAGGATCTCGTCATTGAAACTCGATTTCTGCACACTAACGGATGCATTCATCATGTGCATTCAACAGTGCAAACACAATGTAAATAAGAGATTTGTTGATGATTACGGGAGTTTTGGCGATTGTTTGATTGACAGCTCCAGCGATTGTAAAGGGAATGTTCTTTGATCGCTTTCTATATATAATTTAATCACAGTTTAAATAACAGATTATTTTCATCCTACTAAGAGAAACATGTAAATGCACATGTTGTGGCATTACTGTCGAGTCCATATCGCCTGCGCCTAAATTGCGACTGATTTACCAAAAAATACACCGTGAAATGTACCGAATAAAAATAAATAATGCTCAACTGAGACATGCACATTCCTATCATTAGGATCTTGTGGAAGGTAATGTTATTTTTAGTGCAGTGATCCTGTATCGCTTCCCTCCTTGTCATCTCACTAACACACCAGTGGGCGGGGCCAAAGATGCATTGATGAAGTAGGCGGTCTTGATAGACGCATTGAGTTGTTCTCTGGGTTTGGTAACAATAAAAGCTGTTTTTGGACTAACAAGGACGTTTTCAGTTCTGAAACTCACAGGATATTCTTATAGTATGATGACCTCTTATATGTCAAAAGCTCAAGGATTATTTGATTTCTCAGTTCACGACCCCTTTAAGATTGTTTAATATTCCTGAAAAGAATGTTCTTAAAAATCATGGTAAATAACTTTTAAATTTAGGATAACCTTCAACCTGCCTTAAACACCCAAAAGTAAGTTGTTTAATGAAATTATTGGGTTGTTTCAAACATTAAATATTACAACCAGGGCTTGACATTTACAAATGTGTGTGTATTTCAGCAGTGGCGTGTAACGCAGTCACTCCTACTAGCCACTTTGGCGACTTGAACTTTATATATAATGTATACATTTTTCAATTGTAGTCTGAGGCAAAGGCATCTGAAATAATAAAGTGCAATGTAGTGTTGTCAAAAATATTTTTTTTTTCGATACATATCAATGCTGAAATATCTGAAATGCTTCCAATACTCATTTTCCACAGAATAGACACACAACACCAGCGTCTCTCTCTCATCTCTCCGACAGCGAGTGACACACAAACCCGCCTCCTCTCACTCACTTGCTTAATTTCCTCCGGATGAATATCGTTGCTGTTACTGGGCTTCAATTTCGCCATGGGATTGCGCTTAATTTTACTCATTCCTGCAGATTTTGTGCTCACACCCAAAGTGTGTGCACTTAAAGCCATCTTGAGTTATTTTTCGCTGCTTATTGCGCTTAAACAGTCAAACACACTAAATAATGTCAAAATGCCGGTCTTGGTGAGTATTCACATAAACACAGTCAGTTCTGTTATAAGTGTATGTAAACAGTTGAGAAAGAAAATGCACACGTAACAGTGTAATGGATCCGTGCATCAGGTCTTAAAGTGACAGCAGCCTAATAAACCTGCTGACAAATTATGAGATAATATTCAAAATATCTATATGGCAGTTTTTATCAATGTCAAAATTGTGGCCAGTGAAAATGCTGAGTGGCTAGTGACTCCAGGAGCCACAGCGGCTGGTGAGCAAAAAAGTTAGTCAAGCCATGGTTGTGTTTATAAAATAAGAATTACTATAATTTAATGTAATTAAATTAAATTGTCTATGCTCAGTGTCAATCTACTGTCAGCAATGATGTCACATTAGTCCTGCCCACCTCAAACAGACTGGCAGTCAGTTCCTCCAGTTCCAGCTCGAGCTGATTCCTGATATGAGACATAAATTAAAGACATGCCCTGATTATAACATTAGCTACATATAACGCATATTACTAGTACCAGGAATGTGGACGAGTACTCTGACAGCGATCGATCATGAAAACAGAAACTAGCGAGTCAGCACACACAGACACAGGACGCATTCACTTTAGAGAGAGCACAAGAATCTGAAAGAAAGACAGCTGACCCACCGCATGAAAAACACGGCAAGCCAATCGCGACGAAAATACCCTGCACGCTTATTATGATAACTACGGTAATCTGCAGGCACCGCAAAGAGACAGGCTTTGAGAATTGCACTTAGCAACATTCTTACGAATTTAGGATTTAGGTGAGTCGGGCCCTTGGTGTCGTCCTCTGAGAACAGGTGCACATTTCTGTCACTTTGATGATTCATATATTTATTTCACTTTCAGGTCTGACAGCTCCTTCAATTTCTTCTTGTTCTTCTTCATTTTTTTCGCTCAAATCGTGGTGTCTGTGATTCAGAGCGTGGGCATTCCCAAATGGGGCAACAGGTAGGCATGAGTGCATTTCTTTACAGCTTCATTCTAGATTCAATTCATTCACTAGTAGTTTTTGTAAGGATCTCTATCATTGGTATTGAAGGAATATTTGAGCGCAGAAATGAGGCTGACTAACCGCCTGTGAGCTGCACCGTTTGTCTTCTCTCCTCTGTGACAGATGCCTTTCTGACACTCAGCTCTCTCTTCCTCTCTTTGGCCAGTGTCTCTTCCTGCACTAACGGTTTTCTGCTGCTGGACTTCCTTTAAAACTCTTGCTTCCTATCTGAAGTATGTCCTCCTGCACTCGAAACTTCTTGCTTTATCTTTTCCTCTTAAAGCAGCTCTTCTCAGCCTTTGCCCTGAATTAAAAGTGCTTTATTTCTCAGTACTCTTCCATTAATACAGTTAATGAGAATTATGTTAATATGCGACTCTTGATTCTGATTGGTTGCAGCTTTCTGAGATGACATATTTTTGTATAATGAGGTAAACTGAAAATTTGACTATACAGGGATGCATATCCTGCATATCTGTGCTAGCTTCATTTATAAACTAGAAGCTGTAACTAGATTCCATTTACTGTAGTTTTCATAAATATTGATAAATAAATTCTGCTCAAATCAGTATTTCTTGTGCATGTAATGTGAAAAATAGACATGTGGCTGTTGTAGAATATAGCTAGAAATAGTTTTAGAATTGTTTTCTTTTTTAATTTATTTTTAATTTTTTTATATATATAATTTTAATTATATATAAATTATAATTGTATGTATTTTTACCTAATTGTATTCTATAAAATGTGTGTGTGTGTATGTATGTGTGTGTATATATTTTTATATATATATATACACACAATTTTTATATTTATTTGTTTGATATGTGTTCAATATCCATTTTAATATTTATAGTTCAAAATTAATTTTATATATTTTTATTTTATATTATTGACTTTTTCAATTCATTCTAAATCACAATAGTATATATTGCAAAAAATATACATATATAACATTTGTTTTAGAATGTTTTTCTTTTTTAAATTTGTGTGTATTTAGAATTAATTTATATATATATAATAAAATACAATGAGATAAATATATTCAATTATATATTTTTATATTATTTTTATATGCATTTTTACAGAATATAATTCAATATATTTGATATTGTATTTACTTTTTTAAAGAATTAAATTCATTCTAAATAAAACAAATAGCATATACTGTAAAAATTAGAAATATAACATTTGTTTTAGAATTGTCTTTTTATTTATAATTTGATTCATATATATATATATATATATATATATATATATATACACATACACAGTACTGTGCAAAAGTCTTAGGCTCGCTGGTATTTCTACTGGTTTAAGCCAGTTATTTCTATCTTTTGCTGTAGTGTGTCAGTAGGAAATATCAGTTTACATTTATAAATGAATTGGCATTAATTTTAATAATCCGGTGAGATTTTTGTATGCATAAAGAGTCTGACAATAGTCTCTGTGCTCCACATGGAGATCTGATCTCATCTTCATCGAGTCCGTCTGTGATTACATGAAGAAACAGAAAAAACTGAGATGGACTGAATCCAGAAGAACTGAGGCAACGTCTCCCAGACACTTGAGGAAAGCTTCCTGCAGAACTACAGGAACAGGTGTAGGAATAGATGAGGTGACAAAAGCAAAGGGTGCTCACCCCAAATATCATTTGCTTTAGTTCACAGAAGTTCATTCATAAATAAAAGCTATTTATGTTATTATTTTTGACAGCATTCTCACTTTAAAGCATTCTGACGAGTGCCTAATCTTTTCACAGTGCTGTAGTTCTGCAGGAAGCTTTCCTCAAGTGTCTGGGAGACGTTGCCTCAGTTCTTCTGGATTTGGTCTGTCTCAGTTTGTTCAGTTTCTTCATATAATCACAGACGGACTCGATGACGGAGAGAGCAGATCATATGGATTATTACAATTAACTGCAAAATGAATGTTTGGAAATGTAAACTGATATTTCCTACTGACACACTACAGCAAAAGATAGAAATAACTGGCTTAAAACATTTTTCATGTGAAAATACCAACGTGCCTAAGACTTTTGCACTGTACTGTATATGTACACTCACCTAAAGGATTATTAGGAACACCTGTTCAATTTCTCATTAATGCAATTATCTAATCAACCAATCACAGTTGCTTCAATGCATTTAGGGGTGTGGTCCTGGTCAAGACAATCTCCTGAACTCCAAACTGAATGTCAGGATGGGAAAGAAAGGTGATTTAAGCAATTTTGAGCGTGGCATGGTTGTTGGTGCCAGACGGGCCGGTCTGAGTATTTCACAATCTGCTCAGTTACTGGGATTTTCATGCACAACCATTGCTAGGGTTTACAAAGAATGGTGTGAAAAGGGAAAAACATCCAGTATACGGCAGTCCTGTGGGCGAAAATGCCTTGTTGATGCTAGAGGGCAGAGGAGAATGGGCCGACTGATTCAAACTGATAGAAGAGCAACTTTGACTGAAATAACCACTCGTTACAACCGAGGTATGCAGCAAAGCATTTGTGAAGCCACAACACGCACAACCTTGAGGCGGATGGGCTACAACAGCAGAAGACCCCAGTGGGTACTACTCATCTCCACTACAAATAGGAAAAAGAGGCTACAATTTGCACAAGCTCACCAAAATTGGACAGTTGAAGACTGGAAAAATGTTGCCTGGTCTGATGAGTCTCGATTTCTGTTGAGACATTCAGATGGTAGAGTCAGAATTTGGCGTAAACAGAATGAGAACATGGATCCATCATGCCTTGTTACCACTGTGCAGGCTGGTGGTGGTGGTGTAATGGTGTGGGGGATGTTTTCTTGGCACACTTTAGGCCCCTTAGTGCCAATTGGGCATCGTTTAAATGCCACGGCCTACCTGAGCATTGTTTCTGACCATGTCCATCCCTTTATGACCACCATGTACCCATTCTCTGATGGCTACTTCCAGCAGGATAATGCACCATGTCACAAAGCTCGAATCATTTCAAATTGGTTTCTTGAACATGACAATGAGTTCACTGTACTAAAATGGCCCCCACAGTCACCAGATCTCAACCCAATAGAGCATCTTTGGGATGAGCTTCGTGCCCTGGATGTGCATCCCACAAATCTCCATCAACTGCAAGATGCTATCCTATCAATATAGGCCAACATTTCTAAAGAATGCTTTCAGCACCTTGTTGAATCAATGCCACGTAGAATTAAGGCAGTTGTGAAGGTGAAAGGGGGTCAAACACAGTATTAGTATGGTGTTCCTAATAATCCTTTAGGTGAGTGTATATAGATTTAATAAAATGTTTATATACATATTTTATAGAATATAATTTTTATATTATCTATTTGTTTCATACGTGCATTCATTTTATAGAATATAATTTGAATATCAAACAATTTTATACATTTAAATGTTATATTTACTTTTTTTATAGTGTATATTGTAAAAATGGACAATCTGGAATATTCTTTGGACATATTTGCAGTAGCGAAGCCTCATTTTGAAGGTTCAGTCATACATTGTTTCCTCTCTGTTACAGTGGCTGGATTGCTGCCATAGAAGCGATGGGTTATAATACAGCGGTCGGCGCCATTATGATGGTGGTGGCGGCCTTCTTCACGACCAGTGCCGCGTTGTCTATCATTTTACTGAAAATGGTAAGTAGCTCAGAATTTTTGCGTGAAAATCCGTGGCTCTTTTTTGTGGATTAATGGGTCATTGTTTTTTTTCAGGTTCATTCCAACTACCGTCGCACTGGCGCCAGTTTCCAGAAGGCCCAGCAGGAATTCTCCCAGGGCGTCCTGACGAACCGCACCTTCCAGAGCGCAGCCGCCAGTGCAGCCACCACGGCCGCCCAGAGCTCTCTGCAGAGGAACTAGAATCAGGAAGCACATCCAAGATCCCACATCTCCTGCTCATCGGCCTGGCGGTCCACGCAGAACCCAAAGCCCAGCTACGGTCCCAAACGTTGCACTCATTCACCTGCTTTGGTTCTGGATCTTGATTTGATCCTGGTTTGGTCTTTAGACTGCAGAGGCACTACTTTTATGTTTTGTTTTTTTTGAAGCTTGGTATGAAGCTTGGTATGAAGTTTAAATGTTCATCATTGAGTTTGTATATTTGTGTGTGCAGGACATTTCCTGTATCCTTTTTGACCTCGGTTATGCTGTATATAAAGTAATTTAATGTTTCCCCGTCATCCATAGTGGTACAGGAGTGATCAGTGTCCTTAAATTAAAATGAAATGATCATGACAAGATCTCAAACCTTTCTCAAAGCAATGTCATGAGGGTTTATGCAATTCTGCTCTTCTAATGGTTCAATTAAAGCCTTAAAAAGCATCATTCCTATAATATAATTAGATTTTCATTGTGCATTCCTTATTAGTGCCAAAAAATAATGACATGCACCCAGAATTCCACGGAAGCGAGGATAATTAGAATCATTTCCTTGGAATCTTGACGGACACACAGAACGTTACTATTATTGTCTTAATCGTAAGACTAAAGGTGATGTAGGTTTGTTTCACACTGCATAAATGTCTGATAGCCATTGTTTTCCATTGTTCATGTATGTGGGCTTTTTAGGATACTGATTGTAAACAGTCAAATCAAAATAGATTTATTAGTACTCAGTTAAATTTTACATGGTTGATTTTTTTTTTTTTTTAGCATTGGAAAATCCTAGCTTTTGAAACAAACGTGTAAAATGGTCCTGAAATGCATGTTAACGCAAAATGCCACTTACCAGAAAGGGTTAATATGATTTTGTCAGATGAGATCATTTGAACAGTGTACAAAGTACAAAGTTTTTTGAGCAAATTAAATTTTTCTGATTAACAAACTTTGTCCAAGTAATTTGTTTATGGTGTCAAAGCAAAAATTCAAAATCAGTCTATTGTTAAAGACAGTTCACCCCAAAACAAAGCAATAATCCCCAAGAAGCCATGGTTTAGTGAATTCATAACAGCTGAGGCGCATTGTTACCCCCATTAAAACCCCCTTACCGTTATAAATCCACTGTAAACCACGGCTTCACAGAGCTTATTACTTTTATAAAACTGTTACCACACAATACAGATATTAAAGCCAAAATATATGTATCAATTAATGCAATTCATGAAGTAAAATCACTAAAAGCCTTCCTTCCGCCGGAAAAAAATAGTCCCTGACCGAAAACAGCAACACTGATCTATATAAATGTTCTCTATATAGATCAGTGACCGCAACAGAAGTTACATTATTACGCCATTAGATGCCTTAATGAGCGAAGACCTGTGTCATTGTCACAGGTATCATTGTCTTAAAAGCTTAAAAGGTGCTTGGACAGGAAAGTTAAAGGTGCACTATGTAACTTTTCCGTCCGCTAGAGGTCGCCTATTCAAAACAAAGGCGTAGTTTGATGACGCCAAGCTTTAGCGCAGAATCTTGGGACATGTGGTCTTCACCTCACAGTCGGTGGAAAAGAATCGGGATAGGACTCAGGCAGAAATCATGTTCATGGATGCGATTATTAACGTTACTGTAGTGTGAAGCAGAGCAGGACCGAGTGTTGTGGGAGCTGAGCGAGGCCGCTGGAGCGATTGTTAAGATGAACGCAACACATGCCTCGCGAGTAGCGGGACTTTTATTATGCCACAGTCGCCGGCGCCATTTCCGCTTTTCCGGTCATGAGTATCTGTTTATTGTATTAGACACATCTGAGTGTGTTGTAAATGACGTTATGACGTTACTCTGAGCGTTCACTCGGCGGCTGCTGTGACACTTGTTCACACTGCAGTGAGAGTAAAGCGCTTCTGCAGAATAAAACTAGAAACCGAGGGGAACGCAGATGTGACGCCATTGACAGGCGACGCCCCCACACGTGTCCCGGGTCATTGGTTAAAATAGCAATTTCCTCACGATTTACAAATAGTTGGAAACATTTGGGATATTGTAAGTACTCAACTGAACAAAATATATAACACTGGCCTAGTGTTTTTTGGATATTTTACTGAAAAAATGTTACATAGTGCACCTTTAAAGATACTAAAAAATGTTTACAATACATACGATAATGTACACTGTATATGTATTGATATTTGTTCTTGATGTGTTTTTTTAAAAATGATTTATGGTTAGTTTAAATTATGAACACAAGGTTAAGCATGGACAACCAAATCTTAATTGCATTAATATACCATCACGTGTCATATACCATACGTCAGTGTCCGAATTTCTGGCTTCATTTCGTTCACTTCTTGCTTATTTAGTGCACTCAACTGCCATGCACTCTATAGGGATTAGAGTAAACAAGTGAGCGATTTAGAACACAGCAGAACTGAGTCGACACCGAGAGTCGATTCCTGTGCCGGAGTCGACCCCAACTCTGAGGCTATTCAGAGTCGAGGAATCGACTCTTTTGGATTCGACTTCCCATCACTAGTTGTTACCGCAGAGCAACGATTCATAAGCGGAATCCGAAATCGCCCCCTAAACCTTAATTCACTATTCCCTACGTTAGTCCACTAATACAGTTCACTTGACGGAGTGAATGAAAACACATGAGTGAATCCGGAGTACACTCGTTATTGCAGTGCATTATGGGATAGAATGAGTGCACTCAATAACATCCACTATGGTTTTGGACACTACTACAAATGGCTGTCCCCTCAAATAATGCCCTATTTGAGGGTATAGGGGGCGATTTCAGATTCAGCTCTACTTTTACGTTAGGCTAGCTCCTCCGACAGCATCACACGCAAGCGTCCTGGTGCTCACGTGAACAGCATCGGCCAATGGCGAGCCGGCGTTCTGACGCTCCAGCTGCACTGTATTAACGTCAACAGCGACACAGACGAGAAGAAATTGTTGAATTATGTCGTTAATTTTGTTTGTTTTTGCGCACAAAAAGTATTCTCGTCGCTTCATAACATTAAGTTTGAACCACTGGTGTCACATGGACTATTTTAACGATGTTTTCCCTCCCTTTCTGGACCTTGAAAGTGTTAATTAAATTGCTGTCTATGGAGGAGTCAGAGACCGCTCGGATTTCATCAAAAAATATCCTCATTTGTGTTCCGAAGGGTTTGGAGCGACACGAGGGTGAGTGATGACAGTTTATTTTTATTTTTGTGTGAACAACCTTTAACACATTTCAGATGTCCTTTAGGAGAGACGTGCCAAAAAAGCGAAAATTGTCCGATTTAATCATGATATTTGTGATTCTACGCAACAAAATTTTGTTTTTTTTTCTTCTAAACGTGATTCTCTAAAACATGCAATCTATTAAATCACATAATTGAGTCGAGAGAATGTGAACCTAGCACTTGAAAACGGGTTTGCTGTTGACTACTGAAACTATAGTGCCCTGCATGCTTAGCATGGGACTTAAAATGTATAGTATAAATGTTGAATTAAGTATTATTGAATGTGTTTTTAAGCAAAATTAGAAAGGGGGGAGACTGACCTTTTAGGACTTTAGCTCATTCACTGTATCCTCCAGAGTTAGATTAGTCCATACACACCATTCTCATCTCCGTGCGTGCCATAACTCTGACTGACGCACACACCGCTAGCCTAGCTTAGCACAAAGACTGGAGGTAAACGGCTCCAGCTAGCCTACTCCGCAGTAAGTGACAAAATAACACCAACATTTTTCCTATTTACATATTGTGATGTGTAACGTTAGTTACACATCCGACGGAAAATGAAAAGTTGTGATTTTTCTAGACCGATATGGCTAGGAACTACGCTCTCATTCTTGAGTAATAATCACTTATTGTGAATTTGTAGGCCACGCCCACACCGGGGTGGAAACAATCCAGCCGTCTCCATTGACTCTGTATTGCGTGAAGCAGCCTCCTTGTCATTTCTGACTTATGACAAAAATCAGAACAATGTCTAAAAGCTGATATGTGACAAGGTGTACAGCAAACAAGCTAATAAACACAGAACAAAGTTTTTATAAGCCCCAAAAAATGAGTGTTTAAGGAGACAAAAGTGGATACAGGCAATAAGAATGGGTACATTCTGGGATCCTGACACTCAGTGTGCAGTAAACATTTAGTCAAATATCCAAATGTCAGTTTTATATACAGGGGCGGAGAATTTTGAACACAGATCATTGACAGTGGGAGCTGCGCAATTATACATTTATAAGTACTATAAATGATTATGAGCGCCACTTGGCCACTCAATTTTTAACATTTCAATCATTTTATTTATCACAGTTTAAGTTTTAATTGTATTAAATTGAACAAGCACAAAATTAATTATTCAGTCAAATATACTTTAAGATTTTGCATAGGCCCATTCATTGAACTAAATTTCAGTCTAGGACAGTATGCTATTAACCCTTGTGCACTGTTCGATTTCTGTGTACACCCTTTATGGAGCGGGTCAAATTGACCCTAATTGGATTCAATACAATTCCTCAAAAATCACACTATGAAAAACAACAAAGATTCAGGTACAAGCTGTAAACTTTTAATATCAACATTTGTCAAATATTCCAATATATATATATCTGAAGATCTGATTTAATGAAAATGTTTTTTAACCATTTTTTAAAAAAACGGTTTTGTTTTGACAAAATTTGAAAATAAACAGTATGCTGACTTGTTTTGCATATACATTTTTTTAAAAAAACTTTTTAACTTTTTTTTTTTCTTAGAACGTCATAACTGAACAATGAAATGTAGCTGTATAATGAAAATATTTACTTTACTAAGTTGGCTGTTTTGTAAACTCATTTCATAAAGTCAAGAAGTTACTTCAGACATGATGAGCGCATATGCTTTCTGCATATGAATTTCTTGCACTTCACACACGCTGCTGGGTTTGCTGTCGCGCTTGGATGTCAAAAAACACCAGCATGTTGAAACTTTGCATACATGTTCATGATGATAAATGAGAAAGTCACAAAATATCAAGAAAAAAACAAAAACAAAGGTTTAATATTATATCAAGTAGCTTGAAAAAATAAAGGATAGGTAATTTTTACCATCTGTGGCTATTGAAATAAGTGTGGAAAACCTCATTTTTTTAGCTTCATAAGGTAGTAAAAAAATAAAACCAATAAATGTTATTATTTTGGGTTGGTACAGTTGCTTTAGAGCGCGGTCAAATTGACCCGCGAACATCACGAATGTTATAGTATTTTGTTTGTATATGCCAAAAAACACCAGCATGTTGAAACTTTGCATACATGTTTATGATGATGAATGAGAAAAAGTAATATCAAGAAAAAAAACATAGGTTAACCAGTATTTCCAACAACTAGAAAATCTAAACGAGAACATAAACGGGTTAAAAAGCACCCATAGCACCGGGGAAATATCAGTGTATCAATAGCCGCGTTTCCATTAGGCTACAGATTTGCGCAGAACTTTTTTTTTTTTCTTCTAAATGTCGATTAAAATAATATTGCGAAATTACAGCGTTTTCATCAACTAATGTTTTTTTGGGGTTTTTTTCCTATCGTGTTCCAAAAATGACGCCACATATGTTGGTAGGTTTATCTATATCCCAGTCACCGCACTAGCCGTTATTTCTAATGGAAAGGAGACATGGGCGTGTTATTCAAGCATTAATTAAAATTAAAAGACCGAAATGTTTGAATTGGCATGGTGGTAACTTAAAGTTTCTTTTTACCATTTTGTTATTTTTGCTTGAAATTTCATTTGTTGGAAATATGAACTGAATTTAGAAATGCTTTTGAAATGAAAAACTTTGCGTTTAATAAACAAAATACTGTGCAAAAGTCTTAGGCACGTTGGTATTTTCACATGAAAAATGTTTTAAGCCAGTTATTTCTATCTTTTGCTGTAGTGTGTCAGTAGGAAATATCAGTTTACATTTCCAAACATTCATTTTGCAGTTAATTGTAATAATCCATATGATCTGCTCTCTCCGTCATCGAGTCCGTCTGTGATTACATGAAGAAACTGAACAAACTGAGACAGACCAAATCCAGAAGAACTGAGGCAACGTCTCCCAGACACTTGAGGAAAGCTTCCTGCAGAACTACAGCACTGTGAAAAGATTAGGCACTCGTCAGAATGCTTTAAAGTGAGAATGCTGTCAAAAATAATAACATAAATAGCTTTTATTTATGAATGAACTTCTGTGAACTAAAGCAAATGATATTTGGGGTGAGCACCCTTTGCTTTTGTCACCTCATCTATTCCTACACCTGTTCCTGTAGTTCTGCAGGAAGCTTTCCTCAAGTGTCTGGGAGACGTTGCCTCAGTTCTTCTGGATTCAGTCCATCTCAGTTTTTTCTGTTTCTTCATGTAATCACAGACGGACTCGATGAAGATGAGATCAGATCTCCATGTGGAGCACAGAGACTATTGTCAGACTCTTTATGCATACAAAAATCTCACCGGATTATTAAAATTAATGCCAATTCATTTATAAATGTAAACTGATATTTCCTACTGACACACTACAGCAAAAGATAGAAATAACTGGCTTAAACCAGTAGAAATACCAGCGAGCCTAAGACTTTTGCACAGTACTGTGTGTATTTTGAAATGAAGACCGCGTTGGGAGTGGAGTGCATGCAAAATAATCCGTTCCCTGAATCCACGGCCTTTGTTGTTATTGTGACTGTACACAAAAGTAGACCGTTTATAATTATATCTTGCACTCTGTATGGCTAATGACGGAGTATTGGGAGTCGTTTCCGCTGTCATAAAGGATAAAATCCATCAGATGCGTCGGCGCCTTCGTCGGACAGAGGGTTATAGAAACCATAGCCTATTTAGTTTTGTAGTTAGGCTATGTTTAAATATTAGCCTATAATACATTTTTTGTTTTTAATTTCATATGTTGATTATGAAATGTGAGCACAACCTTCTACGCACACCTTGGCAATAGAATCGCCATTGGCTAGTATTTTTTTTTGTTTGTTTAGTCGCCAGGCTGATACTTTATATTATATTAATACTTTTATACTAATATATAATATAAAACATGGAAGTGTGACAAAGGCACGTAGGCTATATGAATTCTCTAATGTGGATAAAGGCTTATTTTGTATCAACATATGTCCTTATTAGGAGAAGGACATAATATCTTGTGATGTTATTATGAGAAAATATCTGTGGTTTTTAAGACATCTCGTTATTGCGACATAATTGAGTGGAAAAAATATGTATGTGGCAGCAATGTGTCCGTACCAGGTGACCTGTAAATGCGAAAAAATGTTTCCATTGCATTTTTGTGGAAATGTCTTTTTTTTTTTATTGCCTGAAAAACCACCTCATACGAGCGTAACAACTTTTTGTTGCGACTATATGGGAGTTTTTGCGAAATGGACGCGTTTCCATTGGGAACATTCCATGTTCAATTTGCACAATTTGAAGGGTAATGGAAACCTATGGCGGCTAATGATACGTTGAACATCCAATGCCTTTGCTCTTCGTGTACTGATTAGCTGCAAACGTGTGAGCGGACTGCTCCGTGTCAGACTCCGTACAATCAACATCTGAACCATTCTCAGACGCTGGCTGAGATAAGTTTATGTTCTTGTTTTTACTAGTTAGTAGGAACTAAATTAGAACCACGAGATCCCTTACTTGGCGGGAGGAACAGCTACTTTTTTTTTCAAAAATTAAATGCTACATTATTAAGCGCATCAGCAGCTACAATTCACGTCACGTTACGCACGCTTAATGAGTAAAATGTTTTTTTTTTATTGGTTTAAATAATTTACTTCTGTATTAATTAGAATACACACGGTATATAATTGCTTCCAGCTAAAATGTATGGGGGTGCATTGGTCTTTCTTGGGGGTGCTGAAGCACCTGCTAACCCCTCCCTAGCACCGCCCATGTTTATATATGATATTTCCTGTCGCTGATTACGTTCCCCTCCAGTGGGCGTAGTTCTAGTGTAATATAACATGTGACGCTGTGTATCAATTGCCTGTATCCACATTTTTTGGGTCAACGGCTTATAAAAACGAGCTTGTTTGCTGTACACTTGGTCACATATCAGCTTTTAGATATTGTTCTGATTTTTGTTGAGGCCGCTTCACGCAATACAAAGTCTATGGAGACGGCTGGTTTGTTTCCCCCCCCCGGTGGGCGTGGTTTTCAGATTATGACGCGTGTCGCTGTTTATTTATATTTTTAAGTATACTTTAAACGTTTAATAAATTGTTCAATTTAAAGATTTGAAAGGGCCTAATTTGCATATTTAAACTACACTTCAGAAACGTTTTTATTTTAAAACAGCTGAGTTTAACTCTCCGATCTCCGGTAGCACTTTTAGCTTAGCTTAGTATAGATCATTGAATCTGATTAGACCGTTAGCATCTCGCTCAAATGACCAAAGAGTTTTCAGGCGCTGTGTAATATCATTGTGCCACTGCACCCATGGTACGGCTGGAATGAGAGTAAAGTCCCTAGCCGTATCGGCCTAGAAAATCACAACTTTTCATTTTCTGTCGATCTTAGTACACGATGTAACTATACACATCACAACATGTAGGCGTTATTTTGTCACTTATTGAGCAGTAGGCTAGCTGGAGCCATTTGCCTCCAGTCTTTGTGCTAAGCTAGGCTAGCTGTGGATGCGTCAGACAGAATTATGGCACGCACAGAGATGAGAATGGTGTGTATGGACTTATCTAACTCTGCAGGATACAGTGAATGAGCTAAAGTCCCAAAAAGTCAGTGTGTTCCTTTAACCAGTGGCGTCCCACATTGGGTCCATTATGATTTGCTCACAACTTGCTTTTTATCCAGCAATGATTTTTCAGAGCATTTCTCCATTGACCTCATCAAACCACAAACACAAGCAATACATTTTCCAGCAAAAAACAAATGCAAATATGGTCTTATTAACACCGTAACAAAATAAACAACAGGTGAATGTCTTTGAAACCAGCTGTTTACTTGTGACATCATTGTTACATAAAATAGGTTCATATTTCACATGGCATCAGCGATTCATTTCAAATCCAAAATATAAAAAGTGCAAATGACAGTTGACGGTACACCGGCCATACAGCATGGTTCAGTGTCTTCTTTTCTCCTGTTTTTTTTTTTTTAATCTTCCCGTTATTGTAAACACAAACAACAACTTTATTCATAAGCAGACCTTGTTACAGCCACATATTGACATTCATGACGTGAGAAACTGTACACGAGCAAGGCAGAGTTCGTCACTAATAATTTTCTTCCGCTCATTCTTTGGGAGAAGGGGTCGGCTGAACAGCACGGTGAAAACACAACGCAGAATATTTCATAACTTACATGGAAAATGTTTACAAAGCAATGTGTCGTCTTCATATAAAAACCAACCCAAACATGAATATATAAAATTGTCCTTTTTGAGTTTACAAAGTATTCATGTAAGCAAACATTTGCAGTTCGTTGTATATCTATATATATATACCTCTCAAAGTACAAAAATCTGAGAGTCACTTGGCATTAAACTCCTTCATGATGAATCTCTAGGGCCCCAAAAACAGGCGTCAGGGTCCTGAGGAAGAGGAGCGTACACGAGGAACGGTTCATTCACCAACAGTCTGGCGTTTGAGGAGTTTCTGAAGCACCAAACATCAACATCACTGGATTCAGATTGAGTTAAGATGCTCATCCGGAGCATAAAATGACAAGTATGTCCATGAGGAAATTTCCGATGCATATTCAGACGTTTAATGCTACCAGCGTCCCAGAGCAGGAGTCACTGAGATCTTCTCTCGGCATTAGATGAAGCATTTAAACATGATGCAAGACCGTGAAATAAAGCCATTACACAACAGAATTCATGAGCATGAACAAAAATAACTTTTCGTAAATTATTCGCGAATTGTTCAATAACTGTAAATCGCCGCATTCAATTAAAAAATGCAACAAGTAAAATGGTGCAAGAATGTAAATGATTCATAATCCACACACAGCCATCATTCATTATGTAAATTGTTGCACTGATTTGAATGCGACAATTTACATAGGAATGTCCTAAAATGACCGTATACACAATGAAAACATACATGTACAAGCTAAAAATATGGAATACGTAAATACAATCCCCCCCCCAAAAAACATTAAAAACATGTTTTCTGTGTACAACAGCTCATCAGAGTTGTGAAAATGGCATTCAGTTTTCATCGTTTTATAGATTTCTCTGGCAAGATCCATGCAGGATGGAGAAGATGAAGCGGCGATCCATGTTTTGAGATCAGTGTTCGTTCAAAAGTCCTGGTTGTTCCTGAGGACGAGGTTCGGCCGCGTGTGACTGAAGCGGTTCAGCCTGTGGTGATGGCGTTCAGGTCCTTCATCAAACCCTCCAGATGGGCCATTTCCTCTGATAGTTCATCCGTCTCATACGTCTGAGAGAGAGAGCCATGCCAGACGAGCCATGTTAGAGTTAGGACTGAGGGATGCAAGACAACAGAGGGAGCAAGAACGACAAACCAACAGAAAGAGGACAAACGAGAGGAGCACGAGGGAGGGAAACGGGTTTGGAGAAGCGAGAGAATAAAGCGAGACGCTACAGTGCAACCTACGACAGAACAAACAAAACGCATGCATTTCAGAAGCGTAACGCAAATTAAAGAGGAAAGGAAAAACAGTGCGTTTCATTGTGGAGTTATTCAAAATCAGGCACAGAAACAGAAAACAATTCAAATTAAGTCGGCCAGTGAGTAAAAAGTGAAATGGGTAAAAAAAAAAAAAGAAAGAGAAATAAATCAAATTAAACACAGATTCAAACCTTCGTAATAACAGGGTGTCAAGATCACACTTCACTCAAATTAAAAACAGAAAATAAGAAATTCTATTTTATATAAAGAAAATGCAGATATTTTATTATTATTATAAATTAAATGAGCATATACTTCAGATATATTTTAAATGCAAATGTAATACATAAATTCAATACACTTTCTCCAGTGAGCAGACTGTTTAAACCAGCGGTGTCCCACAGGGCTCTGTATTGGGTCCAGTTTGATTTGAGATTTTTTTTTTTTTTACTGCACAAAATAATATGAATTTGGGTACTAATTGTCTATAAAATATATAACTAATGAACCGTTTGTCATGAAAAAAAAAAAGTGTATTGGTCCTAAAAATAGGCATCAGTTTCTTTATGCAAAATAATATAATTTATTTCTTTTGATTTTGAGGTGAAATGTGAACTCGAGATGTTTGAGGTTTCATGATGAAGCATTCACTAAAACTCAAGTGTCTCCAGCACTCACCATGTCCAGCATCTTGCTGGTTTCTGATTGGTCGGGTGCACTCGGGACTGTTACTGCCATTGGAGCTCGAGCTCGATTTAGCGTCCCGATAGACGCAGTTTTCACGCCGGACGCTGAAACATAGATAACAGTACATGCTATGAACTTTTGCATAGTGTACCTTTAAGTTAACATGTCAAAAGTGATCAAGCAAGAAACGGACCTGGCTGTGCCAGCAGAGGGGTGCTGGGTAAGGCGGTCTCATAGGTGGGTGGGGTATGGGCGGAAACGGTGACAGCCGGTACAGCGAAGCTCTTGAGCGGGTGTGACGGCCGGACGTGGGCCGTTGGCGGGTTTATGCTCGGCGGGTCTTCCTCTTTGATCACCACCTCTGTCTTCTGGACCTCAGCTGTAGTGATGGGCTGACTGGGGGCAACCGGAGGTTCAGGTGCAGGCGGCTGATTCCTCACAGATTCTGCACACAGAGACCGTAATGAAGAAATAAATCAATGAATAAAATACAAAAACACTATGCATATATACACTCACCTAAAGGATTATTAGGAACACCTGTTCAATTTCTCATTAATGCAATTATCTAATCAACCAATCACATGGCAGTTGCTTCAATGCATTTAGGGGTGTGGTCCTGGTCAAGACAATCTCCTGAACTCCAAACTGAATGTCAGAATGGGAAAGAAAGGTGATTTAAGCAATTTTGAGCGTGGCATGGTTGTTGGTGCCAGACGGGCCGGTCGGAGTATTTCACAATCTGTTCAGTTACTGGGATTTTCACGCACAACCATTTCTAGGGTTTACAAAGAATGGTGTGAAAAGGGAAAAACATCCAGTATGCGGCAGTCCTGTGGGCGAAAATGCCTTGTTGATGCTAGAGGTCAGAGGAGACTGGGCCGACTGATTCAAGCTGATAGAAGAGCAACTTTGACTGAAATAACCACTCGTTACAACCAAGGTATGCAGCAAAGCATTTGTGAAGCCACAACACGCACAACCTTGAGGTGGATGGGCTACAACAGCAGAAGACCCCACCGGGTACCACTCATCTCCACTACAAATAGGGAAAAGAGGCTACAATTTGCATGAGCTCACCAAAATTGGACAGTTGAAGACTGGAAAAATGTTGCCTGGTCTGATGAGTCTCGATTTCTGTTGAGACATTCAGATGGTAGAGTCAGAATTTGGCGTAAACAGAATGAGAACATGGATCCATCATGCCTTGTTACCACTGTGCAGGCTGGTGGTGGTGTAATTGTGATTGATCACAATGGCGCCGCCGTGTTTGGTCGCCGTTCAGGTCGCTCCGCGAAGACTGTGCTTTTATTTACTATTTTACTTTCTTTTACTCTCAGTTTTTACAAACTTATCTGCATTGATCTACTATGACAGCAAAACTCTTTTGGACATTGGTTACCTCTACACTGGACTGCTTCAGGACACTTTCACCGATCCCCTGTGGCCATCTGAGATTCTTCGCAACGCAGAGTTGAACAATGGACAGACGAGTCAACGGCGAAGAATCAAGAAACACCGTGGGAAACGCGCTGGGATACGCAACAGACTGAGGCAAAGGGCATTCAGACCTCCTCTCCCGAGCATTCTTCTAGCAAATGTTCAATCCTTGGAGAATAAGATGGACGATCTTAGAGCCAGGATAAGTTTTCAACGGGACATGAGAGACTGTAATATCTATTGTTTGTCTGAAACATGGCTCACGCCCGCGGTCCCGGACACAGCTGTGACGCCGTCGGAGAACTTCTCTGTTTTTCGGATGGACAGAACAGCCGAGGCCGGTAAATCCAAAGGCGGTGGAGTATGCTTCATGATCAACAAGAAATGGTGCGACCCCAGGAACATCACCATTCTCTCGCGGTCCTGCTCGCCTCATTAAAAACACCATTTGCGCCTTCATTCCTGGCACTTTGGACCCTCTTCAGTTTGCCTATCGTCCCAATAGATCGACTGAAGATGCCATCTCTCATGTCCTCCACTCCTCCCTCACTCACATCGACAGCAAAAGTGGGAACTACGTAAGGCTGCTATTTATTGACTATAGCTCAGCCTTTAACACCATAGTTCCCATCAAGCTAACCTCCAAACTCCTGGATCTCGGCCTGAATTCTTCTCTCTGCCACTGGATTGAGGACTTCCTCACTGGCAGGCCTCAGGTGGTGAGAATAGGCCAGTCCACCTCCACCTCCATCTCCCTGAGTGTGGGAGCTCCACAGGGCTGTGTCCTGAGTCCCCTGCTCTACTCTCTCTACACGCATGACTGTTTGTCCACACACAGCTCCACCTCTATCATCAAATTTGGTGATGATACTGTTGTCCTGGGCCTCATTTCCAACAACAATGAGACGGCATACTTGGACGAGGTGGAGCATCTAACATCATGGTGCCAGGACAACTGTCTCTCTCTGAATGTTGGCAAGACCAAAGAAATGATTGTGGACTTCAGAAAGAGACAGCAACGGACATACTCCCCCCTCATGATCAGCGGGTCACCAGTAGAGAGAGTGAGCAGCTTCAAGTACCTGGGAGTAAACATCTCCGAGGACCTGACCTGGACTGCTCACATTCAGACACAGGTGAAAAAAGCCAGGCAGAGACTGTACCACCTGCGCCAGCTGAGGAAATTCAGGGTTTCACCAGCTATCCTGAAAACTTTCTATTTAGGGGCGATAGAAAGTGTACTAACTCAGTGCATCACAGCGTGGTATGGGAACAGCACCAGTCATGACCGCAAAGCCCTGCAAAGAGTAGTGCGCTTATCCGGCGTATCTCAGGGTCAGCTCTCCCGTCTCTGCAGGACGTCTACACCAAACGCTGCAAAGGTAGAGCTACCAAGATCATCACTCTAATCACCCTGCAAACCCTCATTTCACGCTGCTACCATCTGGTAAGCGCTTCCGAAGCCTGATGGCCAAAACTGAGAGACTCAGGAGGAGCTTCTTCCCCCAGGCCATCAGACTCCTGAACTTAACATCACGTGACTTCACTTCAGGATAAACATCGATACACTGTCATTGCACTGCACTTTCTGTTCTCGTTGTTACTGTGTAACAACCTGTTATAAACCTGTTTGCACATTATACTCTTTATACATTTGTTAACCACATATTTATAAGTCTACATATATATATATATATATATATATGATTAGATATAGATAGGATAAAAAAAAAGAAAAAAAGTACTATTTCTATATAATTTCCTTGTGTTTTTAACTGTGAATTTGCACTGTCCATGGAGCGGACCTGTTTACATTTCACTGCCGGTTGTATATTCTGTATATAACTGTGTATGTGACAAATAAAACTCTTAAACTCTTGGGGGATGTTTTCTTGGCACACTTTAGGCCCCTTAGTGCCAATTGGGCATCATTTAAATGCCACGGCCTACCTGAGCATTGTTTCTGACCATGTCCATCCCTTTATGACCACCATGTACCCATTCTCTGATGGCTACTTCCAGCAGGATAATGCACCATGTCACAAAGCTTGAATCATTTCAAATTGGTTTCTTGAACATGACAATGAGTTCACTGTACTAAAATGGCCCCCACAGTCACCAGATCTCAACCCAATAGAGCGTCTTTGGGATGTGGTGGAACGGGAGCTTTGTGCCCTGGATGTGCATCCCACAAATCTCCATCAACTGCAAGATGCTATCCTATCAATATGGGCCAACATTTCTAAAGAATGCTTTCAGCACCTTGTTGAATCAATGCCACGTAGAATTAAGGCAGTTCTGAAGGCGAAAGGGGGTCAAACACAGTATTAGTATGGTGTTCCTAATAATCCTGACAGGTGAGTGTACATAACTTCATTTGTATTTTTTTTTTTAAATGTTAAAATATTGTATTTATACATGTATTTTTTATATATGTACACACACACACAAAAAAAAATATATACACACATATAAAAATGTTTTATACATTTTTTTTTTTATAAATGGCATATATATATATATATATTATACCTATGAAAGTTCATGCCTCAAAATATGGGTTTCATGGGATTTGAACCTACAACCAGTCAATTACCAGCTCAGATCTTCAACCATAAAACTAAATCACCCTTTTACTATTTTAATTATCATCAAACTATTATCGAAGCCCTCGAAACAGGAAGGTGTCAAGTTTGAATGACTCTGACACATTCCTACACAACAACAAAAGCACCAAAACAAACCATTACCATGTCCAAAGTATCGGAGTAATATGTTTCTTTAGTGTACATACACTAATGTACCATGTTAATACCATATGTAAACGTAGCATGTTATTAGCGTCTGATAGCATCTCTGAAGCAGCAGCGGAGCGTCTCACCTGCAGACGGAAACCTGTCTGTGTATGTGTTGGGGGTGGCGGGCGCTCTCAGGCTGATCTGATGATGAAGGTAGCCGCGCGGTGGGAGGTGATAGTGATGATGATGGTGATGAAGATGATCGAGGGAATGAATGGGATGAGCACTAATCACAGCTGAGAGAGGACACACACACACACACACAGTGAGATCAACACAACAACACATCTGCTCCACACCACAGCATCCCTACTAATGAAACACAACCTCTCAAGCGCTCTACAATGGCCACAAATAAATAGTTGAAATTTATTTAACAAAAATGATATTAATATAAAAATATATTTAAAATTAATACTACTGATTTAACTTTGTATTTAGATTTGGATTTGTTTCAGTTAATTCGTGCATAAATAATTTGAAAAGTAAATCATTTTAATTCAAAATTAATTGATTTACTGGTACTTTATTAAAATTGTTATTAAATTAAAATTCTTACATTATTAAATACATGTAATGTTTTATATACACACACACACACACACACACACACACACAATTGTCAAAATTAATGCTGACAATATAATTAAATCTTTAAATCTTCTTTAACTTTTATTAAACTATATGTAATAAATTTGATGTTTATAATAATTTATCTTGAATAATTCGCCATTGTGAATGGATTCATTTTTATGTAATGCATTCTGGGATGGTTTTGACCAGGAAGGATAATATGCAATATGCACACATAACATGCTGTTCATCTACTGTCACAGCACTGTCATGTCATTTTGAGACACTAAATGCTGTATAAGGAGGAAGCTCACTAGGTTTGGATCTAGTTCACTATTCTGACACAAGACGACAGTGAAGAACGGCACAATGGAGTGCACAGCATGACAAGCACAAGACAGGTTGAGGAGGCATGGGACAATCTATGACGTGCCGTTTCTGCTCTGTGAACTTACGTTGGGGAGGCTGAGAGTCGAATGGCATCATTATTTTAGGTCTCGCTCCCCTTCGACCGGCCAAAGTGGACACACTCTCCTCCACCTCATGACCTGGACACACGTATAAATCACTTCTCTCACGAGAACGAGACGAGATTTTTTACATTGTATTTTTAAGGAATCCTCGATGAAATACATGACTAGAAAAATTGTCTGTAATGAATGTCATTTCAGTTCTACTTTCTGAGTATGAATATGAATATGCTGTGAAAGACAAGCACTGTAAAGGTTTTCTCTCCTGTATGATCGTCTCTTCAGCCCTTAGAACTGCACATGAGCTTCTTTTGACCTCCTAACTCAACTCCTTCCCACAGACTGATCATAGATATTAAGTGCAAACAATAACCATAATCAAATATTCAGTGTGCAAATAGAGACCACATTTTTCTTCAAGCATGATACAGAGCTCATACAGAGATGGTTACAACTAGATCGTTTTCATATTGAGAGATATTTGCATGCTTTCAAACAGCGGTAACGTATTAAAATCGCGTTTGAATGCATTCCAGTTCATTTTCAATTTCATGATCGTGTGTACTCTGCTGAACACGCAGTTTAAAATAGACATTTGTCTGACGCTTCTTTTGCACAACGAATCCTCCGGCATGGTCTAGTCCACCAGCACGTAACACACGCTCAATGCGAGTGCTTCACTCACACGTAACACACACTCATCTTCTCGTCACGTGATCAGTGCTGCGCACCATGTATGTACGGCTCGAACAGCTCATTCTAGATGAGCTGATGGAATTGAAGCGACCGTTATCCACCTGAATTAAAAAAAATGTCCTTCTATAAAAAGCAAACTAGAGTGTAAATGTATATGTAGCATTGGCATATTCTATCCTAACTTCACCCTCACACTCCGTCATGACAATATGACACGAGACAGCTTTTCACCTCAAAGAGAAATCTCGTCCCACCCCTAGTCTAAATGTATTTACAAAACAGATTCGGTCCTGGATTCTGACTGGACAATACAAATGTTCATCTGAATCTCACCCCGTCTCTGATGGGTGGGCTCAGCGGCCGGGTCCTGTGCGGTGCGAGGGATGGGCGTCTCTGTCATGACCGGGTTGGGGTCGGGTGATTTGTCCATGGGTTTGAGCTCCAGACGCTCGTGATGGATCCAGAGATCAGGAGGCTTCAGGTCTTTAGACGAGCTCTTGTACTTGTGTGAGCCGGTGTTGGACTTACAGGCTGCACGTTTCCTGAAAACACAAATACAACTGAACCTCCAAACGCATTCAATAGGTTTACACACCAAAATTAACTTAAGTTGTTCATGATTATGATAAATACCTAAATTATTTTACACACACACACCTAACACTCACAGACGCACACACACTCATTCAGACTCACTTAGTCACTCACTCACACACACACCTCACACACTCACAATACCTCACATTCAGTCACTCACACACACACTCACTGACTAACACACACTCACTGACTGACACACTCACTCACTGACGCACACACACACACTCACACACTCTCTCACTGACACACATTGACTGACACTCACTCACTGACACTCACTCACTCACTCACTGACACACATTGACTGACACAATCACTCACTGACACAATCACTGATGCACACACACACACACACACTCACTCACATCACTGACACACACAATCACTCATACTCACTGACTGACACACTCACTCACTGACACACATTGACTGACACTTACTCACTGACACCCACTCACTCACATACACACACACACACACACACACACACACACTCTCACTGACACACTCACTCACTGACACACTCACTCACACACACAATCACTCACACTGAGTGATGCACACACACACTCAGACACACACACACACTCACTGACACACTCACTGACACTCAGTGATGCACACACACTCACTCACTCACACACAGTGATGCACACACACTCACTCACTGACTGACAAACACACACTCACTCACTGACTGACACACACACACACACACACACATTCACTCACTCACTGACACACTCACTCACGATATAATTAAAACTAAAAACGATTGATTTAACGTATATTGTATTTCAGTTTAACTGTCTATTTATGCACCAATAAAAATGAATTGAAACAAAGTAATTTTTAATCTTATGAAATTATTAAATAGATTTCATATACATAATACATAACATTATTCTTGTTACTCTTATCTTATATATTTAAATATATAAAAATACTTAAAATACTTTACATACAATTAAAATAAAATTAGCCCATATTTTAATAATAGGACTTTAATATTTTATTATTTAAATAATTTGTTTAGTTTAATTAGTATTTTAACATAAATATAAAAATAGTGTGACAGAATAAAACAATCACACGGTAATCAATTTGAGAGATGACCTGTCAGATCATGCAGCACTAATTGAGAAGTAATTCATAACTATGTCATGTTAGGCCAGACAACTCTTTAGCCGTGGTAAAATCACTGTAAGAGAATGTCTCATTGCTTATTGTTTTTATATACAGAAGTTATATGAAGAGTGAAGAACACACTTTTTCTGATGGGAGTTGGACCGGCGCGTGCACAGGACTGCCCCCACGACCACAGCGATGATGGTGAACACTCCAACAGAAACGATGACCACGATCACCAGGATGTGATTCTCCTGGCTGCCCGTGATGCCTGGTTTATCTGAGAGAGAGAGAGAGTGCGTTACTACACCACAGGTCTCAATGAGTTTACAGTGTCTGTCTTTAAACTGTGTCTTCCTGTTTACCCATATTGGATCCAATCCCGTGCTCCGGCAGGGTCGGGTGACCGGGTTTGACTTGCAGCCCTATAGACAACAAGACATCAGCGACATTCAGCTATCCCACAATGCATCTGGCATAAATGGCATGTTGTAGACAGTTATGTAGCAGGGTTGTACACGATCTAGAATTGCACTGAAATTACATTTAAACTCCTGAAATGAATTATATGCATAAATTGACTGGCAAAATGAATAATGCATGTTTGCTATACTAGACTAACTTGTGAACTAATGAAATTCCTATGATTTAATTTCCATTTGCAATAGAAACACGTTTAATTACCTTGATCACTTGACATTTTGTCAGATGGTTCAGCTGGAAACACAGACAAACAGAATGAATAAATGAGCATAAGTTGAGTTTTAATAGATGATCCTTCGGGGAGGTTGAGGTTTCACCTTTAGGGGTGCGGAACTGCACCGCGTCTGACATGGGTCCCATGCCTTTGGAGTTTCTGGCCTGAATCTTAAAGTAGTAGGCGGTGTCCAGTGTCAGACCCTGAATCTGATGGGTCAGTCTGTTTCCCACCACAGGCTCCACGACCCAGTCATGGACCTCAGCGTTCACGTCGGTGCTGTAGTAGATGATGTACCCTGAGACACAGAGAGATTCGCTGAGGTATTTGAGCCGTAATGTCGGCTGAAAATCATCCTTGGTAACGTAATTCCGGTGATCGGCATCCATAGTGTAAATCATGAGAATGTCAGGATAAAACACTGCGAGCTGTTCTTCACATACCTGTGATTTTGCCGTTGGCTTCAGTCGGAGGCTGCCAGTTGATGTTGATGATTCGTGGATTTCCCTCTTTACTGATCACCGTCACATCTTTTGGAGCAGAGCTGGGAACTACAAAACACACCAAACAGCATTAAAGAGAGATAATACAAGTGAATGTTACTATTACTGAGAACTTTACCAAGCTATTATAATATACTTGTCATAACAATTTGTCCCAAAATCATGTTGAAATGCAAATGAGACATTAAATATGCACTTGTTTAGCATGCATCCTGAAACCAAACAGCTGTGTGTAAATTTCTATGTACTTTTTTGTATAACTAATATAAATAAAACAATAAGTTTGCCAACATCAGCACACAAAACAAATTATAATCATTTTTGACGTACATATTATATTTCAAAAGGCTTTTGCAATAATCATACATACATAAACATAATTGGGAACTTGGTTAAAAATATCACTTGCAACAAATTTTTCACTTATTTTAATAATAAATAAATGCAATTATATTAAATTTTATAATGTTTGAGATCGGGAACATTTCAGAAGTCTCTTCTGCTCACCGAGGCTGCATTTATTTAATTAAAATACAACAAAAATCTTATTGTGAAATATGATTCCAATGTAAACATATTGTAAACTGTAATGTATTCCAGTGATCAAAGCTGAATTTATCATCATCGTCACATGATCCTCCAGAAATCACTCTGATATGAGGATTTGATGCTCAAGAAACATTTCTGATTATTATCAATGTTTCAGGATTCTTTGATGAATAGAGTTCAAAAGAACAGTATTTTTTTAACATTACACACAGTTTGGGGTCAGTAAGATTTTTTTTTTTGTAAAGAAATGAATACTTTTATTCAGCAAGGATGCATTAAATTGATCAAAAGTGACAGAAACAAGATTTACATTGTTACGAAAGCTTTATATTTCAGATAAATGCTGTTCTTTTGAACTTTCTGTTCATCAAAGAATCCTGAAACAAATGTACACAACTGTTTTCAACACTGATAATAATCAGTAATGTTTCTTGAGCAGCGAATCGCCATATCAGAATGATTTCTGAAGGATCATGTGACTCTGACTACGTTTACATGCTCCCCCATCATGCGATTGTAATAGGATTTTGACTACTTCGATTATACTTTACCTCATGTAAACGCAATACTTCGATCAAACAAATGCGATTAAGCTCATAATCATAGTAACCATAGGTGGTGTACGGTGATTTTAAAGTCCTCATGAGATCTAAATTGACCCGATTTACTTTGTTAGCACATATTAAAGGTCTTAGGGTGAACAATTAATCCGTGCAAGTTAATACACAGAAAAAAAATTGTCGATGTAATCTTTAATCAAAATCTGAAAAGTAACTTCCGGTCTGGAAACGGCGTTCCTTCTCAGATGATGTCAGTTTGACGGCTTAGGTTTGAATATCCTTAACCACTCCCCTCCAACCGTTAGTCTGCTGTGAGCGCGAGATGGAGAGGAGGAGCGCTGAAGTGAAACCCTGCCCTCTATTCAATATCCCCTTTCACGTCACAGCACTGAAGAAAACTCACTTGCTACTTCCGGATCACTGGGACTTTAAATCGCAATAAACAGGCATGCAAACGCCTTGATCGCATTATTACCGCTCTGACCAAAGTGCGCGGATGCATACCGTCATCTTCATGGATGAACTTGGTGACATTATTCTGAGGTTTTCTCTTCTCCAAATCAATAAACTCTGTCAACTTAACTCGCTGCGCAGTCTCCGCTCCGTATCTTCATCTAGATGCCGCGAAGAACACGACGGCAGCAGGCAAACCATTGCGATGTTCATCACGGCGCCGAATAATATCCAGTACGTCCATAAAAGCATTTTGAATTTGATGCGAGTAGATTAAAACAATGGCCAGTAACATGCATACTATATGCCTATCTGAGTGTGGTATAACCATACTTATTAGCGAATAATCCGAAAAATGAAAATTGCATGTAAACTGGAGTGAGGAGTTCTGCTCATGTCATGTAAACATCTTACTGCGATTAAGACTGAAGACTGGAGTAATGATGCTGAAAATTCAGCTTTGATCACAGGAATAAATTACAGTTTACTATATATTCACATAGAAAACAGATTTCATTTTAAATTGTAATAATATTTCACAATATTACTGTTTGTTTTGTATTTTTAATTAAATAAATGCAGCTTTGGTGAGCATAAAAACATAAAAAAAAACGTGCTGATCCCAAACTTTTGAATGGCAGTGTGTATATATATATACACACACACACATAAATTGGTGAAAGACAAAATGTTACAGAAAAAAGAATGTCTAACTGTCATTTATTCCTGTAGTATTTCAGAAACGCACATAAACCCAGAAGCAAACATTCATGAATAGTTCAAATCTTGTGGGCTCTTACTGGTCTCAAAGGTGCTCCCGTGGGCCGTCATGCTCCATGTGCTGCTCCTGCGGCTCTTGGTCACCATCACAGAGAACTCGTAAAGCGTATTGGGTTTCAGAGCCGTCACCGTATGGAACAGAGACGTGGTGTTTGCCGTCTGACAAAACAAGCAACAGACAAAACACATTTATGAAGACCTCAGTTTATCACTGCACTCACATATGATTATTTAAAAATATAGCATATACTCTAGTGTACAGTAAGCAGTGCACTAGGGGTGCAGTCTGAGAGAGTGCTCACTAGAGGGCGCTCAGCGCCTGGAAAAGAAAAACACTATAGTGAACTGAAGCGCAGAAATCAGATCCAGGGTTGTTTTTATTTTCATTTCAGTTTTAGTAGTTTTGTCATTTCTTTATAGTTTTTATTCAATTGTATTATTTAGTTCACATCAAGTTAAATAAATGAGAAATATTGAAATATTGATTTTATTTCAAATAATGCAGTTTTTTATGGTTTTAGTTTTAAAGTCACCATGAACTCAAAATTGACTCCTCTTTTTCAATAGAATATTGCAGTATTTATTATAAGTGATTTATTTGTGCACATTAATATTTTCTTTTTAATCAATGCGCCTCGTAATCTTTAAATCAGAATAACATCCCTTCTCTGATGACGAGGGCGGGGCAACCTGTCACTCACATGAGATCAATCCAATCAATTCCCCACAGACAAAATCAAGCCCGCCCTACATTTGTTCTTGTTTGAGAAGCAGTTTCACTCTCAATACATCACAATAGGGAAGAAAAGAGTATCGCAACTTCCGTTTCATTCTAAATTTACCTATAATAACCCTGTTCAGAACATCAGTTCAAGTGAAATGAAGCCGTTTCGAACACCAAACTAATCAGAATGACCAAATAACACCCATAAAGACAGTCCGTACCTTATATTTGGTGTTGGCGGGGATGTTGGTCTTCCAGCGGATGGTGTAATATCTGGAATCGGTGATCTTCTGGTTCTTTGCGAGCGAGTTGTCGGCCCAGCTGACTTTGACGGTGTCGTGGCTGAGGACAGTGGCCTGAACGCCCACCGGGGGCAGCATGGGAGTGGGGTCGGGTGCTGGGGTGTATGGGTTATTGAAGAGTTCATAAAAATCAATATCAGGGTCTATGGGGTCTGACAGCAGCGTCACACACACACACACACACACACAGATGAGTCAACGAAAATCATAATAAATAAAATAAAAATCACATGGGTTTAAAAAATATGGAAGGATTAGACCGAAATAAATGGATTGATGGTTCAGTGGAGGACAAGCAAGAGGAAAATGAATGAAAGAGAGAAAGAAAGACATTATTAGAATTAAAACACCCATATTTAACAATATAAAACATTGAATAATATCATTTCTATTACAAGGGATTATGAATTATGCTGCATTTATGGAAATACTGAAAAATACTTCAATATAATTTAAGGACAGTATCTGTAAATTATTACAGAAAATAATTTCAACTCGTAAAAAAAACAAAAAAACAATATTCATGTGCACAGCAATGCACTTTTTTTCAAGTATTTTGTGTGTTACACTTTATTTTAAGTGAGTAACTGCAAGTAACTACTTGCTATAGGGCTAGGATTAGGGTTTGATTTAGGGTTAGTTGCACATAATTATGCATAAATTATAATTATTTCTATAGTAACTACATGTAACAATAACACTTTTCTCAGCGGATGCACTTCTGCTTACACATTACTGATATAATTCCTGCTTTTTTCCTCGATAAAAATAATAATAATAATAAATTCAAAGTAATAAACCAATAAAGTCATGCAATAATGTTAGTGCACTGTAAAATAAATAATATTCATACTAATATTTAATAATAATAGTATTTTACAGAACAATAAAATAAATTTCTTTGCTTTAAATTACAAAGCTTTTATTTTGCTTCTTTATTTAAAGAAATGCATATTATAATGTTTATCCTGCTATAGTGTTTTTTGCTCATTTTGAATAAAAATGGAATAAAAGCCTAAATGAAATCTGTTCATCATATAACGCGACCGTGACTCATATGAGTTAGTGTTATAATCTCTTTATGAGTGGGGGCTGTGTAGCCGTCAATGGAGGGACAGAAAGCTCTCATTTTTTTAAAAAGATCTTCATTTGTGTTCTGAAGATGAACGAAAGTCTTACGGGTTTGAAACGACACGACCAATTAAGGACAGAATTTAAATGTTTGTGTGAACTATCCCTTTAAGAGGCACAAACCCAAATGACTGAGCACGCTGCTGATCGATGGCGCTCTGAACATTTGTTTAATTAAGATACACCTGGAATTACTATTGATTTCTTCTGTGCGAATATCCACTTATTTAATTGTCAACAACCACAAAAATGCATTCTCGGCAGAAAACGGCAGCAAATGATTGTTGCAAATGTGCTCACACTCATTCTTGGCGAACAACTCATTTCTGGGTCACTTCGCACACTAGATCTGGAAGCTCGGGCCTGTCAGAAAAGTTGTGAGAGCCAGAGCTGATGCGAATCTCAACCTGACGGGACGGCAGGGGGTCTGGAAACCTTTAACAGCGGCGTTCGGCTGTCTGAGATATCTGACGTAAAGTCAAAGATGTGGGGATGGAAGCGTGCGACACATCACACCGGTACGTTTCGATGTACGCTAGCATGACACGCCGCGTATCCCAGAACTGATGCATGTGTGGTACCCGTCACCTTACATTTAACACACACTCCTCATCGTAGTTCATCTCCACAACAAAACAATGTGACAGAGCCTGCAGTGTAACAGATTTACACCATGCGACTCATTTTCAAATGTCTGATGCTAGATAACAGAGGCGTGATATGCAGTTCTGATGTCTCACTAAACATTAAGCATATTTAGTGTTGTCATCTTGCCTGAATGGACACGGAAAGGCTGTCACAATATAACGTGTGTGTGTGCGTCTTACCGGACTGAGGTCTTGTCGTGGCGCTGTTGTAGATGGGAATGCCTTCGCCCATGTTGTTGAACGCCTTGAGAGTGATGACGTAATGGGAACTGGGATCTGCAGAGGAAAACATACATAAAAACGTCTGAAAACACACCTAACGTCAACATCTGGCTGATTATTTGCAGCATTTAGAGACGCCCACCAAGGTTGTCGATGCTGTAGAAACGCTGCTTGTAATCCAGAGTGACCGTGTGGGCATGAGGGCTGCCGATTCCATATCCGATCTTGTAACCTCGGACTAAAATGTCCTGGTTTTCTGGAGGAGTCCAAGTCACCACGATTCGGTTTACAAGCGGACGGACATGAAGAGAACTCGGGACTCCTGGAACCCGAGACTCTGTAACAGACACAATGAACAATCAAGCTAGCACCTGCTCATCTTTGATATATATATACACACACACACACCGAAGAGGCCCGTTTTGTTGAGCACAGTCTTAAATGAGCTAAAATGAAGTTGTGAGAAAATGGGAAGTGTGTGAGATCCGCATCACGTGCATTAGCACTTAAAGTGACAACAGCCTAATAAACCTGCTGCTGTCTGTCATTAATGTCAATCAAACAACAAACGACAAGAGAAAAATCACTCACTGCTCTCGACTGAATAGCTTTTGTAGCTTTAAGAATGATTAATCTACACTGAACAATATTATAAACGCATCACTTTTGTTTTTGCCCCACATTTTTCATGAGCTGAACTCAAAGATGTAAGACTTACACAAAAGGCCTATTTCTTTTAAATATTGTTCACAAATCTGTCCAATTCTCGCATACGTTAACGCATAAACGTTGACAGTCCTAATATATATAGCTGCCAAACACTCCACAGCCTTCACTGCATAAATTATAAATGAAATGTATATTAATCCTTATTAAAGCTACAAAAGTTCAGTCGAGCGCAGTGAGTGATTTTCTCTTGTCTTTTGCTCTTTGATTAACATTAATGACAGACAGCAGCAGGTTTATTAGGCTGCTGTCACTTTAAGACCTGAAGCACATGCATTTATTTAACACTTTTTAATGCATTTAAGACCGTGTTTACGAGGATACTTGACAAAGCGTACATTCGATGACATGAAGCGGCTTTCTGTGCGCACGAGTACTGTGTGTGTGATTCACAGACAGCACAGATTTATTTTTGCATCTTGTCGCTTGAATGGTTTAATATCACTTGAATGAATGATAGTGTGATCACAGAAAAAAACTCATGTTGCGTTAATTGCGTTTAAAACTCTTTAAAATGAATTGCATGCGTTAACGTGCAAATTTTGTATATATACAAAATATAGTAATATGTATAATAATACAAAATGTATAATTTTTATATAAAGGAATTTCCCATGCAGTGATTTTGAGTGCGTCAATATTGCGATTATTATTATTATGCTATACAGTATAATCATCACTCATTTGGCTATTATTATATTTATAACCATTAGTACTGACTGAACAAAAGGCTGAATACTTCAGAAATATATTTCTTCGGCACTGGCACGTCACGTTAGACAGTTGCACTGTTACACCAGCAGGTGTCTTTATGAGTTAGTCATTATTAAACCATTCGTAATATGATTAAAAGTGCCGATTCGTTTATGTTGAAATTTAACTCTTCACAAAGCCAATTGAGATCAATGGCATTGAGCAGCGCTGACACCAGTCATGGCAAATCCCCTTAAATGTTGAAAGGATACTACGATCCTCTGTCAACGGACTGCAAGCTGAGCCAACTGATTTTTTTCACAAATATATGAGTTGACATAAAGAAGGACAGGCACAGGTAATCGTATACGCTCAGTTGCCCTGTCACTGTCTGCTCGCTCTGTGTGTGTGTGTGTAGGAGCTCCCTATATACATGTATATCTTGATAGTGTACAGACTTTTACTGCTGAAATCACATGAAGCATGACCACACTGAGAGGATTATTAGGAAGCAATTTAATAATAAAGTCTGAAATGAATGTTTACAGCATTATAGCTCAGGTCGAGTGTAGCGCTGAGCTAAAATTCATTAGCGTATAGCTAACCGCTTTAAGAGCAGTGAAATTAATTCACACTTGCATTGCTCAAGCTTAAAAGCAAAACTTGTGCATAAACGGATCCAGGGACAGCATCGTTTTATTAGCGATATGCAATTTGAATTTATCTTAGGGGCCCGCGCTAATGGCTGTTCTGATTTATAAGGCAATGCTGCTAATTTCCGACAAAACCTTTTGGATTTAGAGTCATTAAATTGACTCATTATTTCAAACACTGGCCTATTTGTGGGGCTAATTCAAGTAGGAGCGGATGAAGCAGAGGCATTAGCGTTTGACGGAGATGCTTTGGTCTGGCTGTCACAGAGCTTTTCCCATTTTAGCAGATGGAAATGAGCCCAAAGAGGGTTTGAGCGCGCACACACACTCCCATAGTGCTTGAGTCCTTCCATACGTCCAATTGCGAATGAAAATACGAGCTATTAATCCAACTTAGTCATCTAAATCGGCTGAAATGCCTCCGTGTCTGCTTGTTCCCTTAATTTCAGAGCTCCCTGCTGCTCTTTGATGAGGACAGAAGGCAAAGACGCACTAAAAATGTTCCTCTTGCATCGAGCAAACAGCTTCCTTCAGTGCAGAAATATGCCTTTCAATTACTGGCTGGATTGAGAGAGGAAATGTCTGGACCCCCACAAAATAAATTATAAATTATCATTTGTATAATGCAAATAAAGTCTTTTTTAGGACTAGTACGATTATTCGCATTTTCCCTGTAAATTCTCATTATCACATTCAATTCTCACTATTTATTGAAATCATCATTAAATATTAGTTCCATGCAATAAATACCACGATGCATCAAAACAAATGGACATAAATATTAATAAATCAAAATAATAATAATATAAATAAACCATTTTTTTCCTATTACAGTAGGAAGAATTTTTAGGGAATGAGCTTAATTATAAAAAAAAAAAAAAAACAAAAAACAATCACTAAAAAAGGTCACATTCAAATCCGTGTGTGAATTTTAGCGGCACCTAGTGGTGAGGTTGTGAATTGCAATCGCTCACCCCTCCCTTTCGGAGCACATAGAGAAGCTACGGTGGCCGACTCAGGACAAAAATGTTGTCGGAGAAAGCAAGAGAGTAACTAGCACTCTGTAGAGAAGTTTGTCCGTTCAGGGCTACTGTAGAAACATGGCGGCGCAAAATGGTGACTTCACTGTAAGGGGACCCGCGGTGTGTGTAGATAGAAACGGCTCATTCTAAAATAATAAAAACATAACGATTCATTATGTAAGGTCTTTATACACCACTGAAAACATACGTCATGTATATTATATTGTATTTCTGTCAATAGATCCTCATAAATACTACACACTGCACCTTTAAATATGAATTCTGTGCAATAAATATATTACCATGAAGTATCAAAACAATAGGACAGATAATAAATCAAAATAATAATATAAATAAACCATATATTTCCTATTACAGTAGGACGAATGTTTGAGGAGTATGAGCTTAATTATGAAAATAGATGAAAAAAAAGGCCACATTTAATTCTCACTATTGTTTTTTTATTATTACTGAAATCATCAATAAATATATTACCATGATGTATCAAAACAAATGGACGTAAATAATAAATCAAAATAATAACAACATAAATAAACCATATTTTTCCTATTACAGAAGGCAGAATTTTTGTGGAATATGAGCTTAATTATGAAAATGTAAAAAGAACAAAAAGGCCACAATCAATTCTCACTATTTATTTTTATTGGAATCATCATTAAATATTAATTCAATGCAATAAATATTACCATGATGTATCAAAACAATAGAAAACAAATAATACATCAAAATAATAATAATATAAATAAATAATGATTTTTGGGGGAATATGAGCTTAATTATGAAAATGTAAAAAGAACAAAAAATGCCACATTTAATTCTCTTTTTATTTTTTATTGAAATCATCATTAAATATTAATTCTGTGCAATACATATTTCCATGATGCATCAAAACAAATAGACATAAATAATAAATAATAATAATAATAATAATAATAATAATATAAATAAACCATATTTTTTCTTATTATAGTAGGACAAATTTTGGGGAATGAGAGTTTAATTAATTTTATTCAATAATAATAAAAAAAAAAAGGCCCGAATGGTCCTAAAATTAAAATGTAACATTTTTGGGGTTAAATGAATGACCTAGAAATGTTCTTTCAAGTTTTCCTAATATCCTGTCCTACTACACCAACGAAACAGGTGGATCTCCCGCGCTAGCTGTTCTTTTCCAGACTGAAAGGCAGATCCAACACAACAGATACGGCAGTAACCTAACAGCTCAGACACGGTTTTCCGAGCCCAATGTCACGAGTAATCACATCAGCGTTTTCCCAAGCCGGAGATCAATTGAATTTACTGTAACAAACTCGGCAGCGATGCGCTAGTGTAAAGTTTCCTATTGTGCTGCGCTTCTTATGGCATTCTGAAAGATGAAGTCTTTAAACGCACATATTAATCCAAATAATTCAAAGGCTTTTCATTTAACAATAGAAGTGCATTAAGCAAATGCCATTTTCCCAGGATTCCCCTCTGCGCCTCAGACCAGAAGTGCGCTGTCAGAGTGTTTAACAGACTCCTCCGGTGAATTATGCAGCGGCTCGTTCAGTATTGATGAACTCTGCCGTTTGATCAGCGAGACATAACGCCACTCGTTCAAGTTCTTCACATCCTGGACGAACGCATCAATCGGCCACAGAGAGGATTACACCAATGGGAAGAAAGTGAAGGATGGAAATGGGCGGGTTTGTTTTCCAGCTTTCTTCCCTAGAGCCCTATGAAATCAGTTTTTTCAGTTTAAAATTTTTTGGACTCCATTTTAATGGTTAAATTAAATTTTAGTAAACAAAAAGCATGCCTAAGTAACTGAAATCATAAAACTTATACATTTTAACAATTTATTAAATTATTATTATTATTATTTTTTTTTACATGTTTAGGGCCTAGGTTTTTTTTTTCTCTCTCAAATTCCTTTTTTTTTCTGTTTTAAGTTTTCTGGATTTAATGGTTTAATTAAATGTTAATAATAAAAAGAATGACTTATTAAATTCATAAAGGGCCAGATGAAATGTTTTGTTTTTTTCAGTGTTGTGTATTTTATTTTTCTGGCAATCAAATTAAAACATGGAAGAAAAATTGTGACTATTCCTTAAAAAAGTTAATAATAATTTAGTTAGTATTATTATTACATTGAGACATAATATAATAGTAATATATTTTGCTTCAAGTTAAACCGAACTTTTGAGTTTCTGTGTTTATAATATGATGTATGAAATGAAGAGTTTCTGTGTGTTTATGATAGTGTTTCTCAAATATAGCGGTAAAATGCTGATGAAGTGACTCTCAGAGCGGCTCTGGAGATGAAGTTCATCATTCATGTCCTCTTATAGTGAGACGGCAGAGGCTGAAAACAGTGTGTGTGTGTGTGTGTGTGGGAAATGAAAGCATTCGTTCACACAGAGACACGCAGAACATGCAGGAGTCATATTTAAATAGTCCTTTTGTGGTATAACGTTCACAGACACTAGTCTATATCGTGATTTGATTTAAGTGTGCTGACCTGCTTTTGATTTATTCATCAAATTTGACAAATTCCGTGACATTCCGCATTATACAGTAAATTCCGTTTTTATGACTGGATTCCGTGTTTTCCGCGTCGCTGAAATCATAAGGCGCTACTTACCGTCCAGGTCGTTCTCGAAGGTTTCCGTTGCGATCCACTCTGTGGTTGGTCCGGTTCCATTGACGGTGGTGGCTGACACTCTCACCGTGTAGACCTTTCCCTTCTCCAGACCTTAAACACAGCAGAATCAGCAGGATTTGGCCAATTAAATACACAAAACATGCGTTACATCAGCAGTAGTTCTCTTGACTCCTAAGTGGTTTCTTACTGGTTTAAGTCAAAAGATATGCTTGATATGGAGACTCAGATCCCTTCCTGTAAGAACTTTCTTCACCGCTTTTGCATTTAAACACCATTAATTAATTTATTTAATTATAAACTCATAAAATATAAAGTCTGAAATCATAATTAACTGCTTTTGTAATTTTTAATAAAATATTTTTTATATAAATAAATAAATAATTTTAATATTAGAAATTTTGCATTGGCAACAAACTGAAATAAGTTGAAGTACTAAAATTACAAAAATTAAAGCTATTTGAATTTAAATTACTAAATGAAGCTGAATAAAATGTATATAAATATTAGATGAATACTCGTCAACAAGCTGAAATAAAAATTAAAGCTAAATAGAAATAAAAAATATTTTTTCTAATAAAAATGACAAAGACAAATTTAAAAAATAATTGTATACACACACTACAATTATTTTTTAAATTTTATTTAGTCTTTTTTGTTTTTTGTCATATATATACACACACACACACATTTTATATATATATATATATATATATATATATATATATATATATATATATATATATATATATATATATATATATATATATATATATATATATATATATATATATATATATATATATATATATATATATATATATATATATATATATATATATATAAATAAATAAATAAAAACTACTACAACTGACACATAATAAAAATGGCTAAAACTTAAACCAAAATGAAACCTGAAAACATACATTTAAAAAAAAAAAAAAAAAAAAGCGAATACTGTAATAGAATATAAATAATACTTTAATAAGACTGTGTAGGGATCAGGTTTGTCATACCATCAATGACCTGAAAGAGCTGCGAGGTTGAGATCTCTATTGCATCCGCCCTCCTCAGTCCTTTCCGGTAGCGTAGTTTATACCCCGTCAGCTCTCCGTTCAGGGTACCAGGGGGAGGCGGCTGCCATCGGACCATGATGCTCTGGGGCATAGAACAGGACACATGGTGAGCTTTCAGACAGAGCAAAGCCATTTCAACATGAGTAGAGTTAGTGCGTTTTAATTGAGCAGGTAGGCTGCTGGGAGCGCATTATATAAACGTCTGGAGGTCTGAAGTTCTTCAGGTGCACCTGAAAAGAGTGTGCCAGCCAGAGCGCTGTCAGAGCTAATGCTGTCATGTGTCATGAGTTAATTTCAGAAAGACAGCTGAGAGAAGCACAGCCTTCAGGCTACGCAATAATGAATGAAGAAAAAACCCAAGTATGCTTTCTGAAACAGGAGATGATCCAGTCCTGACGGTGGGAAACGTGTGTGTGAAGGTTTAAAAACTCTCTGCATTCGGCCGGTTCTGATAATTAATCATTAACTTCTATTTTGGGTAGCGACTAATGAATGATTATTCATTTTAATGGACTTAAAGTAACTTGGCACAAGCACTAACAGAAATGCAAGTATAGTTTCTGCCAAAATGTCATAATTTAAGAACCGTCAAGAACATGTCCGGGTCACATTTCACCACAAAGTTTAAATAATTAAGATGATCTATATTGCATAAGGAAAAACTTGTCATTAAGATTTTTGGCTTGTGCACAATTTCACCCTTATTCTATTTTGCTATTTTTAACGCCGTTAAAATCGTTTTGCTTTGACATTTTCACCCATATTCTAAATACTGCAAGACAAAAACTAAATAATAATAAAAGCATATATAAAGTATTATACACCATTTTAGGATTTATGCTCTTTTTATAAAATAAAAATTGGCTAAATATTGACCAATATATCAACCTATCACTACTTACAATACGGCCTTAAAAACGATGCTAACTACACATTAACTTGCATTAATACTGTAACTAATATTAGTCACAACTGCCATCATTTTTCTTTTTCTTTTTTTTTAAATCAACAAAATGACAGAACAATTCTGAATACTTCTTATTCTGTTCCCATATTCTTTCTTTATGGTTTTAGAGTAATGACACTATAGTAATTATAGTATGAAAACTACTGTAAGGGTTTGAGCTGCACGATTCTGGATTCATTTCTTTCTTAAAATAATTAAAATAATAAAGACTTCACTTGTTTCATTACTGGATGAATCAGTGTTTTTGAATGAATCTCTTGAATGAATGATTCAATGACTCACTCAAAGACTTCAATTGTTCCATTACTGGATGAATCTGTGTTTTTGAATGAATCTCTTGAATGAATGATTCAATGACTCACTCAAACACTTCACTTGTTTCATTACTGGATGAATCAGCGTTTTTGAATGAATCTCTTGAATGAATGATTCAATGACTCACTCATAAAGATGTCACTTGTTTCATTACTGGATGAATCAGGGTTTTTGATTGAATCTCTTGAATTAATGATTCAATGATTCACTCAAAGACGTCGCTTGTTTCATTACTGGATGAATCAACGTTATTGAATGAATCTCTTGAATGAATGATTCAATGACTCACTCAAAGACTTCAATTGTTCCATTACTGGATGAATGTGTTTTTGAATGAATCTCTTGAATGAATGAATGAATGAATGAATGAATGAATGACAAATATGACATTTTTAAGGGTCACTTGTCTCCACCTACTGGTGTAATAATGTTATTGAACTCATTTCCAAAGGTGATTGCTCTATAGCTACCATATACATCAGTTTATCGGAACTATAAACTTTTATCCAAGTACTTCTGTGTTCATTTGAATTACTGTAACACTGAAATAATAAAACTGTGTGGTTGAACAGACTGTTTCATACCTCTCTGTGTCAGCGGCAGCGCCAACGCAGATCTGAATGTTCCCCGTGATCATACTTTTCAAAGTTTAATAGACAGAGCTGAATCATTGTCATTTGGGAATAAGATCGCGTAGGTGTTTGAATCGAGATTGTGATCTTTTAAAGATTAATTGTGCAGCTCTAGTATGGGAACATGGTAATTTTTCAGACCTGAGATGTCTTCAAGATCACAATTGTGATGGCTGATGAAGGTTCGTTGATGCAACCAGCCCAGATCTTTAAATTACAGCAGCACTAAAACATTAAGTACCAGAACGCTCTAGTAATAAAGGAGGATCTTACCGTCGAGTTCAGGACCTCCAGCGTAAGGTTCTGCGGAGGGGCGCTCGGCACTGAAACACAAAACAGATTTATTATTACGAGAAGACCTGCGACACACGCCGCTCGATGTCCCCAGAAGAACCCGAGCTTCAAAGCTCAAATGAAATAATTGCTTTATCCACTGAGACACACATTCAAAGACTCTGTGACAGATGTTTATTTTCGGATGCAGTCGTGGGTGGGGTTTTTTTTTTTCACCTTTATTCTGCTTTTTTTCCCCCATCTCTTGTTCCTTCAAATGAACACTGGAGGATTGCACTTGCAGCACAGACAGTAGCAGCCGTTGTTTATGTGCGTTTGTGTGCATTCCAAAGTTAATGGCTCACTTTAATAAAACACTTTGTTATATTATTTACACTTGCATGCTTTCTGTCATATCCCAAATTGCTCCGTTGTGGAGCGAGAGTGTACGATTACAACACCACCTGTCACATGCCCGCTGTCTTCCCGGAGGTCTTTCTCTGACAGGACGTCTCCCTCACATCCCAGCCTCCACCTCCCACAGAGACGAAAGGACGGAGAACAGGAGAGAGAGAAAGCCTAAATCTGGCAAGCTCCCTACCTAGACAGTATTATAAGGCATCATATCCGTGGTTCTAAAGCAGAGATGCTGTCCTTGAAAATATCTCATTGTGCATTAGAGTAACTGTTTTATTGCTTCTCACTGCTTTTTTAATGGTCATGAAGATAGTTCTTCAAAGTGATTTTGTATGAGGGTATGCAATTTTTGACGTAAGGGTACACTGGAAAAAAATGGCAAGAGAATACACTGATATGTCGATATATTAATAATTCATCTAATACTGAAGTCTCTATGAAAAAAGGAAAAAATTAAAAAGATTATTTTAATATTTATTTCATATTTTCAATATTTATTTAAAAGTATACCCGAGTATCACATAATAAATAAATATTTTAAAAATAATTTGTATTAAAATAATACAATACCATAAATAAATAAACATTTAAATATTTTTACCTGGAATACATTGATATGTCGATATTAGGGCTGTCAAGCGATTACAATTTTTAATCAAATAAAATCACACAATGTGGTGATTAATTAATCGCAAATTAAATTTGGCTGAGAAATCACTCCCAAAAGATACATTTAAATTCATTATTGTGTAAAAAAATTAAATAGATGTTACAAAAAGGTGGGTGAACTATACCTTTAATGTTTGGAAATATGAAATTATACTCTAAATAAGAAAATAAAACTGCCAGTAGGTGGCGGCGGTCAATGTCTAATGAAGTGAGTCATTGAGTCACTCATTCGTTCGATTCACTCAAACGGTTGATTCATTCAGGAGTGAAGTAAATGGTTCTCTTTATGGTCCACTGAATCACTGGTTCACCCGTTACGCCACTGTGTATTGCTCTAAGTCCGAGATGAACAGTTCTGCTTTGTCTTCGACAATATTGTGTCTAAAACAACATAATATTAACTTATTTATTTGATTAAACTTTTGTATAAGATCAGTATAGTCATCTCGTGATATTCTGGACAGAAAAACTGAACTCGAGTGATATTGCTTATACTGTTTCATGATGTAAATGTGAGGGCGTTTTCACAGTGGCAGTTTAGCTCAAAAAGGGCCATGGTTCACATGATAAATTGGTAATGTGAAAGCTGTCATACGAGCTCAGGGGTAGCGAATTCGAGACTGCCTGAAGGAGGTGGTCTGAGTTCGGTTGCGCTCGAACTGTGCCGTGATTCACGTGAATGCAGGAAAAGTAACCTGCGCATCAGATGACGATGTATTTAGTTCAATAAAACACATGTAAGGGATGATAGTGTTGATGGTTTACCTTGGATACGAGCGAGAGTGAGCCTGCAGTGCATTCGCGCATAGCACCGGCGGGAACAATTGCGCTCTCACACGATTATATATATAATTTGAATATTTATCTAATATTTTCACATTTTGTTCTTAAGTATATCTGAGTATCACATAAAAATTTATTAAAAATAAATTGTATTAAAACAAATAAGATACTATAAATAAACCTTTTCATATTTTTATTTATAATACATGATATGTTGTTGATATATATATATTTTATATATATAAAAATATATAAACAAAGCTTTCAAGATAGTTTTGAACAAACTCTATATTCAGCCATCAGATTGGGCTTTATTAATAGATAATTAATCAAATAACTCTGAATAAAATGAACTGGAAAATCACTATTTTGTGTACAGACCAAATAGCTTCACTAGACCAATGGAAAACATTTGTCTTTCCGAACGCTAATTGTTTTGCGTTAAGCGATCATGTTAGCATGTCACTGCAGTATTTTGACGAGTCTTGTGACAACGCTGACACAAAAACATGCTCAGGAATACGAAGATCAATTCACTGGCAAATCAGCGTGAATGTCAAATCTTCATCTAAGTAGCGGAGGCACTTCCTATCTGAAGTCCCAGTCAAAACAGAGAGAGAAAAAAAACAAAGGAAAAGGGAAGTCAAGAGGTTCAAAGCAACACGTTTAAACAGCAGGCTTCATGAAGCTCACCATCAGACAGCGTTCGGACTATAATGTCCTCGGTGGAGACGCCAGGGCCGTGTTTGTTGTACGCCACCACCCTGAAACTGTACTCTGTGAACTTCTTGAGCCCCGTCATGGTGTAGGACAGACCCGTGACGTCCATGTCCTGCAGAAAAACCCCCCCACAAACGACATGAATTACTAAACCTGCACTTTTGCATCTGCACTGCAAATAGGGGTGTGACGGTACACAAAACTGACGGTTCGGTACGTACCTCGGTTTTGAAGTCACGGTTCGGTACAGCAGTTTTACAAAATTGCTTTTTATTCATTATTATTCCACAGTGGTTTACTGAAGAAATTGTGTCTGTCCTTAAATGAATTCAATTATAACTAAAAGTTTCTTAAAGATAATGCTGTAAACTACAGGGAGCCTTTACTTACACATTACTGTAATATTAAACTATTAGCCTACATTTACATTTATGCACTTGGCAGACGCTTTTTTTCCAAAGCGACTCACATTGCATTCAAGGTACACATTTTTACATTTTGTCAGTTCTTGCTTTCCCTGGGAATCGAACCCATGACCTTGGCGTTGCTAGCGCCACGCTCTTATTGTTTGAGCTACAGGAAAGCTGTAGCCTAAATTCAATATTTATTTTTAGATAATAATCAGCACTCATAAGCTTCACATAAGGCAGTTTTTGCATTAACTTCTAAATCTAATTATAAATCTATTTCTCCAATTCGTTGCTGAAATATAATCATTTATACACAGTGGCTGTCATTTTCATGACAGATTTGTTTAAACGTACATTAAATAATCCAGACATCACTAACAGGTTCAGTAGAATATAATGACTATAACGGCTAATATAGGTCATATATTCAGTGAAAGAGCTGATTTCTCTAGTGAACTCACAGCTGTGGACACCGAATGACTCCTGAGGTAAATGTGTTGCTACGGGACATTGTTCTCAAGCTGTTTTACTGACGTCTTTCTGCCGTTGAAACACTGATTGAGCGATTACACGACATATGATATGTTTCAGTAAGTTGTAATGTATTCTCAACATACCTCAACAGATGTTCATTCATGTTTATTCTTTATGAAGAGATGATCGCGTTCACTTGCGCGCCTATACACTGATCCGCCAAAACGGCATTTATCCTTTGAATTTCATGATAAAATGGACTGAATACTTAATATGTTCGTGTCTGAACTCGGATTGAAGTGTGTTCCACGCTTAAAACAAGCCGACTAAAGCTAAAGATTACATTCAGAACCGTTCGGTAGGCTACACACGTGCACCGAACCAAAAGCCCTGTACCGAAACGGTTTGGTACGAATACGTGTACCGTTACACCCCTAGTAAAAATCTAAACATGTAAAAACCAAAGTATTGCCATAGTAAAAGTAAATATATATCTATAAAAAATATAATACATGTGCAAAGTATACATGTAAAAAAAAAGGTATTACCACAGTAAATGTGCAAAAACATGGTATTATAATAGCAAATGTACAAAAAAACCTAATATTTAAAAAAACTGTATTACCATAGTAAGCTAAAATTCATGTTCATTGTATGTCCATGGTATCTATGCAAATAAAATCATGGTATTACTATGTTAACATGTAAAAAACACACTATGAAATGACCATGGTAAATCTTTGTTCTTACATATGCACTGATATGTAAATGTGATAATGAAGACTTCACCTGCTCCGAGTCTTGTCCCTTCTCACTGTAGAAGAGTTTGAAGGTCTGAATATCCCCGTTTCCGGTGATCGGCCTCTCCCAGCTCAGAGCGACTGATGTGGCGCCGACAGACACCACCTGCAGATTCGGGGCCGGGCCCGGTACCTGAACTGAGAGTTGGAAGAAACTTTTTAAGAGGAAGTTCAGCTCAAAAAACAGATACAAATCCGCACAAATCTGACGCTTGCATGAACACAAAACCCCTAAAGTTAATATTCCTTGGTTTTCATAAAGTTTTAGGAGAAGCAGAAGAAACGATGGCGTGTTTGTCTGAACTTCAGCTTTAAGTGCGTGTTTGAAAACACAAAGGACCACTGAAGTAATTTCTTCAGTGTCTTCCACTGCTTACAGTTCTACTTGAAGCTTCTTTTTTCTTTTGTTTGACACTTTTTTTTTCCGGTTTTGCAAACTTCAACAGCACGTAGTGACAAAAGACGACACGTTTCAACCCACCGCAGCTGGATACTTTAAATAATGACAATATCACATGGTAAAAGAAGACTATTCTGGCGAGAAAGCGGCATCAGAATCCCACTGAGGATATTTCGACACTTCAAACCAGTGAAATGCATTGTGGTCCACGTGTGGGATGCAAAGGAAACGGAGGAGTTCTGACCTAGAAAGAGAAAATTGTGTTGCTTTAATTCGTTTTGTCCGTAAAAGTCAAACGGGGAGTGCAGGAAGTCCACAGAAAAACAAATGCTTCTAGGATTAATCCCAAATTTATCTGCACACTCAAAGTACTTTATATGTGACAGGTTGAGAATATGCCATGCAAAATAATCATAAAATTGTCTTGATAAAGACCCCATTTCATATATCGTACATGTTATGTTTTCAAGTGTAGATACTTTACAATATAATACGTTTTGTTAATGCTTTTGAAAGAAGCACCAAGGCTGCCTTTATTTGATCAGAATACAGTAAAAACAGTTTAAAATAAGTGTTTTTTTTATGTGAATGTGTTAAAATATAACCTATTCCTGTGATCAAAGCTGAATTTCCAGCATCATTACTCCAGTCTTCCTTCAGGAATCACTCTAATATGATGATTTGATGCTCAGGAAACATTTCTGATTATTATCAGTGTTGAAAATCATATTTTTATAGAAACTGAAAATTTGTTTCAGGATTCTTCGATGAATAGAAAGTTCAAAAGGACAGCATTTATTTGAAATAAAAGTAGCGGTGACCAAAATTATTAATTTCTATAAAAAACTAAATCATACTGACCCCAAACCTTTGAACAGTAGTGTATTTGCGAAAGGCATATTTAACAAGAAACAAAAAAGTTGGCAGTGAATCCCATCAGAAAGGGATTGGAACATGATTTTTTTAACGGAATGATAGTATTTTTTTACTTGTGTTTTTGATCGGAAGAACATGGAAAATCATGCACATTAAGACAAAAAAATGTCAGCGCGTTGCAAGGGGTTGTGGGTAATATTAGCATGAATTGACAAACTATGAAAAATAATGCACCATCGAAGCACCTTTGGCCTACTATTTGATGGGGACGCACAATATATCGGTATGTTCATTTTTAATGTTATCGTTATATATCGGCCCGATACGAAAATTTGTCCAGTATATTAAAGCTGATAAATGATGCATTTCCTTCAGCTGAGCACCGTGATGGGTTTAATTTAGGGCTGCACTTTTTTCCTGATTAATCTATCAATTATCTATCGAGTTGTATTTCAAGAGGGTAGTGAATTTGCATATTATTTTAACATTATTAACAATATTAATTGCATTTCAGGAAGGGTAGTGTACTTATGTAATTTTATTATGAAATATATGAACACAAGAAGCATTTTAAACATTATGTATAACATACTATTCACCATAAAATGTATACAGAGTAGGCCTAAGCAGGAAATGTTTACTACAATAGGTTATTAATTACTGTAGCTGAGTATGATTTACTTATTGACTTGTGTCAATAGTAAACAAAAATGCACTTGTATTTATCTGCAAAAGGTTCACATACAGGAGCTTTCAGCATAGTGTTAATGTATAACTGGTCGTCTATTTTGAAGATATACATGTGCATAAACAACTGGCAAAGCGTCATTGCCAGACCAAAGCTGCCAGAAGTTTTTGCCCAAACTTCAAAGACCCATTTAAATGATTAAAACTAGAGGCATATCTTAACTTTAATGTTACTTTAGTCATGTAAACTACCTGTATACAGCATGTTATATGCATGTGTGTTTGGGACAAAGGGGAACTTGGTCGCATTCTCAGCAGATATACGCTGCCCGTCATAAATCAAAGCACGAGATGTTCTGGGGTCAGAGGAGAACACTGGAAAAGGTGACTGAATGGACAACATTTGCACTACACAAGCCACGGTTCAGCTGTGCGAGACAAACGCTGGCAGTGTGAAAGCCCAACAGACACGCGCGGCTCCCGCTCTCCACACGCACAGCTTCTGCTCTGCCACCGCACTGCTTGCACGTGCAGTGTGAAACCGGCGTTACAGAGCGAACAAAGCACCGTTTTACTCGGCTTCTGTTTAAAGTACTCCCACACTTTTGAATGTCGTGGCTTTATATGATAAATTATCATTTTTCCACAATGCCCGGGAGCAGAAGCCGCCATTATTCTAGATAAATGTAAACAATGTGACACGCTTCACACACGTAACATATTTTCATCATCGATGACGTTGACTCGTCATTGCTGATTTGCTTGAAACATGATTGAAAATACGTTTAAGTGCGACTTAAGTCTGTCATATAGACTACATAAAACTATAATGAGAACATCATGATTGTGTGATTGGGACATGGCTTTAATGGTGAGACCTTTTGTTTTTGTAATCAGGCTCTCAATTATATAAAAATTTGGATTTGGATTTATCGGCCAATATATCAGTTATCAGCTTTCAGATACAAGAATTATTGGTATCAACCAAAATGTCCATATCGGTGCATCCCTACTACTTGATTCTGGATGTACAAAGTTGATGTCACATACTAGATATGTTAGATATCATTCAAGCCGGGATGCAGTTTCTCAGTTTTTCCTCTTGTCTGTTTCTACCCTATGCACATCCAGCAAGTTGGCATTTTCACCCGACCGTGGCCACCCACCAGGAGCAACAGTCTCCTTTCATCCCGCGAGATCAGCTCTGACTGCATCCTTCCTGACAGCTCCGACCATACCTGCATCCCTGAGCTCTCGTCTCCTTAATACTACTCCCTGTATCCATGAAAACCATTCTGACAGATGCTGCCCGATGTGTACATTTCCACACTCATTCAGGAGTCCTAGCTTGTACAGCAAAGTTCAGACAGAAAGAGCCTGTCTGTGAAGAAACCTCAAGACAAGCAGCGTTCCCCAGATCAACTCCTTCCTGTAAACAAGCGGGCGGTAGGTTTGGACACGCACAAACAGGACTAGTGTGGTTGTGCGAGAGGTGTCGAAAGAGAAACCTCAGACCCGGCTAGTGGTCAAACAAGTGTGTACATGTGTGTTGGCGTTTTACCCTCCAGCTGGGTGGCCACCGTTAGCGGGGCAGAACTCTCGCCCGGGCCGTTAGCGTTGGACGCGACCACCCGAAAGGTGTACTTGGTGTCGGGGGCGAGGTTCTGAATGGTGACCTGCATCTCTCCCGGTCCACTGGTGTTCTCCACACGCTCCCTGTGAGCAAAACAACAGTAAAATCAGACATGATCTGTTTCTACGACTGAGACATGCTAGTCAAACGACGTGAACGCATAGGTTTCTTGTTTGATTTTATGTCGACGTGTTCCGAAATGTGTCAGAATGCAATTCATCTTCTACTACAGAAGCAGTTTGAACACTATCTTACCAAGCAAAATTATATGATCATAGCTAACTGTTTATAGCAGGGGTGGGGAATGTTGATTCTGGAGGGAACTCTTGCTCCAACCCTACCTGCCTGTAACTTCAGCAATCCTGAAGACCTTGATTAGCTTCAGGTGTGTCTGATTAGGGTTGGAGCTGAACTCTGCAGGAGAGTGGCCCTCCAGGATCAACGTTCCCCAGCCCTGGTTTACAGTATAGGTTGATAGCTAGATAATTACATTTAATCAAATAATCTGTCTAAAACTGACTCAAAAAGAGATCAGTGTATACAGTGTCAACAGTATTATTACTTTTATTTTTAGATTTTCTTTAGTTTTTAAAGTTTAATAATATTACATATTTTTGTCATTTAATAAATTTTTTTCAGTTTTCATTTATTTCGGTTTAACTTAACATTTTGTTTAGTTAAAGGGGTACTTCACCGCTGGGAAGATGAATGTGTATTTAAACTGGGTCATTTATGTAGTAGAAATGTGAAATTATTTTAGAAGTTGGTGCCTTTTAGACTGAGAAAAGCCAGAAAATGTATTTTTGGCTCATGGATGAAAGACAACAACTCCCAGAATGCACTTGCTTTGCTGCCCTACGAGGCCACTCCCACTGGTTACATCACTTGCCCACCACGGCACCGCCACCACCGCCGTTTTGATTTTTATAGTAATAAAATAACTTAGTTCAGTTAGAGAACAGACACTACAATTAAAAACTGAACGTGTCTGCTCAATACAGCACGGGCCGAATGAGTGTCAGCACAAACGGAGCAGGAGTCAGATTTCATTCATCAGAGAGCGAGAAGCTTTGGTTTCAAAGCGAAATGTAAAAGCGCCTATTTAAGTGAGTTTGTCATTGTACGGTTTTGTTGTTGTGTTTTTCATTAAGAATAACTGAACCCTTAATGAACCCACAATTCAAGGAACCCGCCCCCGAATTGGCGCCAATTCAAAACCGAAACTAAAACACAGCCCTCCGGCATTCATTCACGGCCGCACAGTCATTCACGGTGCATGTCCAGTCTGATGCGTTTTCGGTTCATGCCTATGGAAGCTTAACTTTCATAGGAATTCACTGTAAACACTAGCGTTGCTCCGACCATTCCGTTATGAATGCCCGAGCCGCGGCTATGCGCGTTTACATTCTGTGAGTGAGATCCCACCCCCATGGGCGGGTTGAAAACATGCGGAACTAGCTCCTACTCCTGGCTGTAGTCTCTAGCCTCTGGCCAAAAAAGCCTCCTATGACGCAAAATGACGATATTTGACGCCATCGATATTTGACGCATGACGCAAAATGACAATAGGGAGGAAGCACGATCATTCGACTATACTACCGGGTTTCTACTGAAGTAACCCTTTAAGATTTGTAGTTTTCCACCTAATATTTATATACTTTATTTCAGCTTTATTTATATACACATTAAAGGGTTAGCTCACCCAAAAATGAAAATTCTGTCATTAATGACTCGCCCTCAAGTCATAAGACCTTCGTTCATCTTCACAACACAAATGAGGATATTTTTGATAAAATCCAAGAGGATTCTGAACCCCCTATAGGCAGAAACCTCTAGGATATATAAGTCCACTAAAGGAGGGACAGTGTTCACATTTGGCTCCTAAACTCTGGAACAGCCTTCCTGATAAAGGCGGGTCTTACCGTCATCCGGTCACAACGCAACGAGAGTTTGTGGAAAGATGCAAGTATTAGACAACTGTTTTATGATAAAAATGTTCAGCTACATGTCTAGTGATGCAAACTACTCAACTTTATATGAAATTTTGAATTGAAAAAATGCGATCATGATTCATGTAATTCATAAATGTGACGACGAGGCAAAAAACGTCTGCATTTTATATATATTAGACATACAAATAAGAGTGAATGTGTTTCAATTGATTACTTCATTACTACAATTAGACCTAGAACTTGTTTTAACGTTCTTATTTATTCCCTTAAATCCCTTTCAATCCTTTATTACTATTATCATTTATAATAATATAAATTAGGTGCCCCCCCAGCACTGCTTCAGATGACCAACACCTGTGAAGAGGCGACTCCAACTCCTGCGAGGACTTCAGATGAAGCAAACTCTGATACATGCACCAATGCTAAATGTTTCTGTATTTCCTAATCATTTGTTAAAATGTATTCATTGCTTCAACGAGCTCATTGTTTCTGCCTTAAATTAATACATTGTTTATTAATACATTGTTAGCTAACTGAGTGATTTGTATATGTACATTTCTGAAATGCATAACTCGGACAGATAACAGATCATCTCTAAAGTGTAATGTGGACATGTTCTGTAAAGCTGCTTTGAAACCATATGTATTGTGAAACGCGCTATACAAATAAATGTGAATTGAATTTTTGTTGAACTTTATTCAAAAATTTCTGCGTCAGTCTCCGATGCTGTTCATGTTGTAAACAGTGCAGCACTTCTGGGTTCTACAGCAGAACGCCGGCTCAGTATTGGCCCGGCTCCTGCTTCAGCATCGCATGCATGCGTCGTTGTGCGTTATTGTTGAATAAAGTCATTATTTTTGTTTTGTTTTTGCCCACAAAAAGTATTCTTGTCTCTTCATAAAATTAAGGTTGAACCACTGGAGTCACATGGACTAATTTAATCGATTTCTTTCCTCCCTTTCTGGACCTTGAAAGCGTTAATTGCTGTCTATGGAGGGGTCAGAGAGCTCTCGGATTTCATCAAAATGATCTTTCTTTGTGTTCCGAAGATGAACTCTTATGAGTTTGGAACGGCATGAGGGTGAGGAATTAATGACAGAATTTTATTTTTGGGTGAACTATCCCTTTAAGGGCCAGATTACTAAACAAGGCAAATTAGCACGAGAGCGCAATTCCAAAAAAGCGCCGATGGGAGTGTAAAGTTCTGCGCGTGATCTACTGACTGAACTGAATAAATTAAACAACACCGACGCAGCCGGATCATTTCCAACACAATCTACCAAGAGCAGCGGTAAATAATGGCGCAAACACCAGTAAATCGACGAGCGCAACCCTTAGTAAATCAGCTTGCGTGATTCATTTTAATACTCCCCTCATATAAACGTTGCGTCTGAAAGGGAAACTACAAATGCATATGCAATGAGATCAGCCTCAAAAATAACTTTTTTCACTGCGCGTCTTCAGAAGAGACACAAAGAAGGTTTGCGAGCTGTTAGTAAATCCGGCCCTATGCATTTTATTTCAGCTTCATTTGAATTAACAAAAATGTGTTAATAGTTTTAGATAATGATAACATCCCTGGACATCACATGGGAAATGGTATATAGAAAGCATTGCATTGTGGGATGCAGTACTCTTCGCACTATGATTTGATTGCATACTGCTTATTTTGTATAATCTAGTAGTTTATTGGTTTTAAAATTCTCATTCTGCACCCAGAATATACTCGAGCACTGAGGACGCGTCTCACCAAATATTTAGATAAGTGGTCGATCAATGTTTTCAATGACCAATTCTCACAATTTTACCTTCTATATGCCCAAATCCTAGTGCATACTGCAGAATAAGTATGTATAGTATGCGATTCCAAATATTATCCCAGTGTTACAATTTGCATTTCCTGTGGCTGTTCCTTTAACAACCTGCAGACATGTACATCTTAGCATGTTTAACCTGTTAGTGCCGTCCAGACTGTAGAACACAGAGTAGGTGATGTTCTCCCCATGCGGCTCGGCAGGAAGACGCCACGTCAGCTTGATGAACCGGGTGGACACCAGAGACGCCACGACATCGCGCGGGGCAGAGGGGGAAGGGCCGTTGCGCTCGGCCGGGCTGGACGCTACATGGTCAGTAGTGGCAGCGGTCAATGAAGGGACAGTAGAAGGAAGGGCAACGTCTTGGAGGGTGATTGTGATGGGAGGGGCAACAAGGGGGTAAATTATAGATCAAGAGTTCAGGGGGGAGAGGGAGGGCGAGAAAAATAAGGAAGAAAAAGAAAAAGAAAAGAACATAAAATAATTGACGTAAATGAAAAGACAACTACAATGACTTGGAAATTAAAAGGAAACAGCAAATTTACTATGAAACAGAGCAGGAGATGGAGGCTCGACGGCAGGCTAAACATGCAGCCACGACATGTTACGAACACTGAGGGGAAGGCATATCATTAACATTCATATCAGTGAGCACAATGTTAATTACAGTTTCACATCTGTCCCTGCAATTAAAACACACTGATGACAACATCTGAAGCAGCTAAAAATAGCACGCTCTACGAAAGGGTCACAGATGCGAATCAGAGGAAACTGGAGGTGATGATGTGCAGGATTATTTACTGCAAAAGAATAAAAATAAAAACATAGCCCTATAATATATACAGATATCCATCCATCCATCCATCCATCCATCCATCCATCCATCCATCCATCCATCCATCTATCTATCTATCTACAGATATTTATCCATCCATCCATTCAAACTATAGATATTCATCCATCCATCCTATCTACAGATATCCATCCATCCATCCATCCAATCTAGATATCATCCATCTAATCTACAGATATCCATCCATCCATTCAAACTATAGATATTCATCTATCCATTCAAACTATAGATATCCATCTATCCATCCATCCAGCTATCCATCAATATCATCTATCCATCCTATCTACAGATATCCATCCATCCATCCATCCATCCAATCTACAGATATCCATCCATCCAATCTACAGATATCCATCCATCCAATCTAGATATCATCCATCCATCCATCCAAACTATAGATATCCATCTATCATCATTCTATCTACAGATATTTATCCATCCATCCAAACTATAGATATTCATCCATCCAGCCTATCTACAGATATCCATCCATCCATCCTTCCTATCTAGATATCATCCATCCAATCTACAGATATCCATCCATCATCCAATCATCCATCCTATCTACAGATATTTATCCATCCAAACTATAGATATTCATTCATCCATCCAGCCTATCTACAGATATCCATCCATCCTTCCTATCTAGATATCATCTATCCATCCATCCATCCATCCATCCATCCTATCTACAGATATCATCCATCCAATCTACAGATATCCATCCATCATCCAATCATCCATCCTATCTACAGATATTTATCCATCCATCCAAACTATAGATATTCATTCATCCATCCATCCATCCTATCTACAGATATCATCCATCATCCATCCATCCATCATATCTAAAGATATCCATCCATCCGTCCTATCTAGAGATATCCATCCATCCATCCATCCTACAGATATCCATCTATCCATCCATCCTATCTACAGATATCCATCCATCCATCCATCCATCCATCCAAACTACAGATATCCATCCATCCATACATCCATCCATCCATCCATCCAAACTATAGATATTCATCCATCCATCCTATCTACTATCCATCCATCCATCATCCATCCATCTTATCTACAGATATCTATCCATTAATTCTATCAACAGATCTATACATCCATCCATCCCTCCATCCATCCAATTTAGATATCATCCATCTAATCTATAGATATCCATCTATCCATTCAAACTATAGATATCCATCTATCAATCCATCCAGCTATCCATCAATATCATCTATCCTTTCAAACTATAGTTGACCATCCGTCCATCCGTCCATCCAATCTGGATATCACCCATCCTATCTACAGATCTCCATCCATCCATCCAATCTACAGATACCCATCCATCATCCATCCATCCATCCTATCTAAAGATATCCATCCATCCGTCCTATCTACAGATATCCATCCATCCATCCATCCATCCTATCTAGATATTATCCATCCATCCATCCAAACTACAGATATCCATCCATCCTATCTACAGATATTTATCCATCCATCCATTCAAACTATAGATATTCATCCATCCATCCTATCTACAGATATCCATTCATCCATCCTTCCTATCTAGATATCATCCATCCAATCTACAGATATCCATCCATCATCCAATCATCCATCCTATCTACAGATATTTATCCATCCATCCAAACTATAGATATTCATCCATCCATCCTATCTACAGATATCCATCCATCCATCCTTCCTATCTAGATATCATCCATCCAATCTACAGATATCCATCCATCATCCAATCATCCATCCTATCTACAGATATTTATCCATCCATCCATCCAAACTATAGATATTCATTCATCCATCCATCCTATCTACAGATATCCATCCATCCATCCTTCCTATCTAGATATCATCTATCCATCCATCCATCCATCCATCCGTCCTATCTACAGATATCCATCCATCCATCCATCCTATCTAGATATTATCCATCCATCCATCCAAACTACAGATATCCATCCATCCTATCTACAGATATCACCCATCCATCCTTCCTATCTAGATATCATCCATCCATCCATCCATCTTATCTACAGCTATCTATCCATTAATCCTATCAACAGATCTATACATCCATCCATCCATCCATCCATCCAATCTAGATATCATCCATCTAATCTATAGATATCCATCTATCCATTCAAACTATAGATTTCCATCTATCCATCCATCCAGCTATCCATCAATATCATCTATCCATTCAAACTATAGATATCCATCCGTCCATCCTTCCATCCATCCAATCTGGATATCATCCATCTAATCTATAGATATCCATCTATCAATCCATCCAGCTATCCATCAATATCATCTATCCTTTCAAACTATAGCTAACCATCCGTCTATCCATCCATCCAATCTGGATATCACCCATCCTATCTACAGATCTCCATCCATCCACCCAATCTACAGATATCCATCCATCATCCATCCTATCTACAGATATCCATCCATCATCCATCCATCATCCATCCTATCTACAGATATCCATCCATCCATCCATCCTATCTAGATATCCATCCATTCATCCAAACTATAGATATCCATCTACCATCATCCAATCTACAGATATTTATCCATCCATCCAAACTATAGATATTCATCCATCCATCCTATCTACAGATATCCATCCATCCATCCTTCCTATCTAGATATCATCCATCCATCCATCCTCCATCCATCCATCCATCCATCCATCCATCCATCCATCCATCCATCCATCCATCCATCCTTCTATCTAAGATATCCATCCATCCGTCCTATCTACAGATATCCATCCATCCATCCTATCTAGATATTATCCATCCATCCAAACTACAGATATCCATCCATCCTATCTACAGATATTTATCCATCCATCCATTCAAACTATAGATATTCATCCATCCATCCTATCTACAGATATCATCCATCCATCCTTCCTATCTAGATATCATCCATCCATCCATCCATTTTATCTACAGCTATCTATCCATTAATCCTATCAACAGATCTATACATCCATCCATCCAATCTAGATATCATCCATCTAATCTATAGATATCCATCTATCCATTCAAACTATAGATTTCCATCTATCCATCCATCCAGCTATCCATCAATATCATCTATCCATTCAAACTATAGATATCCATCCGTCCATCCTTCCATCCATCCAATCTGGATATCATCCATCCAATCTGGATATCATCCATCCTATCTATAGATATCTATCCATCCATATTATCTATAGATTTCCATCTATCCATTCAATCTATAGATATCCATCCACCCATCTAGATATCATCCATCCATCCAATTATATTTTTGATTATTACTCTAAATATTAATATATATAATTTTAAATATTCTTTAAAAAAAAAGTAACTCCTGGGGATGAGTCTTGCTTTAAGGAACTCCAACCTACAAACACAAAGACATTAGCAAGGCCATGTAACACTGTGTGATCGGCTAATCGGCTCTAAGAGGAAGTGCTGATTGGAAAATGATTCATGTGAAATTGAAAGAAGGCTTCATTATACTTGTTTCAGTATACTTGTTTGCAGAAAGATTGCGATTAAACCAGCACAGTGCACCAATGAGGAGAAACCTTCAAGAAACACAATTACTCAATGTAAATACGAGAATAGAGTAGAGCAGAACTAAACAGAATAAAGCACAATGAAAGTTCATCCCCCTCACAGCTTGTGTCCGGGCATCACCCTCAGAGGTGTGAGTGACACCCTTTCAGCGCCCGAATAAACCTGCTCGAGGGACAGTGGGACGACTGCGTGACGGCGAGGGCGCGAGTGGGCGAGGTGTCTGTCAGCCTGCCGCGTCTGGCACAGAAACGGGCATCAGAGACCAGCTGGAGCCGGTGAAGAGCCAAACTGGGCACTGCCGCCCACCGAATGGAGCTTCCCGCTCATATCCTGACTCAGCATGAGTACAGATAGACAGAGAGGGAAAGATAAGACAAACATCATGAATGACCCCTGATGATGAAAACAATGGCAGCATGGGACTTCAAAAAATAACTGCAACTTTATGATTTTATCCCACTGCATTAATATCTTTATTTATTTAACACCCTAATGAAAAAACTAATCTTAAATCTTCTCGCTTCTCCGTCAGGGCTTCACAGCTGGGGGGAAACGCTCATGCTGCCCTTCAAAGGGAAGATCTTAAGTCAGGAAATGACATCAAGCACAGAAGGAACCCTGGGATATTATTATTGTTATTAGATATGCACCAAAAATGCACTATGAAATAAAACAGAAATAGAAATCGAAGGCAGACCCGAGGGTGTGGATTCAATCGAATTAGGATCAAAAATGGATGCTGGGAAACTTTTGGGTTTGAAGTTCTGTATCTCTCATTGAGTATGAATGGCTGAGTGCTATAGCTAAACATTACATCTCTATATTTTCAGCCGTTTGATATAGAGCTCGCTGTTTATGTATCTGCTCTGAAACGACTTAAAAGAAGCCAAAATAGATTCATAATGTTTAATTAAAAAGAAATAAAACTAAGATTCTAGTTTATATATTTTTCATTTATAGCACAGCAATATTAACTTAAGTATGTGTGTGTATATATATATATATATATATATATATATATATATATATATATATATATATATATATATATATATATATATATATATATATATATATATATATATATATATATATATATATATAAATAATTGTGCTGCTGTAATTGCATAAAGGTGGACATAACCAAATATTCAAGTTAAAAGTGGATAATAACTTCATCTGAATATTTGATGTCAGAGCAAACATCTGCATGTTTCATGAACATTATGAAATGAAATCATGTTTTGGAGGCGAACAAAAAACGGTCAGGTGTTGTTAACAGAGCCCAAACTATTAGCCTAAATTCAATATTTATTTTTAGATAATAATCAGCACTCATAAGCTTCACATAAGGCAGTTTTTGCATTAACTTCTAAATCTAATTATAAATCTATTTCTCCAATTCGTTGCTGAAATATAATCATTTATACACAGTGGCTGTTTTTTTCATGACAGATTTGTTTAAACGTACATTAAATAATCCAGACATCACTAACAGGTTCAGTAGAATATAATGACTATAACGGCTAATATAGGTCATATATTCAGTGAAAGAGCTGATTTCTCTAGTGAACTCACAGCTGTGGACACCGAATGACTCCTGAGGTAAATGTGTTGCTACGGGACATTGTTCTCAAGCTGTTTTACTGACGTCTTTCTGCCGTTGAAACACTGATTGAGCGATTACACGACATATGATATGTTTCAGTAAGTTGTAATGTATTCTCAACATACCTCAACAGATGTTCATTCATGTTTATTCTTTATGAAGAGATGATCGCGTTCACTTGCGCGCCTATACACTGATCCGCCAAAACGGCATTTATCCTTTGAATTTCATGATAAAATGGACTGAATACTTAATATGTTCGTGTCTGAACTCGGATTGAAGTGTGTTCCACGCTTAAAACAAGCCGACTAAAGCTAAAGATTACATTCAGAACCGTTCGGTAGGCTACACACGTGCACCGAACCAAAAGCCCTGTACCGAAACGGTTTGGTACGAATACGTGTACCGTTACACCCCTAATATACACACACATACACAGACACATATATGTAAATACTATACATAGTTCAATCGATTTTTTTTAACCATTTCATTGTAAAAATATCTGTAATCACGATTATATTTTATATATATATTATATATACACACACACACACACACACACACACTCACCTAAAGGATTATTAGGAACACCTGTTCAATTTCTCAATGCAATTATCTAATCAACCAATCACATGGCAGTTGCTTCAATGCATTTAGGGGTGTGGTCCTGGTCCAGACAATTTCCTGAACTCCAAACTGAATGTCAGAATGGGAAAGAAAGGTGATTTAAGCAATTCTGAGCGTGGCATGGTTGTTGGTGCCAGATGGGCCGGTCTGAGTATTTCACAATCTGCTCAGTTACTGGGATTTTCACGCACAACCATTTCTAGGGTTTACAAAGAATGGTGTGAAAAGGGAAAAACATCCAGTATGCGGCAGTCCTGTGGGCGAAAATGCCTTGTTGATGCTAGAGGTCAGAGGAGAATGGGCCGACTGATTCAAGCTGATAGAAGAGCAACTTTGACTGAAATAACCACTCGTTACAACCGAGGTATGCAGCAAAGCATTTGTGAAGCCACAACACGCACAACCTTGAGGCGGATGGGCTACAACGGCAGAAGACCCCACTGGGTACCACTCATCTCCACTACAAATAGGAAAAAGAGGCTAGAATTTGCACAAGCTCACCCAAATTGGACAGTTGAAGACTGGAAAAATGTTGCCTGGTCTGATGAGTCTCGATTTCTGTTGAGACATTCAGATGGTAGAGTCAGAATTTGGCGTAAACAGAATGAAAACATGGATCCATCATGCCTTGTTACCACTGTGCAGGCTGGTGGTGGTGGTGTAATGGTGTGGGGGATGTTTTCTTGGCACACTTTAGGCCCCTTAGTGCCAATTGGGCATCGTTTAAATGCCACTGCCTACCTGAGCATTGTTTCTGACCATGTCCATCCCTTTATGACCACCATGTACCCATTCTCTGATGGCTACTTCCAGCAGGATAATGCACCATGTCACAAAGCTTGAATCATTTCAAATTGGTTTCTTGAACATGACAATGAGTTCACTGTACTAAAATGGCCCCCACAGTCACCAGATCTCAACCCAATAGAGCATCTTTGGGATGAGCTTCGTGCCCTGGATGTGCATCCCACAAATCTCCATCAACTGCAAGATGCTATCCTATCAATGTGGGCAAACATTTCTAAAGAATGCTTTCAGCACCTTGTTGAATCAATGCCACGTAGATTTAAGGCAGTTCTGAAGGCGAAAGGGGGTCAAACACAGTATTAGTATGGTGTTCCTAATAATCCTTTAGGTAAGTGTGTATATATATATATATATATTAGGGCTGGTGATTTAACGCGTTAATTTAATAAAATGCCCCACCCCAGAACTACTTAGTTCAACTTACATTTCATACAGTTGATTGATGACGAACATGAAGCAGGGCAACTGATGGAGCCTATAGAATGCAGTTAAAATGCACCTAAAACTCAAGATATCAGCCTTTAAGTTTTTGTAAGTTTTTGTCTCATATTTATATCATGATAGGCCTGTAGGTTAAGCAATATCACACGATTGCTGAGTTTTTGTCCTGAATAGCATAAATGTAAGTTTATAGAGTTAACAAATAAGAAGTTAATATTGTGTTATATTTTAGACACAATATATTCTGCTTTTGCACTATTTTGCCAATGAAAATATTACCTCTAAAGCCGGAGCAGAACTGTTGTGCATCTCAGAGCAACACACAGCGGTTTCGTTTCTGAATGAGCGAATCAATCGGGTGAACCAATGATTCAATGACTCGTTCATAAAGAGTAATTTACTTCATTCCTGAATGAATCAAATGATTGAATGACTCACTCATTTAGACATACACCGCCCCTACTGGTTTTAGTCTCTGATTTAGAGTATCATTTCATTTTTAAAAATATAAAAATTTTCCATATTAATAACCCATTGAAGGTACAGTTTACCCAAAAAAAGAAAATTCTGTAATTTACTCATCCTCATGCCCGTTAAAGCCTAAACGTTTGTGTAATAAATGATGTTGAATCAAATAAAAATTATTTTTTCTAAAGCTACTTTTTGTAATGTCTATTTGATGCTTTTGGGGGTAATTTCTCAGCCAAATGTAATTTACAATTAATTGTGCAATTAATTAGATTAACATTTTTAAACACAGAGTAATATTATGTATATTGCAAATACTCAATACATCGTTCTGCCCTAACAAAGACATTTCATTTAAAATCTAAAACCCAAAACACACAGTGTCAGGACTGCAGCACATAATTCCTGAAAATCGCTGGAAAGAAAATATGGATAAGAAACGAGAGAGGTGAGGAAGATAAAAGAGGAGAAGACGTGATGTGATGGCTGAAGTTGATCTGAAAATGGCATTAAAGTGTTTCCTCTGAAGATGAAATGGTGTCGTGCACAAAGAGGCTGGCACTACAAAGGTTACAACCCGACACACTCGTCTCACTTCCAGAGGAAAACTCTCCGAGCCTTGATCTTCAGCGCTCTTAATGCGTCTGCTTATGGAGATGAAAGCGCGGGATGATTTCACCAGAATGTTTTCTTAGTGCGGTTTGACTTCAGCCAGGAACTGCTGCTACAACCAAAGCTATTGAGACAATTAATTAGTGCCGTTTACCAAGTCAAGCATCACTATTACTGGTGTTATTCTTGAGTTTATAAAGTCGAGGGTGGACACACGGGACTGTAAGAAACCTTCTAGAAACCACCTAGAAAACTCGAACCAACCACTCCTTTAGTTGTTGTCTTTTACCAAAAGACTCTAAAAACACCCAAATCAATGGTTCCTTTAAGCACTTTATACCTCTATTTGCTTATAACTCTGTTTGCGTAACCTCAAACCCACAGGAAGATTGAGTACGGCACGCCGCTCAGGAAAAGGGATGCCCTGCCTGCCTAAACGATTCACACCTCTACTTCTATCTGACCTGTTATTTATGGAATAGTGTTTACGATCACGTCGCTGTCATTAGCTGGGTGGAGAGCGAAAGCGGACAACGGCGAGGCCGAGCGCGTGTGGCACTTCCTGTCGAGGCCCAAAAGGCCCATAAGCACACAGAGAGAGCTTCCTGTATGGAGCTGGAGGGGAGAAACAGAGGTGTTAAGGATTGTACAATCGCACAGCAGGGATTAAAAAAACATTTTTCTTCCACTCGCTCACATTCTCTCTCCCATCCACCCTGCGTTTGCCGCCAGGAAACCCGGCCGAATGACAGGAACCCCGGCCAGCTCATCAATAGCCATTCACACAATCCAATAACATCTGATTGCTCATCAATTGAGCACAACATCAGCAGCACCGAAGCCGCAGACCTCCAGAGGGCGAACGCTGCAGAAATCACATCCCAATCAAGAGGCTTGTCAGATGGAGGGTTTCACCGCGGTAAACACGTTCATAATCACCGACAACAGGTCTAGATGGGAAGGACTTTAAATGGTACATGGTGACGAGCTTCAGGGCATAAATCTCTCTTCATTCCCATCATGTAGGACGGTATGTACTGTGACGGCTGAAATGTGTCAAGATGTATCTTCGCTTTGACTGCGGTAGATATATTCACACGGCTATTGGGTAGAGACCCTTAATGTCAGAGGTTCAAACCGGTGGCACGCAGAATAATACATGTTAATTAATAATAATAATAATAATAATAATAATAATAATAAAATGTAACTACAAAAATATTAATTAAAAAGAAAGGGATGAATTATTTAAATTGTATAATTTAACAAATAAAAAAATAATTTAATTAAAATAATAAAAATAAATAAAACCATGATAATAAAAATAAACGCAATAATAATAATAATAATAAACAAAGTTATTACATTATTAATAAAAATGTAAAATGTAATTTCTTAAATTAAATAAAATACAAATTAAATTAAATGAAAAACTTTTTGTAACAGTTGCATTTAGACCCTTGATTCACAGGTAATAAATGTACATTAATAATAATAATAATAATAATAATAATGTTATTACAAAAATATTAATTAATTAATTAAAAGGGTTGAATTTTTAATTTTTATAATAAAAATAAAAATAAATAATAATAATAATAATAAATTAAATTAAAATATTTAAAATAAATAAAACATGTTTTTGTGACGGGTGCTTCTGAAACTAATTTGCATGATAATAAAAATAATTGTAGCAACAATAATAATATTAAAACAGAAAGCTATAATTATTAATAATATTAATAACTAAACTAAGAAAATGTATTATAAAGATAAAGATAAAATAAAATGAAAATATTTTTGTAAGTTGCATTTAGCCCTTTGAAGTCAGAGGTTCAAAACGGCAGAATGCAGAATAATAAATGTACATTAATAATAATAATAATAATAATAATAATAACAATACATGTTATTACAAAATAATAATTCAAAAGAAAGGGTTGAATTATTAAATCTTTTATAATTTACCAACAAAAAAAAAAATGTGTGACGGGTGCATCTAGTAGAGACTGAAATTGACTCATATACATGACGATAAACAAAGTTATTACAATATTCTTAAAAAAATAAAATGAAATGTTTTTTGTAACAGTTGCATTCAGAGACTTGCTCATGTATGTGATACCGCATATTTATCGTTTAAAGTCAATTTAAATGCATTATCATTTAAATGCAAATAGACGTTACTACAAGGTTTTTAATGCAAAAATCTTTTCACATTGGATTTTCAGCAAAAAAAGTCATTTGTGAAACAGAGAGGATTTTGGTCATACCGCCCACCCTTGCCATCATACTCAGCGTAATGCATGACATTAACATGTTTAACAGAGTGTAATCCACAGTACGCTGGCAGATCTCATTACACACAGAGACATGATTACAGCTGGAACGGGAGCGATCATGTGCTGGAGGAGGAAAGGTGTTTCAGCACAGATGCTCGTGAGACCCGCGTTCACACTCGCAGTGAGTGACAGCTGTCCGTTCTGCTGGAAACATGAGATTACAAATCTGCCAGCTTCCACCCACAGGTTATTACAATATTAATACAAAAAATCTATTGAATTGAAAAATCTATGAATTATAATTTATTAAAAGGAAATAAAATAAAATGAAAATGTTTTTGTAAAAAAAAATATTTGACTTATTCTCATATGCGGTTATAGAATATTTTGAAAAATGTAAAAAAAAAAAATTTATGCATACATTAAAATTTTTGGTCCATACAGTGGAAATCCCTGGGGTCCAAGCGATGTTGTTTTGGACCCCACTGACTTTCATCGTAACTGAGTTTTGCAGAAGAAAGTAAGTCGTATGGGTTTGAGGATGAGTAAATGATTACAGCTCGTTCATTTCTAGGTAAACTATCCCATAATGTTTATTTTCTCAGAACCTCCAATGCAAATGAGTTGAGAAGGGTCGTATACACGCACAGCGGGAAATCAACACAAGGGCCTGGGACTGATTCGCGAGTGTCCTGAAGTGGATTATTTCTTTAATCAAAACAAAGCTCTCGTGTAATTGGAGAGGTTGAGAGCAAATGTTCAGAGGGAATAAAGATCTCATGCAGCGAAAGACATCAAAAACACTGACGCGAGGCCATGGCGGTTCACTCGCTGAGCTCCACTCCATCTACACGCCTGCTTTATTACACAGCTTCTCTGAAACAACAGATTAAATGAGAGACTGTTCCTGCTCTGATCCGAACTACAGCAGAAACATGATCAATACCTGAGAGAGAGCGATGCTTCAATCACTGAAATCAGCCGGCAACTATTGTCCACTAAACTCCATCGTGACAGATCGTCCTGTTGACCTCAGGATCTCATTTCCTCTTCCCTTCTCCCTGTCATGATAAAGTGCCCCTGTCTCTAAGAGGGGCTGATGGGAAACAACGCCTCTCTTAGGAAACTTACTACTGTTAGGAAACAATCACAACTACAACATACCATTAAATACCACAATAAAATTAAAATGAATAGTTTTAACAATATTATTATTCAAATAGTTGAAATATTAATGAAACATTAAGGGTTAAAATGTTAATTATAATTGTTTTTAACAAATTAATTTTACTTTTTAACGAACAAAATAATAAAATAAAAATCATGACTGATGGGCGCGTACAAGCAAAATGATAAAGGTCACAACAACATACCTGAGGAAAACAAACAAGTCTGTCATTGGCTGTCTAAAAAGATAGCCCCGCCCCAAACTCATGCCATTTAATGATGTTTATTGCAATGATCTATCCATCCGTCTATCTATCATCCATCCATCCATCCATCCATGTATCAATCTATCTGTCCGTCCGTCCATCCATCCATCCATCTATCATCCATCCGTCCATCCATCCATCCATCCATCATCCATTCGTCTGTCCGTCCGTCATCCATTCATATATCCATCCATCCATCCGTATATCCATCCATCCACCCATCTATCCATCCGTGTATCTATCCATCCATTCATCCATCCGTCTATCTATCGTCCATCATCCATCCATCCATCCATCCATGTCTATCCATTCATCTGTCCGTCCGTCCATCTATCCATCCATCTATTCATCCATCCATCCATTTGTCTATCCATCCGTCCGCATGTCCGTCCATCCATCTATCCTTGAATCCATCCATCCGTCCGCATGTCCGTCCATCCATCTATCCTTGAATCCATCCATCCATCCGTATATCCATCCATCCAGCCGTATATCCATCCATCCATCCATTTGTCTATCCATCCGTCCATCCATCCATGTATCAATCTATCTGTCCGTCCATCCATCCATCCATCCATATATCCATCCATCCATCCATTTGTCTATCCATCCGTTCATCTGTCCGTCCATCCATCCATCCATCCATCCATGTATCAATCTATCTGTCCGTCCATCCGTCCATCCATCCATCCATCCATCCATCCATGTATCAATCTATCTGTCCGTCCATCCATCCATCCATGAACCTGATCAGTAATTAAGGACGTGTCACTGCAATCCGTTTAGTGCTTCATTGGTCTCTGTTTGCAAACTAAACCTCAGAGAACCTGCATTATTAAAAGACATCTAGATTCACACACACATAACATGGGGCTCCGTCAAGAGGAGCTAACGCAACAGCGCACATGAAGATGAAAAGCATGCAATCGTTTCTAATAAAGCGGCACAGTTAATTAAACATTCACCGGCGAGATCTCTACGAACACTGGAGACTCGCACCCGCGCCAGGTGCGAAACAGATCTCGCACCAGCCATCCAATCAATGCAGTGTCATTTACGCCTGTGCTCGACGTGTGACAACATGTGTTCAAGCCTTCATTCAGTGTGCGGAAACTTGTGTGAAGCCTGAGACTGAGACACACGCTGCTGAAAAACACTAGGATAGACTGAACTGTGCTGTAAAAACATCCAGAAACATGCAAACTGTAGTAACGCATCCACCCACAGTTTGAACAGGCAAACGCACTGACATTTGATCCAGAACGTGTAAATATGTAGATGTCACGCTTATGACATGCTGTAAAACTATCATAACCAAATTAAAGCCACAAAAGCTTTTGGACTCATCCCCAGAAAACATCAGTGACCCATCCTGTGATAATGACTGCTGTGTTTAATTCCTGTCAAAAGATCAATCGATGAGTGTTGGCAAGTCTTTAGCCCATCACTGAACTAGAATAAACACTCCAGATCTAAAGGGATTTGGCTCTGAAGCTGGTCTGAGCTTTCCTGCACACGTTTTCTGTTAAGATGAGGATTTCTGCATAAAACATCAGGAATACAGACACATATGCAACTTAAATATATACGCAATGAGAGTTTACCTAAATCCAGTATGATGAGCTGAGCGCTGGCCTGGACGTTCCCGGCGTCGTTCTCCGCTAAACACTGATAAAAACCTTCATCTGATTTGACTAAACCCAAAACCTGCAGGTTATGCTGCTTCTGTAGAGACACAAACAACAAAAACAGAGCTTTTCATAAGAATTAACAACACTAACAGGTTAAATACAACACAATTGTCTTGCGTAATGATTCATTGAGGCACTTTGCATATATATAGGGTACAAACTAATGTGACATTACTTTACAAAGAATTTAGCTGTTCTTCACATGTATTTGGTGTTTATGGATTATTTATTGCCAGAAAATACCTAAACTCAGGATTTAAAACTGTATTGAGTTGAATAAATTAATAATAATAATAATAATAATAATAATAATAATGCAAAAAATAAAAGGTTTTATTCAGGATTAAAATAAAATGAAATCAGGATTTAAAGCTAAAAGGTTTTATAAAAGGGGTGAATAATTGCAAGGACATTACAACAACAAATTAAATAAAAAATATATATAAATGAAAATATTTTGACATTCTGCACCATTCTTTTTCACTGACCCTAAGTTGAAATTAAAAAATAAATTAATAAAATTAATTTTAAACACTACACTAGTTTAAGCATCTTTTTCACAGACCCTTTGTTGAGAAAAAGAAAAATACTTCACTATCCATCAATCAAACCAATCAAATCAGCCAACCATTCAAATCAGCCAACCATTCAAATCAACCAACCAACCAAATCAACCAACCAACCATTCAAATCAACCAACCAACCATTCAAATCAACCAACCAACCAACCAATCAAATCAACCAACCATTCAAATCAACCAACCATTCAAATCAACCAACCATTCAACCAACCAACCAACCAACCAACCAACCAACCAACCAACCAACCAACCAAATCAACCAACCATTCAATCAAATCAACCAACCAACCAAATCAACCAACCAACCAAATCAACCAACCATTCAAATCAACCAACCATTCAACCAACCAACCAACCAACCAATCAAATCAACCAACCATTCAAATCAACCAACCAACCAACCAACCAACCAACCAACCAACCAACCAACCAACCAACCAACCAACCAAATCAACCAACCATTCAACCAACCAAATCAACCAACCATTCAAATCAACCAACCAACCAATCAAATCAACCAACCAACCAAATCAACCAACCAAATCAAATCAAATCAAAATCAAATCAACCAACCAAATCAACCAACCATTCAAATCAACCAACCAACCATTCAAATCAACCAACCAACCATTCAAATCAATCAACCAACCAACCAACCAACCAATCAAATCAACCAACCAACCTCCAACCAAATCAACCAAATCAACCAACCAATCAAATCAACCAACCAACCAACCAAATCAACCAACCAACCAACCAATCAAATCAACCAACCAACCAACCAACCAACCAACCCACCCACCTATCCATCCACCCACCCACCCATCCACCATCCATCCATCCATCCACCCATCCATCCATCCATCCATCCATCCATCCACCCATCCATCCATCCAGCCATCATCCTTCCGTGTAACCATCCATCCATTACATCAATCCTGCTATCCATCCATCCATCCATCCATCCATCCATCCATCCATCCATCCATCCATCCATCCATCCATCCATCCATCCATCCATCCATCCACCCACCCACCCATCCATCCTTCCGTGTAACCATCCATCCATCCGTTTATCCATCCGTCTATCATCCATCCATCCTTCTTGTCTGTATGTCTATCCATCCGTCTGTCTATCTATCTGCCTATCTATCCATCCATCCATCCGTCCGTCCGTCCGTCCGTCCGTCCGTCCGTCCGTCCGTCCGTCCGTCCGTCCGTCCGTCCATCTGCCTATCAGCCCTAATATGTGTAGTATGTAGGGAGGGGGGTCTAACGTACCACTATCCTGAAATAATCACTGGGAATGACCGTGTCTCCATCCTTCATCCATTTGACGGTGGGCGGGGGCGACCCGGTGACATCACACTCAAAGATAATGTCCATGGACTCCTGGGCGTAAGTGTTGGAGGGCCTCGTCAAGAACCGTGGAGGAACTAGAAGAAGAAAACAAATAAATGCAGGTATGAACTTGAGAGGAGGTCACAGAGTACATTAGGAAAAAAACAACACAAGTGCAACATCCCACAGCTGGGATTCATGCGACGGACGTGGATGTGGTGGGACAGGTAGTGGCAGGTAAAATGCGCTTCCTCTCATATGCCTTTGTAGTTCCTATGGCAACCGTATCCGTCATGGAACAAGCTAGTTTGCGACCTCTCCTGATGTTTATAACTTGTGCAGGTAATGGAGGATGTTCAGCTGAGAAGAACAGATGAAGAATATGGAGACGCTAAAAATAACAGGAGTTAACTCAGAGGTATTTTTCTCATTGCCGTCAGACAAAAGTGCGTCAAGGATGACTTATTCTGTATTTTTTACGCCCAGCTTCACCTTCTAAAATCAACAAGAGACAAAGAAAATCAACAGCACTCCATCTGCTGCTCCGTGCTGTCAGCAGAGAAAGATTCATTTCCTTGAACTCTGCTACGCTAATGATCTCTGGCAGTGACTGTTTGTGGTGTGATCTCAATTCTCTAAAGCACAAAATCACACTCTTCTTTTTCTCCAGCATCAGCCTTGGTAAATTATGCTGTTTTCAAACTTGGTTTGGTTGTTTGGATGAACTTGAGTGCAATCTCACCCCCCCAGACTCAATGAAACGCTTGTTTACTGCGCAGTACATACTGTACACTAGGGGTTGCACCGGCTAGTCGACTAATTGACTTTAATGCTCTGCCATGACGCTTTAAGCTTGACGTCGACTAGTTGCTGGCCTATAGAGGGCGCAACAGGATAAGCCATTTCCTGACACGCAGGCTGTTTCCTACAGTTAAAAATGACAAATAAATACATACTCAGCGAGCTCTCCACAAGACATGTTTCATCATAACATCTGGATGCTCAAAATTAATCGGGAGAATGCACGCTTACTGTACAAGCAAGTTAATCACCATTCAAAACGAACGCGTGCTTCATTGTAACACACACACATAGCTCGCACATCACATGGAGATTGCGCGCACCTCACACAAAACCATTCAGTAGCGCAGAAATGTATTGTCAACAAGCTTCACTATTAGTTCTCACAGCTTCACCATTAGTAGAGAGACGCTGGCAGGCAGAATTAATTCACACGCAATCGCTCTCTCACTAATGCATTCATATACATGTAATCTTTATTGTGCTACTTTATCTGTATCTGATTCAGAACGAGCAGAAATCTGTGAGAAATATAACGACCCAAAGACAAAAGAACGGATACAAAAGCTGTAGGAGCAGTACCCTTACGGGCAGCACTGTGTCATATGCCATAGCTGTCCTGTGCACAAGAAAACCCGTGTTCACGTCTCAGCTCAAGGTTCAGGGTTATTTGTTCATTAAAGGGGTACTTCAGTGCTGGGAAGATGAATGTGTATTTAAACTGGGTCATATATCTAGTAGAAATGTGAAATTAGTTTTGAATTTGATGCCTAGACTGAGAAAAGACAGACATTTTTTTTTTTGTCTCATGTGGATGAAAGACAACAACTCCCAGAACGCACTTGCTTCGCTGCCCAACGAGGCCACTCCTAAAGCCACAGCTACTGGTTATCACTCGCCCACCATGACACCGCCATAAAATTATTTAGTTCAGTTAGAGAAGACACACTACAATTAAAAACTGAACGTGTCTTTTCAATGTTTGTGCACTGTCTGAGACGTGGCTTTCTGTGTGATGAGTGCACACTAGGGCTGGGTGATACGGCTGAAAACTGTATCACGATATAAGTGATTCATATCGGTTGATGGATAATTATTGATTTTTTTTTTTATGACCTAAAATAAGGACCAGGAGAAAAATATTAAATGTTACATTTAAACATTTTTATTTTAAACTCGCCCTTCCTCTGAATATAATTCCCTCAGTTATAAAGGCAGAAATGCCAACACAGCCATGGAAAACAGTCAAATAATTCAAATGTAAATATGTTTATACTCGACGCGTGTGCGCAGCAAAAATGACGTCATCGCGGAGTGGGTGGTCGTGCGCGTTGAGAGCGCGAGACCCCATTTCGCTTGTTGGTGAACTTTCCGTGCGGCTCCACAACCGAAGATGCACGAGTTCGAGGCGGCTCTGGCCGAGCATGACGTCTCGTCACACCGGCACCCAGTTTACACGTCTAAATCACTGCTTATATTTACAAAATGAGCCCACAATAGCAGAAATAAGCCCTTTTAATGAAAATAAAGATCCATGTTACATGAAACATTTTCATAAAACTATTTGAAAATTTTTAGAGAAATTAGAAAATGTTTAAGAGTTTGTTAATTTAGTTGTATACATGTTCTCCCATCCATATATTCTGTTCTAATGCCACAAGCAATACTGGGTTTAATGGGTTTTGAGTCTTTCGTAGTGTGGTTTTGGTAAAGTTTAATAAAGTAAACATTGTCACGTGTGTACCTTACTTCTCACCACTGTTTCCTGATGGTTTATAGAACAATTACTCAGAGTTGCCCTGCTGTCGTTTCAAAGAATAGCACAACGGCAGGCGCGTCGAGTATAAACACTTCCCCAAACAGACGCGCGCAGTCAGCGGAGGCTTGCGCTGCGGAGCCAGACGAAAGGCTTAAGGTGGTTAAACAAGTTTGTGGTATTACCAGTCTTGGTCGGGATGACGGTCTTGCATAATTTGTAGACGACATTGGTCTGACTACGGTCAGACTTATAAAATCCACTGGTGAGCTGACTTATTTTCCTGATTTATCAATGATTTCCTTGCTCACTGCGGCATTTTCCACACATCACTCGGTTAAAGAAACAAACGATTGGTCGTTAGCGTGGCACTCCCTATGTTGCTATGTTACCAGAGAGTGAGTGCCTTTGTTCGTGTAACCAAACCTCTGGTTTTTATCGAATGCATTTTTTATTGATATCAATTACGTATCTATCACGATACATATCGTTATCGTTTTATCGCCCAGCCCTAGTGCACACACAGATCTTCTTGCGTTTTCTTGCGCTTGAATGTTTAAATTGGCAAGGTTTCGTTTAGTTTGAACACAGATAGCAACATGTGCTGTTCAGGTCTCACCTGTGCTCGCACGCTATCAACACTGCTCATATTAGAGCACTCACATTGAACAAAGTTTAGAACCAAGAACCGTTACACCCCTAATGCAGGACTAAAGTGTGCACTACTGAAGTATGTGTGAAAGTAATGCGATTACAGATCGCCAGAACACACAGCCTTTTCCAGCACATCCTTTCGTTTTATGAGTAACTTTTAAAGTGTAACCCAAGCCAGTATTAACAACGTTTTACACGGCTCTCTACAATCCTGCTAATCTGAGAGGGAATCCGGGTAAAATCTCAGCATGTGAACACCAGCTTTTAAAATAACCGCGGCACAAGAGTTATGAGTCACTTCACATGCAGATATTAAGAGATTAAAATGCCAGTGTTTAATAACCCAACACGGCATTTCACAGCAGAGATGGGAAGAAACATTCACTCCATAACTCTCTCTTATCTCCTAGAAAAGCTCTTAAAAACACCACAGTGTTACTTATTCGCCCAAAGTCACAGCCAAAGCCTTGCAAAAGATAGACAGATAATGACTCAAACACAAGAAATATCTTTTGGAAGAGGAAAGGCATTGAAAGTACAGCATAAATTAATCACATCAATGAAAATAGCACAAGCAAGCATGAAAGAGAGCTAAAAATATGAACCGAGTGAGTTGAGATCTGTACGCAGCATCTGTGACATGCTGTCGATTATCACAGGAAACTGAAGTTCATTCACCTAAAAAAGAAGTTACACAATTTTATAACACAACACAAATCCTGTCCATAGAGTTTAACGCATTGCTATCCCGAAAAATCATTTAGTAGGTGGTTTGTGCGTTTGCACACGCGTACAGGAACGATATAAATGTTCAAACGCGCACCTGCGTCAGTGTTTTTCAAAACATGCAACTTTACACACCTAAACGCCCTCCTCCCTAGGTGTGTTTGTGTTACCGCCTGACTCAAAGAGGGTTATTTTTACCCATCAGAACCCAAATCAGATTTCCTGACTCCCCACAGGAGATTCAACTTCCTGAGCTCAGTCACAAACCTTTCCATACGTACGTCAATACCTGTAAAATATGTGCAAAAAAGCTAATGGAAAAAAACCTCAGAATGTATCTGGATGGGCCGACCGCATCTATTCCGGCTCGGATCAGCAGGAGGGAGTGAAAATAACAGCTCAGATTAGGGAGGTGAAGAGATCACGAACACACACCCCACTGCTGTCGGCTTTATCTTACTTCACTCTTGATGTGATGTTGCATTTAAAATCTCTTGCGTCACTGGGAGCATTCGTGTCTCACAAGAAAAAATAAACCTCATTAGAAAATCCAATTATGATATGGCTCAATTTCCAGAGTCAGATCAAAGGTAGCCTCAGCTTCAGACGGCACGACCACAGACCGGCTCATGCAGACACATGCACAAAAAAAGCCTCAAGCTCCAATCCTACTGACTGAGTTTTATGAAACTTCCATGTGTCAGTTTTTTTTTTTTATCAGTTTACAAAGTTTCCAGGCTGCAAGAAGCAGCAAATGACCAGAAAAGATATTTCCATAAACACTGATTTTCAAATCAAAGGTGGTCATAAAGTACTAAAAACAAACTAGGTTATAATTTTTTATGGACTGGAACGATTTGTGACAGTGCAAATCTTTTTATCTGCCATATATCTTTGGAAAAATTGTTAAATTATGTATAACGTGAGCAGTAACGTGATTAAATACTGCGAATCAGAACTGAGACGAATGCTTTTTAAGGTCATTTAAGGTAATGAGGAAGAACTAGGCGTTGGATTTGACAATGTTTGCAAGGTTTGGGCATTAATTAACGAATCCCAACGATATTTAGAGTTTTGTTTGCAGCACTACATTGGATTATATTATATTGTGAAATAACACCACGATCATGGGTTTGTTTCTTAGGGTTTAAATATATATGAACTACATCAAGCAAACATTAAAAAGTCTACTGTAGTTTTGTTCTCGTTGAAAAGAACATAATTATTACGTTAGCATAACCTTCCTGAAAGCGCTCTCATCTTCATTTACATAAACGTCTTAATTTAGGAACATGGAATAGAGAGTTGTGTTCAGGGCTTGACATTAACACTCGCCAAACACGTGTGTATTTCAGCAGTGGCGTGTAACGCAGTCACTCCTACTAGACACTTTGGTGGGTTGAATATAATATATACATTGTTCAATTGTAGTCTTTCAAACAAGCATGTGAAATAATAAAACTAAGTGCAATGTAGTTTTTGATACATATCGATACTGAAATATCTGAAACGCTTCCAATACTCATTTTCCACAGAACAGGACACCAGCATATCCCTCTCTCTCTCTCTCCCTCTCTCTCTCTCCCTCTCCCTCTCTCTCTCTCTCATCTCTCCGACAGCGAGTGACACACAAACCCCCCTCCCCTCACTCACTCGCTTCATCTGCTCCGGATGAATATTGTCGCTGTTACTGGGCTTGAATTTCGCCGTGGATTTTAAGAATATTGTGCATAATTTTACTCATTCCTGCAGATTTTTTGCTCAAACCCAAAGCGCGGCACATAAAGCCGCCTCTCAGCACTAAATGTTATTGTTCGCTGCTTATTGCGTTTAAACACACTAAATAATGTCAAAATGGTGAGTATTCACGTAAACACAGTCAGTTCTGTTATAAGTGTATGTAAACAGCTGAGAAAGAAAACGCACGTGTAACAGTGTAATGGATCTGTGCATCAGGTCTTAAAGTGACAGCAGCCTAATAAACCTGCTGACAAATTATGAGATAATATTAAAAATATCTATATGGCAGTTTTTCCCCATGGCACCGATGTCAAAATTGTGGCCAGTGAAAATGCTGAGTGGCTAGTGACTCTGGAAAACCAGGAGCCACAGCGGCAGGTGAGCAAAAAAGTTAAAGTCAAGCCATGGTTGTGTTATAAAATATGGTCGTTTTTTGGCTCTGCTATCCATATTATTTGAACCAGTGCTGGGAAGGAACTAACTGAATACTACTAACTTAGATTTAAGTGTGACAAAACAACAACAGCAAAAAACTGCAGAAATACAGCACTTGAAACGTGAAAACTTCAACAGTAAATGTTAAAAAGGGCATTGAAACAATGTAGCACCTAAAACGTTTTCTCTAAATATTGTGAGAACATTTAAATAATACTAAAAACATTATCACCTTGAATGAAATGCAAATGTTTTCTATCCAAAGCGTCTGCCAAATGAATGTAAATGTATTATTCAGTACTTAACCTTCTGGATGAATAGATATTTGACCATGAAGACACATTGTGTCTCATTCATAAACCGTGAGAAAACCATGTAAAACTGTTGTATGTAAATTGTCATTTTCACTCCAGTGTTAAAATGATGACCGTTTTACGCTGTGCAATATTAGCAAAATATTTTTCTGCACATTTCCGCAGCGCTTTTTGAATGAATTGGTGCTGTGTTGCATCGTCCTGTTCAAATTATGGGTTTGAGTTGTGCATGCAATCACATCTAGAGAGCAGACACTTTTAAGAGTCAAAGCTTTACGTTCTCATTGAGTCTCTAAAAAATAAAACTGATGATCAGCCAAGAGAAAAAGAAAACAAAAATAAATAAATAAAAACAACACAACACTTTGAAGTTCCTCCTCCGCAGAGGAAAACGCTGTCTAGACACATGTGCATTTCAAAAGGCTGAACAATGTTCAATAATTACATACGGGGATGTTTAGTGCGGCTGTTTGTGATGAAGTGAATCATTCACATTTCAGATGATTCTCAGCAGGGTCGGCGACTCAGTTCATCTAAGGGATTCATATGTTTTGGTGAAGTCGTTCTCGACACGTACCGTGCACCGTGAGCTCCGCCTGGATCTCGCTGGTCATGTTGCCGCTGTCCGCCTGGCAGACGTATACCCCAGCGTCCTCTTCGGTCAGGTTGACGATCTGCAGGCTTCCCCCGCCAATCACAGTGAAACGCTCATGGCTGAAAAAAAAAAAAAAAAAAAAAAAAAAAAAAGAGAGAGATACAAGGAGATGAGGATGTGTTGAGATGTTGAGATGGCTTTTCCTTTCAGGAAATGTATTAGTTCTCAGGAACGCCAGGCATCTCGAGCCCGGCACAGTAATACTGAACAGAGATGGGATTAAAAACAGGATACAGTATGGATTTCATTTCCTGTGGCTTTTCCTTTATGGTTTCACTGCACTGAAAGCAACTTCCCTGGAGTGAGGTTTCTAGAGAAAAACAAACTAGTGTCCTGGTTCCTCTCCAATGATTCAGAGGATGAGACAGAAGAGAAGCGAGGTAATCTAAGATGAGCTGCAAAGAGAAAGGAGCGAGGAAGGATGAAGAGTCTACAGGAACTCAGTCAGACCTCCAAACCTCCTGCACTTCACTTTATTATAAAAAACCCACCAATTAGTGAGTTTGAGTAAGAATGGAAAGTAAACCCTCCAGGAACAATGCCTTCCCACTTACACAGAACAAAATCCGCCGGCTCACTCGTCAAGAAGTTTCTTCCAACACATCCGAGTGTCAAACTACAGCTCAAAGTGACAATGACAACAGGCTTTATTCAGGAGCAGAGCCAATTTTGCTGTAAACTGGTGCTACTCTTATAGAAATTGTGACATTAATGCAAGTTCAAGTACAAGTTTATTTATAAAGCACATTTAAAAACATAAAATTATAGTTTAATTTTATGCAAAGCAACATACAGGGGCACGATGCGAGTCACCTAAACGAGTGTCCCGTCGGTCTTTTTGTGTGATGGAAATGCCTGATGCCTTGCATAAAATTGTATGATTTTATTCAAAAAGATACAGAATATAAATACTTCTGTTGAAATATGTCCTCAGAGCTCACTGATTGTTTATGGACAGGTTATGGAGTCAGTCACAGCATATTTCAGCTCAGAAGGTCCTCCGCTGAACATGACACAAGCTCCGGCACGAGATCCAGCGCTATAGTAAAAAATGAATCAACTATGCTGGGTTAAATAAACCCAACATGTGTTCTGTCCAATATTTACCCAGCCCTTGGGTAACCCAGATTGGGTTGTTTTTAACCCAGTGTTTTTTAGAGTGTAAGGATCCATAAACAATTAAGAACATTTGCTCAGAACATTTTCACAACCTTCACATAACGTTAGCCAAACATTTCATAACTTGCTCTCCCTTCTCAAAGCACCTGATGACTCCCGCGTTACTCGCGCGTTCACCCCAGCGGCGGCTATATTTAGCATTCCCAGCCACTGTTTGTCTGCGATGAGACAGCAGCCGCCGCTCTGAGAAACGAGGTCCCCTAACCCAATGAGAGATTCGTTAAACGCATGATATGACAAAAGTCAGATGATGCTGCGACCGTGAAGCTACGGGAAGCCCCTGAGAGACCTGAGGAGGAGGGACCGTCGAAGGTCGGGTAATTAAAAAAGAAATTCAAAACAAGACAAGTCTATAAAGTACAAAGAGCCTCATTAATTGTCTTTTAGCACAACATTAAAACTCCAGAATGGAGGAAGGAAACAGAGCATGATGGGGGAAAAAGTGTTTTTAAAAGAACAGTTCAGCATATTCTAACATTATTTACTCATGCGATTACAAACCGACAAATCTTTATGCCAATGTTGTAATGAAAATTAACCATTTTGTCATTTTATGGAAATGAGATGCACAAAAACTCTGTTTTGATGAAAAATTATATTATACATAATATGTGTTTGGAAAAACATTAAATAAAAAAATTAACATTATCTTTTTTTTTTTTTTTGGGTGAACTATGCCTTTAAATCAGCGTTAGATCCTACTCATGAATATTTAAAATTTGTACTAAGTGCCTCAAACTAAACTAGTGCTGTCAAATTGATTAATCACACCTAACATAAAAATGTTTTATATATATATATATATATATATATATATATATATATATATATATATATATATGTGTGTGTGTGTGTGTGTGTGTGTGTGTTTGATGACATCCATCCATCCATCTCTATATGCATATACATATTTATATACACATACATACATACATACATACCGGTTACACCGGGACCACTGACAGGTGACGTGAATAACACTGATGATCTCTTCATCACAGCTCCTGTTAGTGGGTGGGATATATTAGGCAGCAAGTGAACATTTTGTCCTCAAAGTTGATGTGTTAGAAGCAGGAAAAATGGGCAAGCGTGAGGATTTGAGCGAGTTTGACAAGGGCCAAATTGTGATGGCTAGACGACTGGGTCAGAGCATCTCCAGAACTGCAGCTCTTGTGGGGTGTTCCCGGTCTGCAGTGGTCAGGATCTATCAAAAGTGCTCCAAGGAAGGAACAGTGGTGAACCGGCGACAGGGTCATGGGCGGCCGAGGCTCATTGATGCACGTGGGGAGCGAAGGCTGGCCCGTGTGGTCCGATTAAACAGACGAGCTACTGGAGCTCAAATTGCTCAAGAAGTTAATGCTGGTTCTGATAGAAAGGTGTCAGAATACACAGTGATCTCAGTTTGTTGTGTATGGGGCGGCATAGCCGTATATCAGTCAGGGTGCCCATGCTGACCGCTGTCCACCGCCGAAAGCACCAACAGTGGCACGTGAGCATCAGAACTGGACCACGGAGCAATGGAAGAAGGTGGCCTGGTCTGATGAATCATGTTCTTCTACATCACGTGGCTGGCCGGGTGCGTGTGCGTCTCTTACCTGGGGAACACATGGCACCAGGATGCACTATGGGAAGAAGGCAAGCCGGCGGAGGCAGTGTGATGCTTTGGGCAATGTTCTGCTGAGAAACCTTGGGTCCTGCCATCCATGTGGATGTTACTTTGACATCTACCACCTACCTAAGCATTGTTGCAGACCATGTAAACCCTTTCATGGAAACGGTATTCCCTGGTGGCTGTGGCTCTTCCAGCAGGATAATGCTCCTGACACAAAGAAAAAATGGTTCAAGAATGGTTTGAGGAGCACAACGAGTTTGAGGTGTTGACTTGGCCTCCAAATTCCCCAGATCTCAATCCAATCGAGCATCTGTGGGATGTGCTCAACAAACAAGACCGATCCATGGAGCCCCACCTCGCAACTTACAGGACTTAAAGGATCTGCTGCTAACATCTTGGTGTCAGATACCACAGAACACCTTCAGGGGTCTAGTGGAGTCCATGCCTCGACGGGTCAGAGTTGTTTGGGCAGCAAAAGGGGGACCAACACAATATTAGTTCTTAATGTAATGCCTGATCTGTGTTTATGTGTGCTTGATGACATCTGCGGCTAAAACTACATTTAAATATTTAATATTCTCTACTGCTTTAGGATTTATTATCCACCATTTCCCAGAATTCCCCAGTTCAAAGGCCTTAAATTCACTGTTGCTTGCTAATGCTGATCAACCATTAAAACAAAATCGATTTTCTATAAAATGTTTAAAATGCATGGAAAGACTTCCAGGATGTTGTATGTCATAAATATAAACATAGGATGCATGATATTACTATTGAAAAAAACATAACAAATCACAGTATTGCACAAAGAGGAAGTGCTTGTTGAAAATGTCCAATACTGGACGCCTCTGAAAAAAAGCTGCTTGATTTACTGAAGGTGTGTTTGTGTGCGACGCCTGACTGGATTTACAATATACTTATATTATAAATTTCCCCTCGCAAATACTCCAGCCTGATGTTTGTGTTGAGAGGAGGTCGAGTATCTGCCATCAACACATCCATCTTACCGCGTCCCGTCCGGAATACGCAAAACTGCTCAGTCTCTGGCTGGTTTGATCCACGTCAGCGAGGACAAAAGGTGTTTCTGTCAGTGAAACAAGCGATCCTCATTCATCTGAAGAATTCCTCTGTGATCCGCTGGCTTTCTGTGGAGCACTAAACAGCATTCCGGCTCTAATCCGGAGACATGATTCAAACGCGAGATAAGACTGGGTCTGCTTCACTGATCTACCACCAGCTTCCTGTTCATATCCCAACACACTTTAAATGATTAAACACATGGAGAAACTGGCCTCAGATCAGTGCAATAGCACTCAAACTGTTTATCTGACCTGTTTTAAAAAGACTGGACAGAAATCACTCGAGGGATTGGGCTCTAAATGAGTGTTTATGCATGGTCTGTAATGAATAGGCGCCTGAACTGATAAGGAGGTGATTCGTTTGCTCAGTTCCTGCGAGCCATCTGACAATCTTCAGATTAGAGTTACAACAACATGCCAAAGACACAAACAATGGAGGAGGGTGAAGAATGTGACTTATTCAACACTGGTTCTCCATACTAAAAAAAAAAATCTAAAGATGATTTGCTCTCAGTCTTAGTTCACACAATAAAGCCAAAACTGGCAAACATCCCCTCATTTCTTCTAATTTCACACTCATTTCTTTGAATTTTTTTTTAATTATATATATATATATATATATATATATATATATATATATATATATATATATATATATATATATATATATATATATATATATATATATATATAAATATATAATATAAATAAATAAATAAATAAATGGATAAATAAAAATAAACCAATCAAATCTCAAATCCATTCAAGTGAATTTAGGCATCACAAAATTATAATGTACAGTATGAAAAAATATATTCATTTTGAGATTTGCTAAACGTTACATTATCTGTGTTTTTAAATTATTATTGAAATTATGTGTTTAAATTATTGATTAACTGAGCTTTTAGATGACAGGAAATTAAATGTAAAAATAGAAGAAATACATAATTAAATATACAATATCACTGATATATATCCAATATAGACCTATAATGTTAAATATATAACATCATAATATATATATTTTTTTCTTTTCTTTTCCAAAATTCCATTAAAATTTTTCTGGATTCTGTTTTTTTTTTTTTTTTTAAATGCCATTTTTATTAATTTATATATATATATATATATATATTCGTGCTCAAAATTATTCATACCCTTGGTAAATATAACCAAAAAAGTCTGTGAAAATAAATCTGCATTGTTAATCCTTTTGATCTTTTGTTTTAAAAATTTATAAAATTCTAACCTCTCGCTGGAGAATAAGAATTTGAAATGGGGGGAAATGTTTTTCTCTAATACACATTGCTCATAATTAATCATACCCTTTTATTCAATACTTTTTGCCGAGATAACAGCTCTGAGTCGTCTTCTGTAATGCCTGATGAGTTTGGAGAACACCTGACCAGAGATCAGAGCCCATTCCTCCATCCAGAATCCCTCCAGATCCTTCAGATTCCCAGCTCTTCTCTTCAGGTCACCCCACTCCTCTTCTGTAGTGTTCAGGTCAGGGACTGGGATGGCCATGGCAGAAGCTTGGTTTTGTGCTCAGTGACACGTTTGTGTTGATTTTGATGTTTGTTTTGAATCACTGTCCTGTTGGAAGATCCAACCTTACACAGTTTATAAGAAATTTATGAAAAAATGTAATGTTTAGGTTTACTTTTCCCCTCAAATTCCATTAATTTATTTTTCTGTGTTTGGATTCTATTTTAATTACATTTGAATAATGAATAAGCATGTCTAATTAATTTATAACATTTATAAGAAAACAATTAGTAAAAAAATAATTAATTAAAAAATTATTTCTATTAAATGTTTTTGTTCTTCACAGATTCTATGTTGTGTAGTTTCTGAATCAAATGAAGGCATAAAACATTGATTAAAATTATTAATTAGTCTTCATCGTGGAAATCATAGGAATCTACATTTGTTAGTGAATTTTGGTCTGTTTGTCACACAAAGCTATAATACAACTTGTACTGTAACTGTATAGAAAAGAGCAAACATCCTATATTAATGTTAGGTTTCAAACATATTTGCACACAATCTAAACCAGATCTCCCATGAGAAGCAAAATCTAGTTCGGTTTCACTCACAATGGGGCTTTTACCAGAGCAAGCACTAAAACTCTACAGGGAAAAATTAAACTCTGAAGGGAAGATTTGGATTACACACACACACAGCAGAGATGTTGTCTGAGCCATGATAGACTCTGTCTGCCCCTCTGAGGGACTGGGCATTGTGGGTAATATGACATTATTAGAATGTATCCAGCATCAGGAATACATTACATCGCCCGAAGACCATGAGAGAAGCAATTACGCCGTAAATAGAGTCTGTCAGCAATCATCAGTCCTGCACAGACAACCGGCACAGAACCGCAATTAGACATTTAGCCGCTTTCAATCGACAGCGCAAACTGACATCAAGCCTCATCGGAGGAGGCCGAGAGAGACGAGGACGGGATGCAGCACATGCGAGCTGAAGGGGGTAGTTAGCGGCTTAAACAGGTCATGATTAGTCTGCTCAGCTCGCTGATACGATCAATTCAATCTTTATGGAAAGCATCGTTTCAAATTACGGTGGGCGGGATCCAAACAGCGAGGATGCATTACAACAGACGGCAGCAGAACAGAGCTGAATCTCAAACAATTTCAATGAAAATTCTGTGAAGACAATGGCTCTGGTCCAAACACTAATCAGCTGCCTACGTAAACAGCATTTTAATGCACCACTGGCACTCTCTTCATACAAACAGGCACAGAATGATGCTGCTCGAGGATGATCGCATACATCCATACATGCTTTCATTCTCCCTTTCTGAATTTCATCCCTCAAACTACTTTCCCTCTACAATTCCCAAATTGTATTCCAAAATAAAAAAAGTGAACAAAAAGACAAACATCATTAATTTTGCATGGGCCGCAGCAGGGAAGGAGCTTTATCCCCAATCTTATTAGGGCAGCAACTGTCAGAAAAGAGGCCGAGCGTTTGCCATCCATTAGCAAATCTAGAGGCCGTTTCCTAATGTGATCTTACATACAATACCGCCAAAATCCTCCAATCTGTTAAAGGGATCGTAAATTAGCCCATGATTTACTCACCCTCAAGTCATCCTAGGTGTGTATGACATTCTTCTTTTAGACGGATACAATCGGGAGTTACTTCCCAGCTTTATAATGGCAGTCCAAAATTTGAAGCTCAAAAAAAAGTGCATCCATTATAAAAGCACTCCACACGGCTCTGAGGGTTAATAAAGGCCTTCTGAAGTGAATCGATGGGTTTGTGTAAGAAAAATATCCATATTTAACACTGATATTTACAAAAGTAAAATATCCAGCTGCCGGTGGACCGCCTTCCGTATTCAACTTATGAAAAAAGCGTAACTGATGTGACGATGGCGTCTTTTAAAAGTAAACAAGGTTTTTGCACTCATTTTAATGGTTGGGCAAATTAATACTATGTATCAGATTGCTTTGAGACACCGCTACACGATTTGAGGTGTCATTTAGAAGATTAGAAGTCGACCGACTGATCAGGTTTGCCGATTAAAGGATTACTTGTCTTTAAAATGAAAATTTCCTGATAATTTACTCACCCCCATCTCATCCAAGATGTTCATGTCTTTCTTTCTTCAGTGGAAAAGAAATCAAGTTTTTTGAGGAGAACATTCCAGGATTTTTCTCCATATAATAAACTTCCAACGGCAACCAAAATGTTGAAGGTCCAAATCAATGCAGTTTCAAAGGAAGGGCTTCAGAGGCTCTGCACGATCCCAGACGAGGAAGCCCTTCTTTTGAAACTGCATTGATTTGGACCGTCAACATTTTGGTTGCCATTGAAGTTCATTATGCGGAGAAAAATCCTGAAATGTTTTCCTCAAAAAAAAAAAAAGAAAAAAAAGAAGTGAACTAATCCTTTAATCGGCACCAATAACGATTGCTGGAACTATCAGCAAAAATCTATCCCGATAGTTTTTCCATGTTGCATCTGTTGCTGGAGTGGCTGAGAAGGGTCCACTGTCATGGCACAAGAGCGCCCTCTCGAGGCCAAATAAAAATGATCACTGACGCCTCGTGGAGTTTGTTTTGACGCGAGGCTGCGCGCTAACAGAGCGGGACATTTCAGATGCGGTAAAGAGTGAGAACACATTCAGAAAGTGAGAGATGCATTAATGGATCAGAAACGAGTGTTTGTTTTTGCTTTGTTAGAGTTTCTGCGTCGCATAAGTTCTCTTCAGTAGATCCTGAGTATTCGAAACAAACGCAATTCATCCACACTGGGAGTTTAACCACTCTTTACGACCCATTAACCGACACGAAAAACGCTGCAAAATGAGTATGTATGTATATATTTTCTATACAGATAACATAACATGCGAATGATAGCTGTCACAGGATATGTACTTTATGTATTCGTGTTATTTATGGTGAACTTACAAAACCATGTGTAATTTTGTTACGTAATATTTTGAGGCATGCAATTTTATTTTATTTTTTAAGCTTTGGTGCTTTTACTGAGAGTGAAATAAAACTCTGAATCAGAAGCCCTCATTCCGCTCCACTCCGGCGCTAAACCACGCCCATTTTTATAGCATTTTTCAAAACTGTGGTGAGAACTGACGGCTGCTGAAACAGGGGGTTTCTTGACACTTTAAATAAGTCAAGCACTTTTCAAGTATCTCTTCATCAATATGGCTATTTTCAAGGGTTTACCAGGACTTACATTTCAAATAGTCAGTACTTCAAGCACTTAAAGCACCTTGTACGAACGTTGGGTTAAAGATTTGAACAAACCCTAACTGCTCAAAAGTATTAGTGATATTTAGTGGCAGGAGTACTACTAATCTGAGCCACTGTATGATGGAAGACATCGGTTAGTTTTGCTGTGGACCTTGAAAATTATGTGCATTTGGATGCAGGTTGTAGATCAGATCTATACAAGAACATGATAATCCTAGTGTGAGTGAATAAAACACAGCGGGTTAGGAAATGAAAAGAGACAAAGTGGCAATAAAAAGCATGTAATCGCTTTTGTCCATGTCCACAATGCAAACATTACCAAACCCACCGCTGAAATCACATCAGGGTAAATATTCCAGCACAGAGAGGGCGTAATAATGAATGATAGAGCGCTGTACCCCTGACAGCCGATTTACATGCCGTGACAATTCAGCCCTTGCTACATTATTCATGTCCACCCGATGACAACAGCCAAACCTCCTCTGGAAAACAGAGCGGTCACATCGGGAGAGAGGACTATATCCTGTAAACTATGCAAGGCAATTTACAGCATGTAAATGGTGTGCGTGACTATAGATGAAGCCATGTTCCAGTTAAGAGCATCATAACTATGCCGCGCACATACAAAATTACACAATGGCCACGCGGGAACACTGCGCGCCTCTAAAATATCCATTTACACAGGCGTCAGTAATTGCCTCCGGCGGATAATAAGGATATTTTACACTGAGGAATTTGGACAGACGTTGAATAGTCGATATTGTGATTAAGAGCAACTGAATGGATTCTTTTTGTGTGGTGATCCGCAGCGAGTTTGCGTTAGTATGCCAAGCCACACGAGGAAGGGTGACTGCTGCCAGAGTGTGACTGAACGACGGTGGATCTGAGGAGGACAGACTTCGCCATCCCACTGCAGTGCTCTCAGCTTGTACCTGCACGCGTTTCTTGCATCCATCCAAGGATTCAAAAGGAAAATGAGAGCTTCTCTGTGCCAACATGACACACTTTTAATGTATTTGCCTTTATCTCAAGGGTTCTGTCAGTCAGATGGTTTAGGAGTGCAAAGACACCGATCTGATGCACTTACCCTTCGTCAATCGAGCGGTCGTTAAACGTCCAGCGAATCACAGGTACCGGGTATCCCTTCATGACGCATGGCAACAACACGCTCTCCCCGACAACCTTCACCACAGAAACTGGGCCCTGGAGAGTCTCTAGTTTTTCTTCAACACCCGAATCTGTGAAGACACACACACACACACACACACACACACACACACACACAAAATGTGATCGTACAAATAAAGCGAAACACCCAGTGAACATTTCAAGTTAATTCCCAATTTAATCAATCAATAAAATAATAATACTTTATAATTTATTATTATTTCCATAGCTATAATATTTTGAATGGGGCTGCACGATTAACATCACAATTAAGCTGAAATCAGGCTAAAACAGATTTGGCTTTGTGATTTTTGTTTTGCCTTTCTACTGTATAGGCAGCCACGTTAATTGAAAGGCCATTTTGCCAGCGGTGAAGGACCTCTTTAAACGATTTACATGACTTTACAATCACACCACACTGTGTTTGGCATCTGTACCTGCGGACACCTGTAGTTCAGCCTCCTCTGTGGATTTTGCCGGTCCCAGACCATCTATTGTGCAGCGGTAGAGTCCGGCGTCGGTCTGGGAGGCGTTGCCGATGACCAGCGCTCCGCTGGGCAGCCGTATCACTCTGCCATCCAGTTCCACGGCCCGACCGTCCCTCTCCCAGCGGGTGAACGGGACGAGCTCTTCCGTCACCTCACAGCTCAGCATCTCAGTGCCGCCCATGCGCACAGACACGCCCTCCGGCTGACTGAGGAACCGCGGAAGTCCTGCGAGAACGTATGAGTTGTGTTACATTACTACAGTTTAATCTCTACAGTGATGGGATGAAAAAAAAAAATAAGCAAGAACAATTCAAACAACGAACCCTGAGGAGCTACAGATGGAGATTAGATGCTTTGCTAACTCTGGAGAAATTAAGTAAATAACACTAATGGTCTTGTCATACCAATTAGCAAATAAACTTAGGAGACGAGCAGCCATTAAGCATGTTTGAACGGCACAGCAGAGGGTCTGTTTGCTATCATATTCCATTCATTTTATTAATACACTGATTAATGCATCCTAATTGATGAAAAAGGAAAATTTCAATGTAGAGAAACAAATTTGTCTCTGAATTTCTATCAGTTTAGCCCACCAACTTGCTAATTTAAAAACAATTTATTTAAACCTTGACCTGAATTTATTAGGCGAGGTTAACAATGCATGTAAGAAAGCTGCTTTAAAGGGTTAGCTCACCCAAAAATGAAAATTAGCCCATGATTTACTATCCCTCGAGTCATCCTAGGCGTATGAGACATTCTTCTTTCAGACGAATAAAATCAGAGTTATAATAAAAAAGTCCTGGCTACTCCAAGCTTTATAAAGGCAGTAACTGTTGCTCTGTTTTTGAAGTCCAAATCTGTCCGTCATATAACTGCTCCACACGGCTCCGGGGGTTAATAAAGGCCTTCTGAAGCGAATCAATGCGTTTGTGTAAGAAAAATATCCATATATTAAACCTTTACACAGTAAAGTTTCGGCCGATAACATTTTTTTCAAGTGAATGTCAAGTGAATGACCGACACACTGTGCAAAAGTCTTAGGCTCGCTGGTATTTCTACTGGTTTAAGCCAGTTATTTCTATCTTTTGCTGTAGTGTGTCAGTAGGAAATATCAGTTTACATTTCCAAACATTCATTTTGCAGTTAATTGTAATAATCCATATGATCTGCTCTCTCCGTCATCGAGTCCGTCTGTGATTACATGAAGAAACTGAACAAACTGAGACAGACCAAATCCAGAAGAACTGAGGCAACGTCTCCCAGACACTTGAGGAAAGCTTCCTGCAGAACTACAGCACTGTGAAAAGATTAGGCACTCGTCAGAATGCTTTAAAGTGAGAATGCTGTCAAAAATAATAACATAAATAGCTTTTATTTATGAATGAACTTCTGTGAACTAAAGCAAATGATATTTGGGGTGAGCACCCTTTGCTTTTGTCACCTCATCTATTCCTACACCTGTTCCTGTAGTTCTGCAGGAAGCTTTCCTCAAGTGTCTGGGAGACGTTGCCTCAGTTCTTCTGGATTCAGTCCATCTCAGTTTTTTCTGTTTCTTCATGTAATCACAGACGGACTCGATGAAGATGAGATCAGATCTCCATGTGGAGCACAGAGACTATTGTCAGACTCTTTATGCATACAAAAATCTCACGGATTATTAAAATGAATGCCAATTCATTTATAAATGTAAACTGATATTTCCTACTGACACACTACAGCAAAAGATAGAAATAACTGGCTTAAACCAGTAGAAATACCAGCGAGCCTAAGACTTTTGCACAGTACTGTGTATGTGTATATATATATATATATATGAATCAAATTATAAATAAAAAGACAATTCTAAAACAAATGTTATATTTCTAATTTTTACAGTATATGCTATTTGTTTTATTTAGAATGAATTTAATTCTTTAAAAAGTAAATACAATATCAAATATATTGAATTATATTCTGTAAAAATGCATATAAAAAATAATATAAAAATATATAATTGAATATATTTATCTCATTGTATTTTATTATATATATATAAATTAATTCTAAATACACACAAATTTAAAAAAGAAAAACATTCTAAAACAAATGTTATATATGTATATTTTTTGCAATATATACTATTGTGATTTAGAATGAATTGAAAAAAGTCAATAATATAAAATAAAAATATATAAAATTAATTTTGAACTATAAATATTAATATTAAAATGGATATTGAACACATATCAAATATATATATATAATATATATATATATATATATATATATATATATATATATATAATATATATATAATATATATATATATATATATATATATATAAGATAGATAAATAGCTGGCTTAAACACACTTTTGTGTGAAAAAATACTAGCGAGTACTGTACTGTGTACTGTATAATTATTATGTATATATAAATACACACATGCATGTATACATTTAAGAAAATGTTTATTTTATTTAAGTTAATGTTAAATATTAAATGTTTACATAAGTGATTTAAATGTAAAAACAAAACCTGTACAAAACACACGTGCGTACATGCATGCTTGTGTGTGTCTTTTTATATACACACACAAGACAAATTGTGATATTTTCTCTTTTCTTTTTACTTTATTTTGTAAATGACAAGGGTATGGGATTTTTGCACAAAAAAAAAAAAATCTAAAATCAACAAATACTCATTTACCAAGAATGCACTAAATGTTTAATATTTCACATAAAAGGAAAAATAAAACTCTTTGTGCCATTAATTGCTTTGAAACTCACTAAATAACATCAGCATCAAAAGATTAAACAAACAAACAGTTATGAAACACCACTGAGAATTCTTAAGACATTCACTTGAAATAGTTATTTCTCTCTTGTCTTTAATCTCACAGTAAGAAGTCTGCAGAAGTTCTAAGATGCTCCTGAAGTTTGTGGGAGAGCGTTATAATTCACCGTACAGACCGCACTCTCTCTAACAGCTGAGAGCGTCTGTGACATCCTAATGTTCTCCTGGCCCATTTATGTGTCCTGGCTGATGTAGGACTTGTTTTGGTCTAGAAGGACCAGAGTGGTGTGTGTGTGTGTGTGTGTGTGTGTGTGTGTGTGTGTGTGTGTGTGTGTGTGTGTGTGTGTGTGTGTGTGTGTGTGTGTGTGTGTGTGTGTGTGTGTGTGTGTGTGTGTGTTGACAGGTCTGTAAATTAGCCTCAGCCTACGACCTGAACCAGAGACGCTTTTAACAGGACACACAATCTCAGAGCGCCGATTCAGCAGGCCTGAAGACACGACACTCAACCGGTCTGCCTTGACTAGCAGAAAGTGAAGATGTGCGACTACATCAGGACTCAAGCTGGGCAAATAAGGACAGAACAATGTGGCTTTGGCGGGCAGAGCTACTGTGTGTAAACTGTTTAGAAGCCTGTCAGAGAGAAACTCCATGTGTAAACGCGCAGTTAACATATGCAAACATACATTCAGACTATACAAACACAAATACTGTCTGGAGTGCGTGTATGAGCATGATAAGCCACTGAAAGACACAAATCATAAACGCACAAATCATACACACACACACACACACACAAACTCTACCAGTACACACACAAAAACACATGCATTCATTCATATGCACACACACACAACCACACAAACTAGTTAAGTCAAGCATGACCAGCACTAGTACTAAACTTGGGGTTAGCAAATTTAATCTAGTTAAATCTTCAGCACTCAGAAAACCCACTCAGAAGACCTTAAACACTTTAGGCCCCGTTTACAGCTGGTATTAAAATGCGTTTTGGTCGATCGGATCACAAGTAGACGAGGGAGACACATTCCCGTTTACACCTGGTAAACGGGAATCCGTCTCCCTTGTCCACTTTCAACCACTTCTGTCCTGATTTCTGAGGGGAAGGTCTATGGGCGGGTAAATGTATGGGCTTGTAATGGATGAAATAAGCTCACGCTATAAACGCGTCCGGAGACGACAGAAAAACACACGGAGAGCATCATCTTTAGTTTCTACTCTGACAGACACAAGACCAGCCGAACGCTGTGAGTGTGTGTTAGGAATCAGGAATGGGGAGAGAACATTGAGATTGGGTCGTTTTTCATCTTCAAACCAAACTTGGGCCGACAAAGTTTAAATCCCATCTGGATAGCGCGCTTCCCATAATGTTCATGCATTAGGTCAGTAGGCGGAGAGTAGACGGACTTTAGTGGCTGTTTGTGTGCATTTGACCACATGAGCGTTTACACTATGAAAACGTTTTAGACCCAGTTTACACCTGCATTCAGCATTCGAGAAACCAAAATGCATCCTAAAGGGACAGTTCACCCAAAAATTAAAATTATCCCATGATTTACCCTCAAGTCATCCTAGGTGTATGACATTCTTCTTTCAGACGAATACAATCGGAGTTATATTAAAAATATCCTGGCTAATCCAAGCTTTATAATGGCATCCCAAATTTTTAAGCCCAAACAAAGTGCATCCACCCATTATAAACAGTCCACACGGCTCCAGGGGTTAATAAAGGCCTTCTGAAGTGAAGATATCCAGTTTTGTAAGAAAAATATCCTTATTTAACATGTTATAAAATAAAATATCTAGCTTCCGCCAGACCGTATTCAACTAACGCAGAAAGTGTAACACCTTTTGCAGTTCATTGCCTCAGTTACGCTTTTTTTTTAAAAGTTGAATATGGAAGGCGGTCCACCGGAAGCTAGATATTCTACGTTATAAGGTGTTAAATATGGATTTTTTCTTACACAAACCCATCACTTTTTTGGGCTTCAAATTTTGGGCTGCCATTCACTGCCATTATAAAAACTTGGAAGAGCCAAGACATATTCGTCTGAAAGAAGAACGTCATATATACCTAGTGAGTAGCTCATGGGGTAATTTTCATTTTTGGGTGAAGTATCCCTTTAATACCAGGTGTAAGCGGCCTTAGGCGAGTCCTAATAAAGTATAAATAGTGCGAGTAGTGTGTTCACACTGAAAAATCCAAAAAGAAAAAGTGCACTTATTAAACCAAAAAAAAAAACACAAAGTATGGTATGCTGTAAGCTTGTATAAGTGCATAGTGTATAGTGTGTCATTTTGGGTCACAACTCTTGAAATTCCCGATAAACTACCCAGAAGACCCCAACAACAGCATAGCAACATGCACAACATCCATTGTAGTGGCTAGTTTTGCATAAGCCATGTAACACTCCAGCACGTTCATTCATTCATTCATTCATTCATTCATTCATTCACACAGAACCTCTCTCACTCTTGAGTTATAAAGCACCAAACATGTGGCTGAGCGACTGAAAATCAAATAGCTGCTCTGTCAGGCTGCTGGTTTTTAGAGAGGGAATACATAAAAATCCCAGCACACCACAGGCACAAAACACACACACACTCAAAGGAGTAGAGATGCCAGTGTATCCGCCACAAAGACGTGCCGCCTGCAGCCCACATATAAAGTAAACATGAGTGTGTGTGTGTTTGTGTGTATGTTTGTGCGTATGTTTGTGCAAGCGTGTAGCTCGAGCAAATAATGCCGTGTGTGATTTGTCCACATGCTGAACGCAGCGAGAGAAAGACTGAGCACATCTGCACAGATCCGGTCTCCGTATCTCACTTCATCCATCCCCGATGTGACGGAGAGACACCAGAGAGGAATCATTAAACACAGCTTGGAGCCGTCTATAGCCTGAAGGCAGACAAATTCATCCACACACACACACGCACACAACACAAACAAATACACAAACACAACAGCTCCGAGGCTGGTTCATATTTCTCTTACTGGAATGTGTGGTTCTGTTCTGATCTTTCACTCTGAGTTATGAATGAACAGCTGGTGTTTTTAAGGTCTTCACAGACTGAAAGCTTCACAATGCACGTCACAGTGCTCAGGGCGAAACTACTGATGGAAATGTTTGATAATGAAGGTTTTTTTTATTTCGTCAATGATGATGAAACAAAAAAACGTTACAAATGAACACTGGACTCTGATATAGATTCGTTTACCAATGAAATTTCAAACTGCCATGTCCAGTTGTGCTTTTCAAAACCCAATCTGCTGGTTTCCTTCGGCTGTCACACTGACCCGCCCAACAAAATGTCCTGTTGCTCCTTGCGGTCAGAAGAAAACAAACATATAAGGTTCTATACATTAGCGCTTGTGTAGCACCAGTTCACATTTACACCTGATAATAACACTGGTCTTGGGAGATCTGATCAGGGATAGTCAGCCGAGACAGCCTGCAGTTCACACCTGGTAATAAAGAGCACCTCAAATGCTTCTCCTGAGACCATAGACATCTCCTACATCAGAGTCTGTCACTGCATGTCCATGCTGATACATGCTCCGCAAGGGCTTGTGTATTTCAAGATTCAAGATTCAAGATTCAAGAGTTTTATTTGTCACATACACAGTTATATACAGAATATACAACCGGCAGTGAAATGTAAACAGGTCCGCTCCATGGACAGTGCAAATTCACAGTTAAAAACACAAGGAAGAAATTATAATAGAAATAGGATATTAAAAAAAGTACTACTATATATATATATATATATATATATATATATGTCTATATCTGTAGAATTATAAATAATCAAGTCAAGAGAAAAAAAGGTAACAAATAAGGATAAAGTGGAATAAAATAATTGAAGTAGACTGTGCAGTGAGTAAACTGTAGACTTATAAATATGTGGTTAACAAATGTATAAAGAGTATAATGTGCAAACAGGTTTATAACAGGTTGTTACACAGTAACAACGAGAACAGAAAGTGCAGTGCAATGTCAGTGTATCGATGTTTATCCTGGCGTGAAGTCACGTGATGTTAAGTGACTGAGTTCAGGAGTCTGATGGCCTGGGGGAAGAAGCTCCTCCTGAGTCTCTCAGTTTTGGCCATCAGGCTTCGGAAGCGCTTACCAGATGGTAGCAGCGTGAAATGAGGGTTTGCAGGGTGATTAGAGTGATGATCTTGGTAGCTCTACCTTTGCAGCGTTTGGTGTAGACGTCCTGCAGAGACGGGAGAGCTGACCCTGAGATACGCTCGGATAAGCGCACTACTCTTTGCAGGGCTTTGCGGTCATGACTGGTGCTGTTTTTGGTGCTGTAATTTATGGGATGCAGCTCACAAACACTTGTTTTGCTGCGTGTTATGTGTTATCCGAGATTTGGCATTGTAAATAACCTCTGAATATGGTTTGAGGAAGCACTCGTATAATACCATAAGGGGCTTTTCGCACCTGGAGGAACGTTTTCATAGTTCCTATAGCTATTGGTGGAAGTACCTGCTTTTTGGTATGCAGGGCTCTACACTGTGACCATTTCGGGAACATTTGCGACTGAAAATGACAGCGTGCGACTGTTAAAAAATATTTAGGCACTCGTGCGAGTGACCCGAACGATTCTCATGAATAGATCTATAATAAAATGTGATGCTGATCGCGAACAAAAGTCCAGCAAACAAGTTGATATTAAGTAACTTAAAGGATTAGTTCTCTTCAAAATGAAAATTTCCTGATTTAAATTCTCACCCCCATGCCATCCAAGATGTTCATGTCTGTCTTTCTTCAGTGGAAAACAAATCAAGTTTTTTGAGGAAAACATTCCAGGATTTTGGACAAATAAACACCAACCAACGGTTGAAGGTCCAAATCAATGCAGTTTCAAAAGGAAGGGCTTCAGAGGCACTGCACGATCCCAGACGAGGAATAGGGTCTTAACTAGCAAAACCATCGGCCATTTAAAAAAAATTAAATGAATAATTATATACTTTTTAACCTAAATTGCTCCTCTTGAGCTGCTCTGCGACACACCACGGATTGCGCAATCACTTCGGAAAGGTCTTGCTAGACGTAGGCAGAATGCTATCATATTTTTGCATGTATTAGTTACTTTCTTTGTTTACCTGTTCTATCTAATATCATATTAAACCGAATACAAACTAATAATGAAGATGGAGCGCATAATCTCAGGCTCTGGCTTTCTCAGAGCGGTCTAAATAAAATTCCTGCACAACAACCAGAGTGGCAGGACATAAGTGACTGCTTGCATCACTTCGGAGTTCAAATGCAAATGCAACCAGGAAAAAATGGCCCTAGGTGAATATATTGTTCTCGGGGGACTGCACTGGTGGCTAGCTCCTATAACTACCTGGTGCAAAAGCAATAGAAGAAACATTTTTGGTTCCCAAAAGAACCTTCCAGTGAACATTCTAAAACAAACTTTTTTTCTTAGTGTGAGGAATATTTTAAGAACCTTTTTTTAAACGATAAGAATGTGAACACATTGAACCTCTCCTCAGTTCTGTCCATTTGTGCTCAGATTCACAGAGTTTAAATGTTTAAAGACACATGCAAGTTTGAAAAATGTCACCCTCAAAAAAAGTCCAGAAACCGGCATGCCAACTGCTTTCCATATACTGGGACTGAATCCTCCTCCCCACCTCCTCTGTATCTCAGTACCCTCCTCACATTCCACCGCCAAGCAAACAGACAGAAAAAGCCCCTCCATTCATCCGTGGATTTCATCTGCCCTCCGCAAACATTTGCTCCTCCGGTTCCCTTGCACTCCCTCCCCGTGCCCCTCACCCCCCACTGACCGCCGCACGTCCGAACGCTCCAAGAGCAACACGAGACCTCACACACGCTCACGGAGGGAGTGCAAACAGGGCAGGCGCTAACAGGACACTCCCGAGACCACACAGGGTCCCATTCAGATGCACGATGCGGCTCAGAGCCGCCACACAAACAGCTTTCAGTGTGACGGATGGCGGTTGCAGTTGGCCTGACGGTACTGCAACTGCAAAGTCGCTCGTCTTTTGATCAAAAGGGACAAATTTGTGAAATAGGGCAATATTTTGAAAGGAACATTTCATTTAAAATAAAAATGTCAGTATTTACCCAAACATCAGACTTCTGAGCAACACAAAAGGAGATGATGTGAAGAATCTGAGAAGTGGCCAGGTACTATGAAGCACCATGAAAGTAGTTAATATGCCACATGAATTATATTTCAATTTCATACAACATTAAAGCATACTTGCTTTTCACTGTCAGGGCCGCAGACTGCGACCTAATGCTTGCATTTTGCGACCGGTGCGACTAAATTTAGTTCGAGGTTGCACTGGTGCAATCACCACGTTGCCCAACTGATAAGAGCTGGTATCTCCGTTACATAAGAGAAATGTCAATCGGCAAACAAAACAAAGGAGAACTCGTTTGAGCACAAGCTCATACACGGGATGATCTCAAATCACATGACACCGTTACTACACGGCGCTGGGAGATCCAGAGAGAAAGCGTTTGATTTCGCCACAGAATTAATAACATCACTACTGTGGGATCTAGTGGAAGCGTTTTGTGCAGTATTCTCGGTTATAAACCATAGATATCAAATCATACAGCGCTGATATGGAAGCCAGGAGAAACATTGAGCCACAAGCTAAGTTCAGGGGTTTCAGTCTACAAATCACCAACATTCACCATGGATTTAAAGTGGTAACACCCCATGGTATTGTTAACAAAATGTGTGTTTGTTTTATTTTAATACCACTATAACCAGTAGATGGCGGCAGAGGAGCACTTATTGACCTATTAGCCATTTCAACTCCCCTTTCCTAATATATGGAAAAAGTCACAGAGTCTCATGGAAAACAAAAACTTTGCTTTGAATTGTGACTGAATTACACAGAAAACAAGTAAAGAGAGCTCCTTTAATAAATCACTGAAGCAGTCGGTCAGTTCAGTGTGAGACTATAGAACTAGAATATTAAAATTTTCCCAGGGTTTTGCACATTACTGTTGTTAATTTTATCTGCATATCAATTCCAGTGCTTCACTGTTAGATTTCCAATAAACAAACATAATATTATTAGTAGCTGCACTTATTAACAAAACAAATGGGGAAAAAAAAAACAATAGTAATTTAATGATTAAATTCACTCCATCTGTAGAACTTTGTGGCGCTGGTGCCACTGCTCTCAAATATCAGTCTGGAGCTCTGCTGTAACGATCATATCATTTGCATATGAGAATATACAACCAGTAAGTTCAAATATGCATGTGCAAAAGCGATTTGAGCAAATATGGGGTTTTCATATGACTTCAGACGTCTCTGAACGTTGTGCAGGAATTCTGTCGATGGCTGCTGGTCATTATATGCATTTACTATATGGAAAATAGCGACTGAGATTCAGCAAAACATCTATGAGGGCGAGTAAATGACATAATTTTCATTCCTTCGAGCGGTCTTGAATTTCTGATCCTAAATGAAGTGTAAATTTGAGACTTCGTAATGCAGTCAGATGCTAAACTTCACATGAGAAACATGAAACCGTAAATGTGGCAGTAATAGAAATATTTTCAAGCCCTAGAGCTAAAAACACACAGAAAGGTGTGAAAACCGCCATAGACACACTGCAGGAGCGTAATGAGCCCGAGGACAGAGACGCTCTGACAAACGAGCGGCTCAAATCGATACGTGTGCTTCACTAATGTAAAATCAATCACAGGAGAGGAAGAGACCCCTCAACACTGAAACAAAGAGGAGCTGCCATTGTTGGTGGAGGAAACGCTTGAATATAAATGACTGTGCCACTGCGACAGCTGTCACTATGGCAACACAAACATCTGGAGCACATGTGTGAGAAAATGATTCGACATTTGATGCATTGAAGTTTTTTTTATTCAAACACACAATGTGCATTCATTTACATCTAGGAGGACTGAAGAGAACGCCTCGAATATACTGGTTTAATGTATTGGAAGCACCTAAAACTTCTATTGCTAGTAACTTTATTATATATTCAGCAGTTTAACAGCAGCTCAGCTGTTTCTGAAACACTGAAGATTCACAGGCTTAAGGGCATGTTGCATCTGTACAGCAAATGCATATGTGTGTGAGTGTGTGTGAGTGAATGTGTGTGTGTGTGAGTATAGGTCCGTGTGGGAGTATGTCTGTATGTATGTGTGTGTGTGTGTGCATGCGTATGTGCGTGTATTTATATGTGCGTGTGTGTATGTATGTGAGTGTGTGGATGTGAGTGCGTGTGTGTGTGTTTGTGTGAGTGTACGCGTGAGTGAGTGTGTATATGTATATATGCGAGTGAATTTGAGTGTGTGTGTGTATGAGTGAGTGTACGTGTGAGTGTGTGTGTGTGTGTGTGTGTGTGTGTGTGTGTGTGTGTGTGTGTGTGTGTGTGTGTGTGTGTGTGTGTGTGTGTGTGAGTGTGTGAGTATGTGTGAGTATTTGTGAGTATGTGTGTGTGTGTATATGTATGTGTGTGAGTATGTGTGAGTGTGTGTGAGTGTGAGTGTGTATGTTTGTGTGAGTATGAGTATGTGTGAGTGTGTGTGAGTATGTGTGAGTGTATGTGTGAGTGTATGTTTGTGTGAGTATGAGTATGTGTATGTTTGAGTGTATATGTGCGTGAGTATGTGTGAGTGTGTGAGTATGTGTGAGTGTGTGTGAGTATGAGTATGTGTGAGTGTGTGTGAGTATGTGTGAGTGTATGTGTGAGTGTATGTTTGTGCGAGTATGAGTATGTGTATGTTTGAGTGTATATGTGCGTGAGTATGTGTGAGTGTGTGAGTATGTGTGAGTGTGTGTGAGTATGAGTATGTGTGAGTGTGTGTGAGTATGAGTGAGTGTGTATGTTTGTGTGAGTATGAGTATGTGTATGTGTGAGTGTATATGTGCGTGAGTATGTGTGAGTGTGTGAGTATGTGTGAGTGTGTGTGAGTATGTGTGAGTGTATGTGTGAGTGTATGTTTGTGTGAGTATGAGTATGTGTATGTGTGAGTGTATATGTGCGTGAGTATGTGTGAGTGTGTGTGAGTGTGAGTATGTGTGAGTGTGTATGTTTGTGTGAGTATGAGTATGTGTGAGTGTGTGTGAGTATGTGTGAGTATGTGTGAGCGTGTATGTTTGTGTGAGTATGAGTATGTGTATGTGTGAGTGTATATGTGCGTGAGTATGTGTGAGCGTGTGTGAGTGAGTGAATGTGTGTGAGTGTGCACGTTTGTGTGAGTGTGCATGTGAGTGTGTATATGTATGTGAGTGAATGTGAGTGTGTGAGTGTGTATGTGTGAGTGTACGTGAGTGTGTGTGTGTGTGCGCGAATGTGTGCGAGCTATATGTTTAAAAAACTGCATTTATGAGTGAGTCATTGATTCATATATATATAATGACAACACTCAGAGTCAGTTATGTTCCTGAATGAATCAATCATTCATAAACAGATTCCTTTAAAGTCCTCATGAGATCTAAATTGACCCGATTTACTTTGTTAGCACATATTAAAGGTCTTAGGGTGAACAATTAATCCGTGCAAGTTAATACACAGAAAAAAAATTGTCGATGTAATCTTTAATCAAAATCTGAAAAGTAACTTCCGGTCTGGAAACGGCGTTCCTTCTCAGATGATGTCAGTTTGACGGCTTAGGTTTGAATATCCTTAACCACTCCCCTCCAACCGTTAGTCTGCTGTGAGCGCGAGATGGAGAGGAGGAGCGCTGAAGTGAAACCCTGCCCTCTATTCAATATCCCCTTTCACGTCACAGCACTGAAGAAAACTCACTTGCTACTTCCGGATCACTGGGACTTTCAAGAGAATAATTTTAAAGTTAAAATTCAAATAGGTAAAAAAAAAGAGACTAGAATACAACAGCTGAAAATATACTGATGCACTGCTGCATTTAACTAAATATTTTGCTATAACGATGCTAAACGCTCTTGAACTAGTGAATTGCTTTTTAGTCGATTCATTAAAAATTAAAATTAAAATAAAAAAAAATCATTGTTTGAGACTCTGATACTGCTCTGATTAAAAATTATAATTATAAAGCAGAGTACTACACTACTTTTTCAGAAGAGAAGCTTGATTGTAGTTCACCTATTTTAAGCGAGTAGCCCAGCATGGTTCCTTACACTCTTTCTGCTTTTAACACCCAGTCTCATTATCTGCGAGTGAGAGGGATCGCGGCACGCCATCAGAGCTCCGATTTTAGACCTCAGTGTATTTACTGCAAATCTGTTCCTCTAAAATAGCACAGAAATGTTAAAAGATGCAAATAAATGCATATGAAATTACCCGTGGCCATCTGTAAATAACTCCTAAAGGCAAAAGAACCGTGAGCTGCGACGTTTAACGCAAGTCTGCGATCATGTGTTAATCTTTAATATTTCAGTGGTTGCGTAATGAAATATACGCTGTGTTTACAGAATGCATTAATGGAGTCACAGAGACGGCCACGGCATTAATTCACTTCCAGTGTTAATGGAGAAAGCAGCGAGCGGTTTTAATGCAGAAAGCAGAGGTGTTCACTTTAAAAAGGTCCAGATGCATTAGATGAAACCAGATGAAGTATAGCGTGCAGCTGTAGGCACTCAGGGACGAGTTAGGGTTTTTTCATTGAAAAGCAGAGCACCTTAATGAATGCGGAAAGACTGGACGTAAAAGGGGTCATTTCATTAAATAATGATTTTTTTCTTTTAGTTTGATGTACTAGGTAGACATGACTCTGGACTGCAAAACTCCCTATTTATTACAGTAGTATTCAACGGTTACCTTGAAAGTCGGTAAGCAAATGTTAGTCAAGATAAAGGAAACTGATAAGTCTTAAACAGCTTTTTGAATGACAGACATAGGGCCTGATCATACACTCGGTGCAATGCGACTGCAGATGCGACGCAAGTGTTTTTTGCTAGTTTCAGCCCGACGCCATTATCATTTTCACGTCCAGCTCCACGTTGTTTAAACAGCAAATGCACTCGCGTCCATCTGTTCACCCATGGGTGTGCTGGTCTGAAAACCAGGTGTGTTCAGGTGCGTTGTTGGCGCGTTGCTATTTTGAGGAACTGAAAACGACTGCGCCATTGACCAACAAAAACCTGGTTTAAAGTCTATAGTGCAGTATTTTTAGTGTTATTTAAAGGGCGTGTTAGTAATTTGTGCCTATAGGTGGTGCACAACACGCATACACTGCTTATTACACACACAGGGATGCGCAGCAGCACACACACATTTTTAAATATTAAAAATAAAAGGATTCCTCTCTGGTAAAGTGTTCAGTCTTCCCATGTAAATAGCGAATCCGCCATGGTGCGAGTGCAACTGGCTTTTAAAGGGAATGGGAGATGACTCTGATTGGTTTATTGCACGTTACACCCAAAACACACACGACTCATTAAGAGACTAGGGGCAACCCTTTTGGACCATGCTCTGGGGGCGCCAACCGTTTTTTCCGTCGTTAAACTCTCAAAAGTGGATTCGGACACGCCCAAAGTGCACCTGCGCCATGCGCTTCAGACCATGTGCTCAGATCGTTAAAATAGGGCCCAGAAAGGAAAATTAACCTTACAAACTTAATTATGACCATTTATGACACAAGAAACCTTGCCTAAGATCGTAAATGGATTTTAAAAAACAAAAAAAAGTAAAATATTAAAATTGACAATTTCAATTGACACAAACCTTATTAAATAAATTACATAATATTAAATACAAATATTATAAATAAAATAAACATTGTAAATATTCAAAAAAATTATTAAAGTGTACATAACACACGGTTTCTGTCAGTCTCATGTTAATCTTGAGTATGTATAGAGTAGTGCTGCATCCTTCACATCTCAGAAGAGTCTTTAGTTTGATCAGATTTATAAAAGACAGATACGCTGAGCCGATTCTTTCTGAAAACAGCCGAGCTCGTGCAGGCGTGCAGTGGGCGGAGCTAAAGAGTCACGAGCACACACACACACACACTCCCTGGATAACTTTAGATTCACTATACATTGGTGTTGTTCACATTATATGCACTTACGCACAGACATTTGATGCGGTTTCCACTTGTGGACGGGGAACACACACACACACACACACACACACACACACACACAGCAGAACTCCGTTGCTGCTCCGGATAAACTGCATCCACTGTTTAACGCTGGCTTATTTGGGAAGCTGAACAAGGTGATCTTTCCCTCACAACCAGAAACGCACTTCTTTAGTGACATTGTTGATTTCGTGGTCTAAAGACAAAATGGCAAACGGCTCCCGTAACCGAACGAAGCTCATTGATGACGCTCTTGCTCTCGCTCTGGATGATATGCGTGTTGTTTCTGTGTATTTGGCACAGAAATACTCCACCATATGTCCAACATTTTATTTTTAATTTTTGTCCATGTTGTTTAGCATGAAAATCAACTCTTTAACAGTGTGAATAAGTCAGAATGCGTGAAATAGCATTAGATCGCCCCCTTTAAATAAATGTGTCTGAGTAAGAATCAAGTACAACACAACTTTTAGACTTTCCATATCCTGAATAACACAGCAAAATAAATAGGACAGGCCAGAATTAATGTGATAACATGCATAATACAGGGCTCGACAGTGCAAACCTTTCACTCGCATTTGCGACTAAAAATAGATACACAAATAACATTTCTTACCCCGGTAACACCTTAAACAAAGCAGCTGCGCATTTCAACAGTATTTAAATGTTGTTTCAAACAGCCATTCGGATTTATGTACTTGCTTTGGGGTTTATCACAGCAGCAAATAATTCATACTTAATGACTTAATAGGCTATTTATTTTACTTTTTTACTTTTTATTATTGTGCAGTAACTCTTTACAATAGTCTCCATTAGTTAACTACAAAGAAAAATACATATTAATATTAGTTTGTTTTAATTGTAACATTTACTAATACATTATTAAAATCAAAAGTGCCAAGCCCTGTAATACCTGCAGCAGAGTCTGAAGGTGAATCATTAAAGTGGAGTCACAGCAGGAAGTCAAGGACTATGGAGAACACGAGGTGGAGAGATCATCATTAAACTCCATGATGGAGGCCGCTGACAGGCCGGATCTCACAAAAGGTCAGCGATCATCTCCAGACGACTGCACACAGGTCACTCAGATCAGCGTGGAGACGAGCAGTCTAATGTTAGGTCGAAGCTCTTAGCGTCTGCGAGAGCAACGGCCGCTACCTCGTGTTCAGATATGATTGACGTGGAGTCAATCAGACGAGATCATGAGGATCATAAAGGTCAGACTTGTCCCCTTCAAATAGAAGATGATGTATTCCTGATTCAGGATCAGTCTTTCCACTCACAAATTAATAAAAGAGTTGTGGAGAATCTAAACCAGGATCAGTGAGACTTATCCTTCCTTTATCCTTAATGCAATGTTTCGATCATCGTTCTGAATCTGATCCGGACGAAGTCTGGCAAAAATGCGATTCTCAGCTATTTTATTTTAACGAAACTTACCCACATTCAAGTGTTGATGAAAAAGCAAGAATAAAATGCTCTGTTCTTTCTTTTGATATATTGACTGTTTACATGTGCATACAACAAAATATTCTGGGGTCCATCAAAAATGCTGGTGCTGACTGGCAACTTTTTTTTAAAAATGCTTGCGGGGAAAATTAAAATTAGTAAAAGAGACCAAATACAAAGTCAGTCAATTAGAGCTTGCCAATCTGATTTGATTTCAGTTGCAAGCCTCAGAGTTCAGATCTGTAGGCGGCTCATCTAAGACCAGGGAACTGTTAAACACACTTTATGGAACAATTACCTTAAGTCGTCTGAGTTTTTTCCTGACGCAGTCTGCCTCCCCTCTCTCTCTCTCGAGCACATTACTGTGAGCTCAACACACCCATGGGAATTCCAGTAGCCGGGCCGATAGCTCTCGATAAACAATCGGGTAAACTCATTTAATCAGGTTTAAAGGAGCAGAGGTTTATTGAGCTGAACAGGCTCGGTAAAAACACCTCCACGAACAAAGCTTCTGCACCAATCACACATCAGAGACCCGTCAAATCAGACCAATCAGGAAACAATCAATGTCCCTCACGCCCTTATGACACCAGTCATGTTCATTTATGACCTCAATCTTCTTGTACTTGCGTGGGAGGTGAAACCAAGAGCAGGCAAACCGTTTCAAACACACCTCAGGGTCAGAGAAGCAAGGAAGAAATTTGATACAAACACACAACCGTGAGGGGAAAATGTACAGGACGTTAAATGTGTTGATCATTCAGTTATTATAAAAACACAACAACACAAGACATTTTTTTTAAAGAAATTTTGAAATCAGTTTGTTTTGGTCAAACCTGATATCTATTCCATCTAATTATGGTAATGGACAATTGGGAATTGGCTCTTATACCATTTATAATGTTTGCACAATAAAATAACAATGGACCCTTTTCTTATGATGGGGAAGAGAGCCAATCAGCAATGGGGGGGGGGGCGGTGTCCACTCATGATGGGGAAGAAAAGGGAGTGAGCCAATCAGCAGTAGAGGGGTGTGTCCACTCATGATGGGGAAGAAAAGGGAGTGAGCCAATCAGCAGTAGAGGGGTGTGTCCACTCATGATGGGGAAGAAAAGGGAGTGAGCCAATCAGCAGTAGAGGGGCGTGTCCACTCATGATGGGGAAGAAGAGAGAGTGAGCCAATAAGCAGTGGGGGGCGTGTCCACTCATGATGGGGAGGAAAGAGTGAGGAAATCAGCAGTAGGGGGCGTATTCACTCATGATGGGGAGGAAAGAGAGTGAGCAATCAGCAGTAGGAACAACATTCCAATCAACCAATCAGAGATGAGACAATTTTACAGTTTTATGTCAAGTTTAGGCTTACAATCAAGGTTATGTGCTTCTACATCAGCGTTATTCACCCATCATTTTAGGGATTTCAGACAGAAATGTTGGTCCAGGATCAACAAAATATGTAGATCCTGGAATATGTCTGTCTTGGCTAAATCCCAGTGACTGAAAAGGGTCCATATGGACTTTGGTCCCTCACAGTCTTGTTTTCACATCAAATTAAATATGCTGTCTCTGTCTACAGTCTACATGAGGTTCAGAATATCATGACGCTTCTAGGATGGGATGCTAGAGAACCGAAAGGTTACAAACGCTCTGTAACCACAGAGATGCCGTGTGAAGAATCACAGATGTGAGCTTTCACACATGAAAACAAACCTACGCACATATACACTTGAACTGATGCTTGTTTACTGAAGAAGTAAAATTTAAAAATACACATCAGAAATACGTCGAGGAACCTGGTACGTTTGCGACTAATTTGAGTCCACTCGTAAATCACATAAACGAGAAATGTTAGGTTTGATTGAATTCCCAGTAAAACGTTGAGCGCAGTCAGACGTGACTTACTGAGTGTTTGCAAGACTTTGATGTGAAGCTGTAGAACTTAATGAAAGGAGAGAGAGAAACTTTACAGGAGGAGGATAAATATGGACATACATTAGAGCTGCACTGTGTGTGTGCGCGAATAAGAAGCACACAACAAAGACTAGTAAGAGAAAACATTTCTCATGCCCTGACGAAGATGATCACCGTGTCTGAGCACAAAACTCCCTCAAGATGTTTCATTGTTTTTTGACTGAAAACACCCTAATAACCACAGTCCTGGAAGACTCTCAGGACAACCTGCCAACTGCATAGCAACACACTAAAAACCACCCAGAACATTCCCAGAAACTATAGTGGTAGTTGCTTGGAGAGAAAACAAAAAACAAAAACACAAAACAAAAAAACGCTAGTTTAAAAGACTAGTTCATTTAGTGTAAAAGTGTGAAATGTCATTTAGATATGAGTTGTCTTGAAGTCACTTAAAATTGCAGTAAATGAAATGCTGTTGAAAGTGGATTGGACCGAGCACCACAACACATTTGTAGCCAATCAGCAGTAGGGGGGCA
>CM031967.1:5005084-5037584 GCA_018749465.1 Paracanthobrama guichenoti
ACTTTTAATACTGTAGGATCACTGCAAGACAACTTAAAGGGATAGTAGTAAAAATAGACACCCTCATGTTGCTCCAAAGCCATACAGAGAATGATTATCAGCAGAGCTTGACATTAACACCCGCCAAATGTGGGTGATTTCAGCAGTGGTGTGTAACGCAGTCACTTTGCCGGGTTGAATTTATATATAATATACAGTTGCAAGAAAAAAAAAAACTTGCATACAAAATGCATGTTATTTTTTATTTAGTACTGTCCTGAATAAGATATTTTACATAAAAGATGTTTACATATAGCTGCAAATGCTTCAGTTTTCCAGCATCTTTTGCATATGTGAACCCTCTCCAGCAGTGACTGTATGATTTTGAGATCTGAGGACGACTGAGGGACTCAAACACAGCTGTTACAAAAGGTTCAAACATTCACTGATGAAGGAAACGCGGCGCATTAAGAGCCGGGGGCTAAAACTTTTTGAATTTGAAGATCAAGGTAAATTGCACTTAATTTGTCTTCCGGAAAACATGTAATTATCTTCTGTTGCTTCCGAAGGGCAGTACTAATGTTTTATGTTTTTTTATTTATTTAAACAAAAGAAAAATCTGGACATTTCATTCCTGTTAAAAAAATGTTAATCTCTCCAACAGCAAGTGACACACAAACCCGCCTCCACTCACTCACTCACTTCATCTGCTCCGGATGAATATTGTTGCTGCTACTGGGCTTGAATTTTGGTGTGGGATTGCATGTATTGCGCATCATTTTACTCATTCCCACAGATTTTGTGCTCGCACACATAAAGCCACATAGTTATTTTTCGCTGCTTATTGCGCTTAAACAGTCAAACACACTAAATAATGTCAAAATGCCGGTCTTGGTGAGTATTCACATAAACACAGTCAGTTCTGTTATAAGTGTATGTAAACAGTTGAGAAAGAAAATGCATGTGTAACAGTGTAATGGATCCGTGCATCAGGTCTTAAAGTGACAGCAGCCTAATAAACCTGCTGACAAATTATGAGATAATATTCAAAATATCTATATGGCAGTTTTTCCCCATGGCACCGATGTCAAAATTGTGGCCAGTGAAAATGCTGAGTGGCTAGTGACTCTGGAAAACCAGGAGCCACAGCGGCAGGTGAGCAAAAAAGTAAAAAAGTCGAACCCTGATTATCAATAAATAATACTTTTAAGCTGTTGTATGGTGTTTTTTTTGCCATTGACATGTGGTGATCATTCACTTGCATTGTAAAGAAAGAGCAGCTTGGACATTCTTCAAAACACCTTTCAAAACATGAAAGAAAGAAAATCATAGAGGTTTAGATGGTGTTGTCAAAAGTACAGACCGCGATACCAAATCGGTAGTGAAATTTAAAAAAATATGACTGAGCGCTGTTGAGCTGTAATCGTAAACGCCTCTGACTGGCCATTGTGCTCACGCGCTCATCAGATGTGCCTGCGATTGGCTACAATGATCAACGCACGGCAGCGTTTGAAAGCACACAGGAGTGTTTGAAAGTGTTTTGAGAGTGGGAGCGTATGAAAGCACAAGCAGGCGTCAACCAGCGGACTGGTACGCTGATAGACACCTGCATTCAAGCGCTCCGTGTGTATCTGTGTAAGCGCTCTGTGAAAAGCGTCATTGATGTATACTTACAACATGTTTGTGAAGCGCTGATCGTTGTAGCCAATCACAGACATATTTCATAAGCGCGTGAGCACAATGGACCCTTTTCACAGACTGTGTAATGACGCGTTTTAACGATCATCAATATCGTAAATCCTGCAACCTTTTTCGTAAAAAATTGTATGTACATTTATAACACTAATAGTTTGTATCATATTACTTTTGCATCAAATTACAAAAAACAACGTACCGCTGCTGTGAGGGTGTTTCTAATACAGCGTCTATGGGAGTGATGGTAAAAATGAACATCTTTCTCTCTTTTCACTGCCGTTATCAATCTCACTCTATTTTTTCCATCTTTTTGAAAGTTGTGAAATCACTATTGTGGAGTTTTTCTTCAGAGATTTGAGCAAATGGGGACACAAAAAATATATTTAATGTATTCTCTCATTCAACACTATAAAAGTTAACCCAACTATGACGACTTCTGCTCTGAGAAACCCGGAAATGTGAAGTCAGACGTGTTTACGATTCCACTCAACAGCGCTTTTAAAATTTCAGTACCAATTTGGTATCGCGGTCGGTACTTTTGACAACACTAGGTTTAGAGTAACTTTTAAAATGCAAAATAGCATGTAATTTCTATTTAAATGTGAATAAAATACTAAATTCAGTCTGTTCATCATATAACGTGACGAGTATCTTCAGAAAATTTGGACTAAGCCGCTCGATTCATATGGATTAGTTTTACGATCTCTTTATGAATTTTTGAAGCGTCGGTGGTAGTTGTGTAGCTGTCAATGGAGTTTCTCACCAACTATCAAATTTTCCCTTGACAAGCAAAAAATAAATATATTTCTGTTTTTGTATTCAAAGTTGGGTGTAATACTAATGGATCAGGGTTTGGCCACGCCCCAGTGAACAGAGAACCAATCAGAGGCTTCCATCAAACAATACTGCTGTACTCAGCAACACAATAACATACTGTAGTCCTGAAAGTTTTATACAGAACAGAAAGGTCTGCAGATTCTACTGATACAGAACTGCCGACATGTGCACAGATCAATACATTACACTACAGTACAGATCAATACGGCACAGAACTGCAGAATCATATGAAGTTTATAGCCTGTAAATTACATTCAAACACTGTGCCCAAGCACACACCGTTTAACCTACTAAATATGTTCCTCACAGACAGCAATATTAAATAAAGAAGTCTGCGATCAAAAGACCGATCTCAATAAGAGCTCCAATATTTCTCATAAAATTCTTCAAACAGCAATTAATCTGAGCTGCTCCATAATTTCTTAGGTCTATTCTTTTATTGTATGACAACTATTGACTATTTTTCTTCTAAGGAACTTTAGGAGAAACATCTGAGGCAAAGCTGATACTTTAATGAACCGTTTACATCTTCAGAGGGCAACCAAAAGAGCAACCTTTGAGCTCTAAATGCATATTCTGGGATGCCACACAAACATATTATATTAATTCTGGTTCTTCCTGTTTGCTCAAGAAGTGAAACTAGCAAACAGTGGAAAACTCTGCTGGGCGTCTTTAAAAGGAAATGGAGGTTCCAGTCAGAGCAAACTGTGAAGGCCCGGCTGATATCTAACCCTGCTGTTCAAACACACTCTAATCCTGCGGTTAGATTCATAGCATAGTGTGAAGCTCGACTACAGCGAGCTGACCCGCGTTCTGTAGAGGAAAATCCATGACTGATCCGAGATCTGCACTCTGACAGAATGATGCGTGCCCAATGGACTGATTGATATTCATTAGGGGTGTAACGACACATCGTATATCAAGATGTAGCGATATAAAAATGTGACGATTTGCATCGTTGATGTAAACAATATGATTCACGATATAGATTTATTTATATCCAAGGCTCAGCTTACAGTATTTATAAGGTATAGTTCATCCAAAAATGTAAACTGTCGTGTACTCACCATCATGTTGTTTCGTTTAACTTCCAAACACAAATGAAGATATTCTTAATAAAACCTGAGGGATTTCTGTCCCTCCATTTAAAGTCCATTATTCCTCTCAAACTTAAGATACAAAAAATGTCATAAAGGCATCGTAAAAAAAAAAAAATCGAGTGTCTAATCCAAATCCAAGTCTTCTAAAGAGACACGATGTTCTTATGATGAACAGATTTACCACGACGCACATACTGTAGTAAACACGTGACGTGTGAAAACAACATGAGAGTAAATGCAGAATTTAAACTCTTGGATGAGCTAAACATTTACAGTTTGGGAATAGTCATGTTGACTCTTTCTTGCGATTAGAACCGTGACGGATTGCACTGATCATCTGAAGAAGCGCCTGTAGCGCGGCGGAGCGGCACTCCTCAAAGTCAAAGCGCAAACATCATTTAAATCACCAGATCACATTTAGTTTTGGTAGTATGATTATTCAAAGCATTTTAGATGGTTTATTCTTATAGGTATAGTGCATTAATAGTGGGAGAGGCGGGACATAGTGAGCCCCGGGAGAGAATGCTGCCTGCATTGAAAGAGCGAGTAATTATAACATATACATACATATACATATATATAAAATGTTGAATATAAATGTATAAATCTTTGTGGGTCCTGATAATAATAATAATAATAATAATGATATTTTAATAAAAAATAAAAAAATGCCCTCTTTATTTTGACCTAAAAGAAAATGCGATGCATAGGCCGTCTGTCGGAAGCTAGTTATTTTAGTTTATAAAGTTAGAAATATGGATATTTTTCCTCACACAAACGCATGGCTTCACTTCAGAAGGCCTTTATTAACCCCCCGGAGGCGTGTGGATATCTTTTATGGGCTTTAAAATCTCATCCTCTATAAACGGCAGTGAATGAAGCTTGGAAGAGCCAGGATTTTTTAATATAACTCTGATTGTGTTCTTCTGAAAGAAGAATGTCATATACACCTAAGATGGCTTGAGGGTGAGTAAATCATGGGCTAATTTTCATTTTTGGGTGAACTATCCCTTTAATAGGAATCAGTGTTTATTTAATTCATACAGTGAAGACTAAGCAGTTTAATTTTTGCATTTTATTATTCAATTTCTGTTGAAATTGCACATCACACTTTTCTTCAATATCGCGTGACACGTGAACCACGAGCTGAAGGTGGACATTTTGTATTTTTCACCGGCTAAACTACCAATCAGACGACAGAGGGCATGTAGATTGTGCAAGAGGTTTTCCAGCAAAGTTGAGATTACATTGATCATTTAGAGGCTGTTGAAATGTGTGTATCAAATATGATACACGTGAACTTCATTTTCATACCTGCCACTGTGAGTCGTGCGGTTCGGCTGCTGATGGTACCCAGATTGTCGATGGTGGCCACGCACTGGTACACCCCCTCATCAGGCTTATTGTGTTTGGAGTGGACCACCGTACTGATGAGCAAAGAGCCGTCCGCTAGCTGCCGCTTCCGGTCGTCCGCCACCAGGTTCAGAAACGTTCCATCCTTCTTCCATTCCACCCTTACCGGAGCACTGCTATCGGCCGAGCAGTTCAGAACAGCCGGGAGGCCGCGTACGGCCAGCGCGTCGACGGGTTCAACCAAGAACCTGAACGGGGTGAAGCCTTGAATGGCAGATCCTGAGGACAGAGAGAAGAATGTGTTACAGGATTTACAGACTATTTGATGTATGAGAGTCGTATGTCCAACTGAAAATCAGGTCTTGAAATCAACACCAACTGCATGCAATAATAAACCAACATAAATTTTGAAATCATGCTCTCAAAAACACAAGATTACAGCTCCATCAGGTTCTTTTGTTGGATAAGTGATTTTCATTCTGGACCCTCACCTTTCCGCCAAGCAAAAATACCTCTGGGAAAACTTATAAACCAACATAATTGCTTGACGATCACAGTGACGTATAATTAAAAAACATAACAGTGTTCAGCCACCAACCCACATTGTTCAGACAGCACTAATGGCCAATTATCTGCACCGATGGTGTTGTGCGAAAACAATTACAGCGAGACTTTGCGTAACGTAGCAAGCTGCTTCGCACTTTAATTACGCAGGAAATGACAAGCCTCTCGTGTTCGACACAAAGCACCAAATACATAATCTGAGACGGAAGCTGCTTGCTGCTTGTTTGTCGTGCAAGCTAATTTGGTACTAAAAATATGTCTTCATAAAAATGGTACCTGAGAAACAGATGCAAACAGCACATAATTACATTTATGTCATAAAACCATTCACAGATTAGCTACTTTAATGACGCTATATAATTGGCTCAATTTCACTCCTAACATTAAACAGGACTAAATAATGAAGCCTTTACAACAAGCTCCAACACTAAGGAATTAGAGTCATAGTTTGGCACCATTAAAACTGAATAGCGTTCAAAACTTGCCATGCAAACTTGTGTACTTGTGCTTTCTCAATCTCAAAAAAGCCCATGCAACGCATAGAAAAGTCACAGTTGCATGCTAACTGTAGAGAAGCCAGCTGGAAAACATTTGGACTAACGTGGCCAAATGTGCCCCTGTTTGTGGTTTTGGATGTTTGTCACAGGCTGGCTGTGAGTAATCGGATGGAGTCCAAAATTGCTGTTGGAGGGCAACAGTGATGCATCCTTGACCCAGAAGCCCCGAGACAGCCAGAAAATGAGGCTGTTGGGTTGATAAGTATAAGCTGTTAGCCTTAGTCTGCACACTTTGAGGAAAAGCCACTTCAAAACCACCTCAGTCAGCGAGACCTCTCAGAAAGGGGCAAGGGCTCTCCAGGGAAATGGCATACTAGTGAATGAGAGGAGAAGAGAGAGATACTGACACATACAAAGACTGAAGAGAACGAGAAGTGGCCTAGAATGGCTGGGAAGGGAAAGCGGCAGAGATACAAAAACAAAATCAAGGAATTCTGTTTTAAGCGTCACATATTTCCTTTCTCCATTTAACAGAGCATGACAAGCTTCCGTTTTAGCGCTTGTTGCATTGTGGGAATGTGCATGAGTGCCACACTTAAGAGACCAGGAGATGGTGGCGAAGCGTAGATGAGCGTGAAAGGAAGCAGAGTGACGCTTGAGCTGGCGTTACAAGCGAGGATTTGCCCATCCACAGTCTCGAGGGTCCATCAACATCCACCGCCTACTAACAATTACAGAGCCAAGAAAATAAACTACAAAAGTAGACAATTCATCAATTAGCAGAATTTAAAGGTGCCTCTAGTGGCATTTTCATGCAGAAATCATAATTCAACTTATAACTTAAAACTTATTCTGACACCACACATTCACAAAATAAATACATTTAGGGATACACCGATATGAAAATTGACCAATACCGATAATTCTTGTATCTGAAAGCTGATAGCCGATATAATGGCCGATAAATCTAAATCCAAATTTTGATACAATTTTGGAGCCTGATTACAAAAACAAAAGGTCTCCCCATTAAAGCCATGTCCCAATCACACAATCATGATGTTCTCATTGTAGTTTTATGACGTCTATATGACAGACTTAAGTCGCACTTAAACGTATTTTCCTTTTTTGAAGTGATTTCAATCATATTTCAAGCAAATCAAACCCATCATGGTGAACAGTGTGCATCTGAAGTGTCTCAGATGAATTAAATAATACATTATTTATCGGCTTTAATATAATCGGCCAAAAAAATTTTATCTGGCCGATAACGATAACATTAAAAATGAACATATATCAGCCGGTACCAATATGGTGACTGATATATTGTGCACCCCCAACATACATGCATACATACACACACACACACACACACACACACACACACACACAATAAATAAATATATATATTTTTTTAAATCACATACTGCAAATGGCTTTAAAAACATGACAAAATAATACAAAATATTTAAAAATAAATAAATACAAATCACATACTCCCAGTAGAAACAAAAAAGTAAGCTAATTTTACGTGATATGTATTAAAATAAAAATTTGTAATGAGAACACCACAAAAACATCAATCAGCCTATTTTACAATATTTCTAAGAAGAAAAAAAAACATGAAAAAAAAAGTCATTAAAATGACAATAAAAGTATTATTTTTAAGTAAACCAGAATAAAATAAAAATATGGAAATATTGCACGTCAGATGAGAGTTAAATGCAGTCCAGGCCTGTGTAAAAAAACATTTATTGTGTTTTAACTGTTTTTGAGGATGGCACACTTTGCTTTAATCCAGTGGGAGAATTGTTCTGCACAAAAAAAAGCATGTGAAACACATACAATTGGTGAACGAGGCTCAATGTTTCAGAAAGAATATCCATAACCGGCTCATTTAGTTATCTATGCACATTAAACTATAATGGAGAACGTTTAGATCACATTTAAGATTTGTAGACAGCGTCGAATTACATAAATTAAAACATCACGATTCTCATTGAAATCAAGCAGCATTCCCACTGACCTTACTGTCGGACACTAGTGGTCGTTCCTTCTTGACCGCTAAAGAACAAAAGCCATTGTATTTATATTCTAGTAGATTTGCACGCGCACACACACACACACCCTTCACTTTCCTCCCTCCACTTTACATTCATGTAAACCAACTTGAATCAGAATTAGAGAGTTTGTGCTTTCATCTGTGTTTTCCTCTGTCTTTTCATCTTCCAAAGGCAACTTCTCTTTTCATTTCTACCTGACACTTTCAAACGCTTTCAAATTTGCTCCGTGAACAAACAGTCGCAAACATCAGGTGCATTGAGGGTTTCTAATGCTGAAAGCAAAGTTAGACCTAAAACAAAGTGCTCATTAGCTTTTAACAGGTAATCAATAGCTGCTCCTCACACTTCTTCACACTCATCAGCCAGTCACATTGCTCCCACCCTTATCCCTTTCTGTGAGGCATTAGCATGTTAGGACGCTTAACCTCACGCTGTGGCTCAAGATTACAGTTTCACAGAGGAAAAACAGCACATGTAATCCATCTCCATAAGACCCGTGTGCATGACAGGTGGGCCGCTTCACAGCAATAAAAGTGGGGCTCATCTGGGTGGAGTGGGGTTCCTCCCTCAGGAGTCCATTTCTACCTCATAAAACATGGAAATTGAGCATCCCAGAGGGCACACATATCCCACAATCCATTTCCACACCTACTGGTAACACTGAGAACACAATACAATCAGAATCAAGGACAATATATTGATTGAACTTTGCCAACTGCCGACCCAATCAGCTAATTCAATTACCTTATGGGCAATTCATGAGCTTCAGTTTGATTTCATTTTACTATATTTACTTAATTGTTGAAGACAACCAGAACATCAAGCACAAATTAAACTAACAAAGCACATTTTCCTTCTTTAGGCACTAAAATAGCATCCATTTTTGTCAGAAATGGACATTTATTTTCAAGCGAGTAACAGACAACAGCTGTCGGATTATAAATTATACAAATCCACTGAACCAAAGCCTTACGTCAACCGCCATCCCAATCAGATTATTCAGTTACCTCATGGGGATCTCGGGCTCCAGTGATACATCAACATATTATTTTATAATATATTTAATTACATTTTCAGAAAGCGTCAGAACAATAGGAACAATAGGTACATATGAAAACCCTAAATAAACCCACCTCAGGCATTGAAGCCCCTTTGTCATTTCCATAATTTTCTGATATGGACACCGTTTATCTTAAACCCAGCTACAGAAGACACTGAAGTTGTCCGGACAGAATTATACAGAAATAAACGTTCTAAAGTAAACAAAGTTGTAATGTATGAAATGTTCCAATTACATAGAAAAAATATCATGTATAATGCATCCAAATACATGATTTTTATATATCATTTATCTATACATAGTTTAAAAACATAATAAAAGAAATTATATATATATATATATATATATATACACACACCGAATCACAAATTGTGAACCAGCTATCATATTCATTTTAGTGACCAATCTGCAGTTCACAGCTTTGATTTTACTGGATTTCTTGCTGTGCATTCAGATTATTATTTTTTTACCTATACATTTACATGTATTTAATTAGTACACGCTTTTATCTAAGACGACCCGATTATATATTAAAATTATATTTGTTTCTATCAATAATACATGATTTTTATATAGAATTTATTTATTTATACATGATGTAAAAACACAAACCGTTTCGGAAATAAAATTCTAAAGAAAAAAGGACAAATAATTGTAAAATAAAAACATACACACACACACACGATATATATATATATATATATATGGATGGTTCATCACGATTTGATACAATATTGATTGTCACAGCCAGCGATACGATATTTTCCGATACCTTAAAAAGTGCTGCGATACGATTACATTCAGGTATATCAATGAATATTTCGGTATATTATGATATTACGTGCCTATTTTACACCACCAGTTACATTTTTATTAACTTGCAACTGCAACCAAAATATATAAAATCAACATTTATTTCACAATTTCACATCCTGCACCCTGATTGGGACATCCACAAATAAAAAATTGACAGTAATCTAATGACAGCTTATGACATGACAACTTTCATTGTGCAAAAGTATTATAATATGACAGGCTCCAATACAGAGCGGCACTTATGCGTGTGCAGAATGATGCGCTTGAAGCAACAGTCACAGCGCTACTATGCAGCAGTTTATGGAGCAAACAGGTTTTCAGTTACTGTGTGTGGAGAACGATTCATAGCGCTCTATTCTCCAGTGTTGTGATCTAACAGACACTCGGTAGAAAGTAGCACGATTTAGAAACAGCAATAAACTATTAAGATGAAGTCCTTTTATGCAAAACCATAGACCTTTATCTACTGAAGCACAAACATCTCAATTTAGTGGCCTATGTGCGCGCTGCTTTTTGCAAGGCTTTAAACACGAGCAAATGATAAACTTGATAAAATCACATGCATGTATTTGAGTAAATGTAATTAGTTACTGTACTTAAGTATCTTTTTGGCTACTTGTACAGCGTATCAAATATATTACTACATTTTTGAACAAATGTACTTTTTACTCCAATACATTTGTGTTGAGTAATGCACTTACACATTACACATATTTTGCATGGCACCTAACTTTTTCTGCAGCAGTCGCCTTGCTTTTATCCAAGGCGACTTACAAATGAAGAATGCAACCCTATTAAAGGTACACATTACGTTACCTACCAATACAGGGTTCATAGTAGTGTCTTAAGAATGGCTCAGATGCATGTAAAACCATCGAATTGCACGGAATAAAAACCAAATCTGCGACTGTCAACAAAACATTTTGTTTCATAAGACTATATTTACTGTAGCTCATCTCGAAGGAGGCGATGACGCTCGTCTACAGGGAGCGTTTGCAGTACGGTAATTGATTATGGCAAGACAATGAGGGCTGATTCTTTGCACGCCACTCTTTCATCACTCACACGAGTGAGAACAAGCAGCCGGGCCCACGGGGGGTATTATGGGAGTCCTCAGAGGGGCTGGAGCGGGGGGTGCGGGCCTGTCAAATTATTTTCCCCTCCAACGAGAGACGGTTTCAGCAGTCTTCAAGACCCCAGCAGGAGGGGGAAGTCACTTCTGGTCCATTGACACAATGGCGCTATTGAGGGAGGCTCCGACAAAGACTTTGCCATTAATCAAATTACAATAATAAAGCCCCACTGTTACAAGCAAACGTGGTGAAGGCTCAACAGTGTGAAATCCGATGCGAAGCAATTGCCCCACGCCTGCTGAAGTTCAACCAACTTTCCCTCCTGTTTGTTTCCAAAAGGCTGTATGACTCCATGAACTCTGGCAGTTGAAAAACAACACCACCACGAACCTCGGTGTAAACGTTCTGGTCTACAGCAATGTAATCTCACCATGCTGGATGATTTGGAAAAGACTTTCACCTTTAGTTCAAACCTGTGGTCTGAAACGAATACATTCACCACAAGTGTGGAGACGAACAGTCCGTCTAAATCCATAAATTGGATTCAACCCCTTCCTAAAACGTTGTTTTTCAACCCGAAACGAAATCCGAAACACATCCCCGTGCCCTAAATGAAAGAGGCTTGAGTGGCCCGCAAAACTTCTATCCAGCTTCCAGCGAGGGACCGGGGCCAAGCAGGAATTGATTCTACACGCCATTAGCTCCTTACAGAACAGGCCAATACACAAAAGCACAGCAAAACGGCCCTCTCAAGCAGTAATTCCACACTCATCTGGAGACAAAGGCGCAATGGCAACAGGAAATGGAGGGTAATGATGACAAATAATAGTTCTGGAATCAATTAATCTCTCGGGCTGTCCTCAGGGAGACGGAGGGTATCGTGGAGGATCTCTGGAACAATAGAAGATTCAAAGGTAGAACGAACACTCGTGACAAAAACTAGAGGGCGGTTCGATTTCTTTGCATCTCTCAAACACCCTCAATACAACACTGATAAGAGGAAATGTTTCAGCAAATCCTCACATCAGAGTGATTTCTGAAGGATCATGTGACACTGAAGACTGGAGTGATGATGCTGAAAATTCAGCTTTGATCACAGGAATACATTACCGCTTAGTATACAGTCAAACCCAAAATGATTCAGACAGCAGATATAATGCTTCTCTAGTGTGTGATCATTTCTGTAAGTGAGGAGAGCAAACTAAAGTTAACTGTGACACTGTAAACTTCATACAGTGACTAGCAGTAAAATGTATAAAAAATTGGGAGCAAAATGCTTCAGACACTTTGACCTGAAGTGTTTTTTCTTTAATGGCTAATGTGACCTTTGACACCACCGACTGAACAAAACGAAGCACTGCTTGGTCATTGGTTGAGCTAAATTGGTATCATCTAATTGTGTAGTTCATTTAACAGCTGATTGGTTGATTGCGATCCATTACATCACCTCTCCATCACATTATCAAGATGAATTTGTTCTGACACAGTTTAACTCTTGAGTTCGTCATGTTTTATTACCATTTTATAAACTATAACGAATAAACTGTGATAATGTGAGAAAGTGTTAAAGGTGTCTGAATGCATTTTGGTTTAACTGCATATTTCACATAGAAAACAATTATTTTAAATTGTAATAATGAGTCATAATATTACAGCTTTTGTCTGTATTTTTGATCAAATAAATGCAGGCTTGGTGAGCAAAAGAGACTTCTTTCTACAAACATTAAAATAGTAACATCTCTATTGTGCATTCCTAATAATTAGCTACCTGAATAACAGCATACGGTTTAATGGCACATGCGTTTCAAGGCAACTCTATCAATCCCTATATTAATGCGAGAAGCCATTGGAAACACGCTTGCAATGGGCCAAACATTTGCGTCTAGATTTTCATATTTGCGTATGAGAATTGAACCTGTTGAAACGAGTCGAGGGTGCACAGCTCGCCTCAGGGGAAACACATGCAGGTATTAGTGTGTAAAACTGCTCGAGTGTTTCCCTTTCATTCGCTCTCTCTTTATCCTTTTCTCCTTGGGTGGGCACACAAGAAAGTCTTTGAAGTCTCACCTACGTCTGCTCCAATATTGGCTTTATTCCTGAGAGAAGAACTTTGCATCTAATTCCTTGATTTCTTTCAGCGAGCGCTGAGAATACCGAAACCCTCATATTGAATCAAAATCATTTAATGGGTTTTTACCAAGTGGGTTTATAGCCTTTATATTTTGTTCTCCAAAGATTTGAAGGAATAGAGAGAGTTGTTTGCAAGCCATAGTAATTTGATAAATACAGCCTTTACAAAAATAAAGAATAAGAATCATTAAGTCATTGAAAACCTGATATTTATCAACCACTAATTTGAATATTTAAAATAATCTTACCATATTCACATACTGTCATACTTTAATGGTAAGGTAATCCCTTATTTCAACAGTGACATATTCACTGTTGTTGACTGTGCAAGAAACAGCCATCATTCACGTTATAATTACAATGAAACAAGCCTCTCCCACCTCATTACGACACACAAACGCTTTTAAACCAACTTTGTTTTTGGCCATGTTCATTATAAAGATGTTCTTTTTCAGAAAGCGCATAGCAAGACACAAGCTCAGCTCAGGGACATCAGCAGTTGGTGAGGTATTGGAGGTGGGAATTACGGTACCATGGCAACGCACTAATGATGACTGAAGCTTCAGATCAACCAATAGGAGAGTCCCACTGGGAATACCCCTTCTAAACCACAAACGACAGGTTGCCTCGAGGTTGTTTCTTTCCTAGAGAACACAAATTGACAGCTCTGACGTGGACCTCCTCCTGGCCTCCTGAGGGGGGCCCTCGACTGTTGGCCCCCAGGGACCGCTCTCAGAGCCAGCCTTGAATGACGCAACCGACTGTTACTATATAACCCACACATATGCAGATGAACATAGCTCATCATGGTCCTTGTTGAAGAGTTTGGAGAACTTATTTGGCCCTCCAAAGACATTTCTAATAAATAATTCATTTTCTTTAAAAGTTGCTTCTGACATAACGATCAGCTGTGTGTTTGGGATATTTTTTATTTAACTGTCATTAAATTATCAGTGTTTTAAATTAAGCAAGCATTAAATAACAGAACTTCAAAGGTAAGTGAAAATGAGCATGCACAATTAATTATTGATTATTAAAAATTATTACAATTTTAAATAAAAAGAATCTACTATAAAATTGCAAACTAATGATAATAAAAATGTATATATAATAGTCATTATAATAGGCAAATTTAAATCAAAAGTTTGGAAATTTCATATAACCACAAGGTGGCACTGCCCAAAAAGTTGAGAACCTTCAGGGCATGGTGCAAAAGACGCATACCAAGTTTCGTAATGATACGCCAATGTGTTTGAAAAATATAGCATTTTATGGCAAAATTCAAAAGGGCCAACAACCAAAATGGCCCTTGGGAAAATTGGGTATCATTCTACCTCGGCATGCTGCACCAAATCTAATCTAAACTAAGTTTTGTGATTTTTGACCAAACTGTTCAGAAGTTATAAGCAAAAATGTAAAATTTTGTATATCTCCTGAGCACTAGGTGGCACTGCGCTGAAACTGTGCAGGTAACCTCGGGTCATGGTTGCCATAACACACACCAAGTTTGGTCAGAATGCGCAGAAGCGTAGCAGAGATATAGACAGATGCTCATTTTGGCGGGCACTTTGTCGAAATCGTTTGTGCGTTATTCGTGAACGGTTTGAAAAATCGACTTGAATTCCATAACTTTTTGTCAGCATGGTCTGAAGATGATCTGGTTACATTTTGGTCAATTCAAAATGGCGGAAAATGTACATGACGGAAAAATGACGGGTGCATTCGAATCGTCTTGAGCCAAGGAATTTACGGTACAAAAGTTATCATAAACGTGAGTGCAACTTTGGACAGTTGGTGGTGCTAGAGGGATTGACTTAACTATGGTGACAGATCAGACTGTCCTCTATATGTGTGCCAAATTTCATAGCTTTCCCGCAAGCGGTTCTGTGGGCTGCCAAAGACTTCCAGAGTGGAAGAAACAACAGATGATAATGATAATAAGAATAAGATACAATAGGTGCCTACTTACCTTCGGTGCTTGGCCCCTAATTAACTCAATGATTCTTGAGGTTTCTAATGATTTGGCCAACATAATTGAACTAGCTAATTCTTACAATCACAGACATGCAGTTTTAAATGCTAGCTTACATCCCAAATGTGTGGACTTCATATACCACAATTGCGGAGGCTAACGTTTCGGACAGGACGAGACAGACGGAGAAAGAAAGTATCTGACAAAGTCTGCGTCAACACTCAGACGCCATCCAAAAACCCAACTGGCATCCCTCCAGATACACACACCGCCACCGAACGCAATCAGACTCGTGAAGGAACCAATGGAGCGCCGCTTCGAGATGCGCTCTCTTTCAGAGCTGATTAAATGTTGAGGAAAATGAGCCAAATGCCAATTAAAAGAAGGCGAGTTGGGGAACAACAGCAGAGGCGGCGGCGCACAGTGATTTCATTAGTCTATATGTGATAGATCCTGCGTGCAGTTTGGACATTGATTAATGAAGAGACACCCACAGCTCTATTAGAAAGCTCCAACCGCTTACACACACATGCAGGCTTTACCGTCTGCCATTGATTACTCCGAGAAGAGTAAAGTCACTATCAGAGCAGCTACATCAGCACACCAATAAATAACCCATAACTGGCTTATCATCAATATCAAATCCTCTAGAAACTCACAGAAAACAGTACAAGTCATGGGTCCAAATTAAGAGACTGTGAGCCTCATTATATTCCCCAATGTTTTCTTTTCCAAAACCACTGGTTTAATTTCTATCAAAACACACAAACACTCCATTAAACTCTAGAAACAGTGTTACCGCAGCCACAGGGTTTCAGACTTCAGCTTCATAAAACAATAAGCACACCACTGACCTTTCCTCGCTGATGCTAATGACAGCCAGGAGGAGAGACCTCGATTAAATAACCATGTGTTCTTATGTGTTGCACCATGTTGGTAAGTTAATGTCAGGTTTAACAAAAGCATTTGAATGAGTTGCAGCTCAAAAGCTCGACGACTTTGGTGGCCCATTCCGCACAAATCCACCAAATTCTAGGCTGGAAAAACAGGCTCCGAATCGTTTGCTTAAACCTTGCCAATCATTATTACATATACGGGTCTTTAGCGACCTGGCTCTATATCTAACAGGGATGGATCTACCTGTCACCATAATATAAAACTCTCCTGATATTAGAGTAACAAATAAAGCATATTTTGTTAGCTTTAGGAGCTTGGAAGGGTTCAGTTTGAGCAGAAGTTTTGTACCATCATCACTGTCCTTGTCAGAGCTAATTTCCCAGTACATTCAGCATCTGGCTCATATTCACCATCTCAAACATATTCTCAAAACTATCACATTCAACTAGACTGACAAGCACACCATTGGCAGGGCTGAATCCGAGGGGCGGGATAAACGCTTGTCTTTCAAATTCCCTCTGCACGCAATAGGATAGCGCTACAACCAACCAGAACGCTATCAGTGGTGAGACAACAAATCACAAGCGGGTTGTGGCTGAGTCACATGCGTTTTCCCATCAGCGGAGCTAGTTGATAGATTACACTCTTGCCGTATCCGGTCCGAAAATCTCTGAACACATCTTCCTTTTTTAAGAATGACTTCAGTGCCGTTCTTTGTTAGCAGGGAATTCACGTGGAACCGTCGCAACTCTTAATTATGTTAAGCCCGCCCACCGACTCTATACACGATGTGATTGACCTGACTAGAGTTTGGTTTTTCCAGCTCACAAGCCGACGGAGAGTTGCTAGAAGCCCTGGCTGCAAATTACATGTCCTGCTGCTAGGGTGCGTCTAGATTTCTAGGCTAACATTCACCATCTTCAAAATCAACAATTTCTTTACCAGATACAACAAGTGACACTAATATTTGATTGCGTTCAGCAATACATTGCTGAGCCATTTCAAGTTTTGCTGATGATACTCCCTAATCTTTTGTTTTCTGCCTGTGGTAACTATGAGTGAAACGTCACATCATCATTGTGTATCAGACATCGCCACCTTGTGGAATAAAGGTGAATTAAGTTTTTATATTTTCTGCTTTCATTTTAGCAATTTTGTTGTTTTTGTTGTTTTAAAAATGTGTGTATAGTATTTCATAAATGTTTATTTTTAATTAATTTCAATTAATGAAAAATGTATGGTTTTAGTTTAACAATAACGGGGCATCCCCGAAGCTACAATAGTTTAAATAAATTAAATTAAATTACATACAGTTTGTGTAACCAAACAATAAATCGGGGTGGAAATTGGACACACGGCGTGACTTATTTAATAAACAAGCCTGAAATACACTGGGACTCTTATTTTGAAATGATTATGCTTTATTATTGCAGCTGTTCATTCAAATTCAGATGAGGGAGATAAAATATGCATTCTTACAACCATATACAACATATTACAATAGAAACACTAAAGTAAACATTGTCATAATTGATCAGCATTAGTTTATAAGCAATCGCTTGCCATAAATGTGCGCCATTCATTGATTACGAACTGATCTCAAGAACTGTCGCACACCCGTAGAACGCACAACAATCCGCCACATTCAGGATTTGAAACATGAAGCGCTAACATTTATTTAATGAAATCATAGCCTTTTGAAGTTTAATAAATCACATTAGGCAGTATCGCGATTTATGTTTTTCCATCCCTAAAAATTAAGATGCCATTAAGACGTTATTATATTTGTTATACCGTTTAAGGTAGTAATGGGCAATATAAAAAATATGCAATGTAATAATTACAAAATTGGCCTACGATAGAGATTTTAGTTCTATTGCGATAATGTGTGCTGATGACACAATCTACCCCCGAAATTTAGAGCCACAAGCTGCAACTGGCTGCAACACCTCACCGTATTCGTCATCTTGAGTAAACACGGCTGAAAGTGAAACGGAGGAGCTGGCGAAACATCCATTATTTGGATTTAAGCCGTCCGACGAGCAGCAGCAAACTATAGTGTAGAGTGTGTGGGGCAACAGTTACGGCTAAGAGAGGTAACACGACCAATCTGTTCTACCACCTCAAATACTTGCCTAATGCTGAAAGTATTTCCCTAATCCACAGTATCCGTATCTGTGCAATACACAAAATTATTTTCTTTGCCTAATACTGAAAGTATCGTCAGTACAGTGTCAGTTCTTTACTCCCACTTACTCCCGTGAGTGTGTGCGAGCCGTCAGCAGTCGCTCACGTGATGTTGTCATGACAACCGGTACACAACATTCACTTCAGGAGGTTTACCCTTATTAGTATTATTGTATTTCGTATCATATACCTTGTAGAATAGGAGAAAGTCGTGTTTGTTTCTACTGAGCCTGATTTCTCGAAATGGTGTGTGTGTGTGTGTGTGTGTGTGTGTTTTTATCCTGGGTGCCATGACAACAGTGCGAGTTATAGTAAGCATGAGCCTGCGGCTCGCACGCACTCACAGAAACGCGCATGCTCAAAGTAACGGCTGAGTTCAGCGTTTTGACTGGTTAAAACGTTTTTTTCTTTACAAAACCTTATAGTATGCCTCCTGAACACTTCCATATATGGTGCACGTTTCACTGTATCATTGCGTGATACTTTTGTATCCTTTTCATAAAGTTTTAGCCTGGTCGCCATTCACTGCCATTATAGGAAGGAGCGCGTGCAGGACGTTTTTTTAAATTTCTGCCTGGAGGTCTGAAAAAGATAGGAGGACATAGGGCATTGGAACAACAGCAGGGTGAGTAAAAGATGACTTTTCATTTCAAGGTGAACCATCCGTTCAAGCTTTTTTTTGTTAAAGTCTCTGCAGCTAGTGTACTTGAATTTTATTTATCTGCAACATTATGTTGTATAATTACGGTTTTGCACAATAAATGTTCTCAAAACTACAACGTTTCTTTCTTTCTTTAAAAAAATACATTTAGCAGTTTGGCTTTCCTTAGGGTCTCTGTAATCTGTTCTGAAATGGTTCTATTATAATTTATATCGCGATATATATATATCGTTACCGCAAGAAGCTGCAATGTATAATCGCAATATGGATTATCCCTAGTTTAAGGTACTGAAGACTTTTTATGACCTTACATTTAAGAAAACTGATCCGCATTTTTAGTCACAAATTTGAGTGAAATGGTCGCACTCTCAAGCCCCGTGTTAACGTCAGAAGACAAAGGTGGGATTAATGTCTTTAACTTCGTTGTTTTAAAAATAGAAAGTGAAACTAGACATTGCTAAACTAGACTGGTCACATTGTACATTAAGGTCGTCTGAACTTCATGCAAACCCTTCATAAGCTTTTATAAAGCTTTATAAGCAACCAGAAGCCAACTCATGATGTTACAAAGTACCCTGGATGTCTGGAAATACAACGTTATAATAACCTTAATTTCAGTGGAAATGGGGATGAACATCACATGCAAATATTTTTATGTACCACAGTGCAACAGCAACATACCTATGCATGCAACACACAGAGCCCTGTTTGACCCAGAAATAAAAGCTGAAATCAGACAAACCAGCGTCCGTCCCTCCCCTGCAGCGAGAGAAGATATTCCAGAGCACCGCTGCAAATCAATGACCTCTGATTCTAATTCCTCCTGCGCCAAGCGGCCCGCTAAGGTCAGCAGAACCCAAACAGACACGGCAGAGGTTTAATGACCTCCACGATCCTGTCTGGAGACCAATAAGAAGAGGGAAAACAGCACACACTCAAAATCCAAGAGCATCTCATTCAACATGGAGTTTAACATGACTTTACTTTGTGAACATTGTGCACCGACTAAATAATTCAAACCAGACATGATGGGAGAGAAAGTGTTTTTCCATCACATTTCTCCTCCTACCAATTCTCCCCTGTTGCTTTGAAAGGCAAGTCACATCCCTGCGTAATTACAGGCCTGATATCACACCAATCTCTCTGCGAGCCCAAGGTAGACTGACAGTTTTTCCTCCTCTGGATTCGATGCATTTAAGAGTTTTTTGCCACCGTCCCACAAAATGCATCATCTAGCCTTTATCTTGCTCACGCAGAAGCACGCGGTCAAAGACGCAAGAGCAAAGACCAGAACTATAAAGGTCACTCAAGTGAAGAAACATGCACTTCTAAACAGCTCACTGTGACGTATACAGCTTATTTTGTTTAGAAAATAGCATGCAAAACTGTATTCAGCATGTAGCGCTAAGCCTCAAACGGTTTTAAATGTCTTTTTTTAGCCACAAAGTCACCATTAATTGGCATTCACAACTCATTTTACTTAAGTAATGTGAAGCATTTCTTAGAGAAACAAGGGAAAAACTGTATGAAACTTGATTTGATCCATTAGGAACTCATCACACAAGAAAGGAGCCAGAGCTAAATGAGAATTAGCACAAATTGTTAACATCTAACAACACGCATGGCTAAAGAGGCTATTAAATTGATTGAGATTACAAATATAAACATTTTAAGTGCACTGCATTGTGGGATACACTATTCCATGCAGTGCCCTTTTGATGTGGTACTGCAAATGTCTCAAATTCATCTCTGGTTCTTTATACTGCATTTGATGTTTCTAGGTACTAGGCAAAGTGTGTTATCTCTGTTTTCATACAGCAGTAGTGCATGTTCAGATCCCAGCTGACGCATCGAAGGGTCGTGGGGCATCGTGAAGCAAGTGAACCTGCGGTACGGACTGACCTGAGCAGCTGAAATAATGCAAGATGAGAGCATGTTGCCATCAGGTGCTTCACAGCTGAACAGAACGCCAGCAGAATATTTACCAGCCCTGCTGTGACATCTGTGGGCTGTGTGTGTGTGTGTCTGTCATCTCCTCTGAACCAAACGCCTGGAGAATCTTGTACTGCAGTATGTATATTGAGCACAGTTGGGGATTTTCTAGAGGAGTACATACACAGTATGCATGGAACACTAGCCCATAATGCAATGCACTTGATTTGATGCAAGATCAACAGTGCGCCCGAAATCACGTACTGTCTGCATTAGATGTTCAGCTAACGGTCCGTGGGCGTCACGTCTGAGGCTGTAACTACCATAGGCACTGAAGGCTGACAAGTCCCCCCCAATAATTGGAAACGGCCAAATTATCCCCAATATATGATATTTCTTAATGTTGTTCTCCATTACGTACCAGTCTGTTTGTTGACAGACCGCTTAAAAAGTAACATTTTTATGCCCTGATCAGACAGAACGTGTTTATTGTGCTGAGGGGCGCCTTTTTAAATGGTTTTCTATTGGTAGTGAGCATTTTGCGCGGTTTATGTGCCCCAAGCGCCTTGCGTTTTAGCCGCCTGCTGCACCGCCTGTATTTGTAGGAGCGCTGAGCGCCTTAAGTTGAGAGAAAAAAAATAAAAATACTGAGCAGAAAAGTGCCTGACGTCATTTGCGATTTTTCCCATTGTCCAATCGAATGAATGGAGAGGCGGGCCTTCCATTGTGGTGACTGTTACCTTGATTAGACTGACAGGACAGCTGATTTAGATTTATAAAAATAAAACTTAGCACACTGCTCTTTTAAAAAACGCCAACCAAAACAAATGTATCGTGTGGTGCGCCACGTGTTTTCAAACCTGAAAAACATGTTCTCAGCATCTAACAGCGCTCGTCAATGTCAAAATGATGGCCAATCAGATCAAAGAAGGTGGGGCTTAATGTCCACTGAAGACGAGTGTGAATTCCAAAGCAACGCTTTAAGTTTTTACAGTGAAAGAGTACGTGCGTGATGAGATCTACATAGCTAAAGATTTAATATTTGACAACTGTTTTACAATGTAAATGTTTAACGACCCACAGTAAAATACAGTGAGAGTAAAGCGCTTCTGCAAAATAAAACCGGAAACCGAGGGGAACGCAGATATGACGCCATTGACTCCCCCACACGTGTCCCGGTTCATTGGTTAAAATGGCAATTTCCTCACGATTTACAAATCGTTGGAAACATTTGGGATATTGCAAGTACTCAGTTGTACAAAATATATAACAATGGCCTAGTGTTTTTTGGATATTTTACTGAAAAAAAAGGTTACAGTGCACCTTTAATTTCTTTCAAAAACTTCAGGAATTTCAGGAAACCTGTTTGGAAACAGCAACCAGAAGTCATGAGCAGTTTTATTTGGTTACACTTTATTTTAAGGTTACAATGTACTGAGTAATATTAATTACCTACATGTACTTACTTTAGAGTTACAGTTAGGGTTTGTTACTTGTAATTATGTATAATTTACTGTTATTACTATAGTAAGTACATGTTGTAACGTGTAACTATCACCTTAAAATAAAGTATTACCTTATTTATGTACTATTATAGCATTTATTAATATTTTTAAATAGCTTTTATTTTTATATTTTCAAGCTAATTTTTGGCTTTGCACCTATTTTTTAATACTAATACTTCAACTTATTTTATTTCAGTTAGTTACCAAGGCAATATTTCTAAAGTTTTTCATCTAATATTTATATTTTATTATTTCAATTGTATTTCCATTAACAAATAATTTTTAATCGTTTTAGGTCAACAACACTGATCATGGCCTTTTTCATGCAAATGAATACAATCGTTTTCTCAGACAACTGAACGCCACTTGTCAAATTAAACATGGGCGTCATGTGACAATGTAGCATAACACCGATTGAAACCGTTATCACTGCATGTTATGTCATACTATTAAAAAATAAAACAGGTACATGTACAATAATGTCCGATTCAAGCATACCCTACTACATGTACATGCATGTAAATTCATCAAACTCTCCAGCGATCATGCTGCATGCATGCTTTAGCTTTCATGTGCAAGAAAAGTGGCATGTTGAAGACGAGACCTGGCGGTGTTTAGCGCTCTAAAGTGTGAGATTAAGAACAGAGGGGAAGTCATACATCACTGCCTATAAAGGTGCTGAGATGATAAATCAACCCGAGAGATAGAGCGAGAGTGTAAGGGTCTGACTCCAGATCAGTGCTAAACACGCAGGCCTGAAGCATAGCATGAACAAAACTTCTGAGTCACAGCATTGATCTAGGAACAAGTTTGACATTCATCTTGCCAACATGATTATATAGCCAGAGGAAACAGAGCGCATGTCAAACCCTAGTCTACATGGGTAGCGAGCGTCTAAGGCATCCTAACTGAAACCGAACCTCAAAAATAACATATGAAAACCAAATGCAGTCAACATGTTTTTCAATGATTGACTCTTAAATTAACCCCCTCCCCAAATCTATCACATAATATTTGGCCAATATTTATATAAATATTGGCCAAAATAGTTCATTTTCAAGTAGCTAATACTCAATACTTCTCAGAGCAAAACAAATCATTTATAATACTACGAATTCTATATATTTTTATAATATTGTAAATATAAACTTTTTTTATGAGCAAATCTTGAATTTTTTGTTAGATCCTTGGCATTACACTGTATATACGCAAGGAACAAATGACGACGGCCACTGAATTATAAGAAAAATAATGCACACTCAACGTGGTAAATCCCCTAAACTTCAAACTTCCCTGAACGAGCGGCGGGATTGCGCATGCGCGTCAAACAGACAGAACGCAGTCGAGAGGGACACAATTAATATTCAGCGCAAAAACATTAATTTAGCTGAACTATCTGCTTCAACATGTACTTCAAGTATTTTATGAGAGTGGTGACTGTAACCGCGTGTGATTGAATATAAATGTAAGACGTTTCTACAGGATAAAGAAATGACAGTAACAGGTACTGTGTGTGTGTGTGTGTGTGTGTGTGTGTGTGTGTGTGTGTGTGTGTGTGTGTGTGTGTGTGTGTGTGTGTGTGTGTGTGTGTGTGTGTGTGTGTGTTCCTGCAGATTCCACTGAATTTAATATAATTTTAATGTAGGGATTTAAACTCCTTTTGCTTAACGTTTTGTGCACATAACGTAGGCTATAGCACAGATATACACTTACGGAAATTAAGCATGGTTCTATTAGATCGTGAAACCATGTTTTTATTATAATAAAACCATGCTTTTGCCGTATTGATTGCCATCTGTATAACCACACAAAGTTAAACTGTGAATTTGAAGCACAACTATGGTTAATTTGTGGTTACCATTGAATAACTACAAAAACCCTGTTATTTATTTATTTATTTATTATTGTTGTTTGTTTTTTTGTTTTGTTCATTGCAAACCCATGCCTAATTTATGTAAAGGTAGATATTCACTAAGTGTGTTCATAGCTGACGCGCGTGTTTGAAGGACAGCATTGGACAGGATGTAGATAAAATAAAATAAAAATTCAATTCAATTAAAAAAAAAAACGGCCTTTTTATCCAATTAATCGAAATAATCGTTAGTTGCAGCCCTATTGTTCAGATGATTTATTTCAAGACATTTGCCATGTTTTTGTCCTCAAAACGCTCTTGTGTGCAGGACTAATTTCTTACACATCTCATCCCAAGCCTGTTGCTAATTCCAAAATGCCATTTTAGAGCTAGTAACGGAGGCCAGTAGAGAGAGAGTGAGAGTGTGAGTGTGTGTGTGCGCGAGTGAGTGAGTGAGTGAGCGTGTGTGTGTGTGTGTGTGTGTGTGTGTGTCAATGTTTAGCACCAGCGTCGCACTAATAGCAAAACTGTAAGTTTATCAGCTTCAAGAACAGCGCCAATATTACCTCACTAGTGAGAAATGTCATGTAGCTTTTAAGTTGTTAATATGTTACTGATAAAATCAGCAGAGCAGCGCTGACAACATGTTTCTGTGCGAGTGTGTCCATACAGTAAGTGTGTGTGTGTGTGTTTTTTTATCCTATAGTTTATTATTAATTTTCTTGGTCAGTGTCGTTGTTTTGCTTCTGTTTCCCTGGAAATAATTGCACACCTTAGAATGTTTGTCAACCAATAAGATTCAAGCATTCAACAGCCCTGTATTATAAATTCTTTTAAATCCACACCCATACATCTGCAATTTAATGCTTTTTTGATTTTAAACCACATTTGCAAAAATCACAACATGCCGGTTCTTGTCCTGCAAAAGTAAAATGAGGACCCAATCTGACGCCGTTCAGATAATTGTTTCTTAACTCTCATAAGCTCTTTAACCAAGATAAAAATGCAAGCAAGTGTCCCGGCGAGTGGTATAATCTCGCACTGATATGAGCCATATGGACTGAGGTTTTAAAACCAGGTGAATCTCACAGCTTAAGCAAGCCATCGGCTCTGACCTACCACTGCTCTTGACCAAACCTAGAGAGGATTTAGAGAACAAGTCTGATGAATTCAGATTAACCGTCACATGGATTCATTCACTGAGGGTACGACCCCCACCTGGGCCGGGGGCAGATTTAATCTAATAGGGCCAATGCCAGAAATGATCCACGACATCCTCTCTGAAGAGAAATGGGGTTATCGGGGCATTTCCTTCATTCATCTGTGACCGTAACTGAAGCTTCCTGATTAATAAGAAATCTGTGCCCAATCAAAAAAATCTGATTTATAGTCATGAGATTGACTTTGAGATTACCATGTTTTTTGCTGTCTGAAAGTGACTTTGAGCTGCTCCGGCAGAAGCATCACTGCATACTTGGAGATTTGTGCAACTATTTCTTTTTTTGGAAAGAGCCAAATGCACCGCTGACATCCGTGGAGAGATATTCTGAAAATGTCACAGTTAAATCATGTTCTAAAGGGCATCCTCACCGACATAAAAGATGTTGTTGAGAAGGCAAAAGTAAGCCATGAAATCAAAATCGGCCGTTTACTTTAATACACGTTCCTGGTCTTGTTGTGAACGATTTATTGGTGCTTGTTATTCCAAAGGAAAATAAAATGTTTGCCTTCATAATCTTTCATCCAAATGCAATAACTTGCTCTGCCTCCAAAACGACCTTTGCTAAGCCCAGTCTTAAAAATGATACCTCAGTTGCCATCCTGCCATTTTCTCCGAAAGGCTCCTTACTAATGCCAGTCTGCGGAGGATCTGCGTGGTTGGATAGTTGCAAGAGCAATTTTATTAAAATTCTCCAAGAACACAGATCCCCCATGGATTTTACATTAGTAAAGAGCACAAGAAATTGTTCTGTAATTCTTAGCAACAGTAACCAAGAGGGGCGGAGTCAAAAGGGTAAAATGCAGTAATAATAATGACAGGATTTGAAAGCGCTCGGTTCTATAACGCTGCCTTGTCACCTCTAGCACAGTGTTTGAGAGAAAGGGCAAAGGAGCAAGTGATAATGAGGATGAGTAAATGATGACTATAAATGAACTCTGTTCAACACCTGTGCTTCTGAGGCTAAATTTAGTCCAACTCCTGCCATGACTGTCAGTGACCGACAGAACGATAGACTGATGGATAGAATGACAATAGACAGAGTGATAGACCAACAGAAAGAGATAGAAATCATTTGGTTGTTATATCCCTCTCTATCCATCTATCCATCCATCATACTATTTATCACCAGAACAGAATCATCCATCCATCCATCCATCACCAGAACAGAATCATCCATCCATCCATCCATCACCAGAACATCCATCCATCCATCATCCATCCATCCATCACCAGAACAAAATCATCCATCCATCCATCCATCACCAGAACAGAATCATCCATCCATCCATCCATCACCAGAACAGAATCATCCATCCATCCATCACCAGAACAGAATCATCCATCCATCCATCCATCACCAGAACAGAATCATCCATCCATCCATCCATCCATCCATCCATCCATCACCAGAACAGAATCATCCATCCATCCATCCATCCATCCATCCATCCATCCATCCATCACCAGAATCATCCATCCATCCATCAGAACAGAATCATCCATCCATCCATCCATCTATCATACTATTTATCACCAGAACAGAATCATCCATCCATCCATCCATCAATCCATCACCATCCAGAATCATCCATCATCCATCAATCATCCATTTATCACCAGAACAGAATCATCCATCCATCCATCAATCATACTATTTATCACCAGAACAGAATCATCCATCCATCCATCCATCAATCCATCACCAGAACAGAATCATCCATCCATCCATCCATCAGAACAGAATCATCCATCCATCCATTTATCATCCATCCATCCATCAATCATACTATTTATCACCAGAATCCATCATCCATCACCAGAACAGAATCATCCATCCAATCATCCATCACCAGAACAGAATCATCCATCCATCCATCCATCATACTATTTATCACCAGAACAGAATCATCCATCCATCCATCCATCACCAGAACAGAATCATCCATCCATCCATCAATCATACTATTTATCACCAGAACAGAATCATCCATCCAATCATCCATCACCAGAACAGAATCATCCATCCAATCATCCATCACCAGAACAGAATCATCCATCCATCCATCCATCAGAACAGAATCATCCATCCATCCATCACCAGAACAGAATCATCCATCCATCCATCCATCACCAGAACAGAATCATCCATCCATCCATCCATCACCAGAACAGAATCATCCATCCATCCAATCATACTATTTATCACCAGAACAGAATCATCCACCCATCCATCACCAGAACAGAATCATCCATCCATCCATCACCAGAACAGAATCATCCATCCATCCAATCATACTATTTATCACCAGAACAGAATCATCCATCCATCCATCCATCCATCACCAGAACAGAATCATCCATCCATCCATCCATCACCAGAACAGAATCCATCCATCCATCCATCCATCCATCACCAGAACAGAATCATCCATCCATCCATCCATCACCAGAACAGAATCATCCACCCATCCATCCATCACCAGAACAGAATCATCCATCCATCCATCCATCCATCCATCCATCACCAGAACAGAATCATCCATCCATCCAATCATCCTATTTATCACCAGAACAGAATCATCCGTCCATCCATCCATCCATCACCAGAACAGAATCATCCATCCATCCATCCATCACCAGAACAGAATCATCCATCCATCCATCAATCATACTATTTATCACCAGAACAGAATCATCCACCCATCCATCCATCACCAGAACAGAATCATCCATCCATCCATCCATCCATCACCAGAACAGAATCATCCATCCATCACCAGAACAGAATCATCCATCCATCCATCCATCCATCCATCATACTATTTATCACCAGAACAGAATCATCCATCCATCCATCCATCACCAGAACAGAATCATCCATCCATCCATCCATCATACTATTTATCACCAGAACAGAATCATCCGTCCATCCATCCATCACCAGAACAGAATCATCCACCCATCCATCCATCACCAGAACAGAATCATCCATCCATCCATCACCAGAACAGAATCATCCATCCATCCATCCATCATACTATTTATCACCAGAACAGAATCATCCATCCATCCAATCATCCTATTTATCACCAGAACAGAATCATCCATCCATCCATCACCAGAACAGAATCATCCATCCATCCATCATACTATTTATCACCAGAGCAGAATCATCCGTCCGTCCATCACCAGAACAGAATCATCCATCCATCCATCCATCACCAGAACAGAATCATCCATCCATCCATCCATCCATCACCAGAACAGAATCATCCATCCATCACCAGAACAGAATCATCCATCCATCCATCCATCCATCCATCCATCCATCATACTATTTATCACCAGAACAGAATCATCCATCCAATCATCCATCACCAGAACAGAATCATCCATCCATCCATCCATCCATCCATCCAATCATCCTATTTATCACCAGAACAGAATCATCCATCCATCCATCACCAGAACAGAATCATCCATCCATCCATCCATCCATCCATCACCAGAACAGAATCATCCATCCATCCATCCATCATACTATTTATCACCAGAACAGAATCATCCATCCATCCAATCATACTATTTATCACCAGAACAGAATCATCCACCCATCCATCCATCCATCACCAGAACAGAATCATCCATCCATCCATCACCAGAACAGAATCATCCATCCATCACCAGAACAGAATCATCCATCCATCCATCCATCATACTATTTATCACCAGAACAGAATCATCCATCCATCCAATCATACTATTTATCACCAGAACAGAATCATCCATCCATCCATCAATCACCAGAACAGAATCATCCATCCATCCATCCATCCATCATACTATTTATCACCAGAACAGAATCTTACGCAAACAGGTAAAACAACAGACAAATAGAATGACAGATTAGACCAATTCAGTAGATAGAACTAGGGATGCACTGATATGAACATTTTGGTTGATACGATAATTCTTGAAAGCTGATAAATGATACATCTTTTTTATATATATAATTTTTGAGAGCCTGATTACAAAAACAAAAGTCTCATCATTAAAAGCCATGTCCCATGTCCTTAAACGTATATTTTCAAGTGCTGCCCTCGACTAAAGATTTTTCTAGTCGACTAGTAGGACGTTTCAGGATTACACAATCGGAGAATATTTGTTTTCCACCCGAATTGTTTGACAATCACTTGACATTTCAAACTCTCTCTAGACATATTTCTCATGTCTGTGATGCAAGTATACGCTGAGTTTCGGTTCACTTTCTGTTACGTGCTAAAGTTCACCAAGACGGCAGATCAAGCGCATTCTGTTTGTTCTCTTTATTTTACAAAAAGCACAACATTTTGTTATTGTGAGTTTACGGAAATAAAAGTAGGCCCTTTACAGTTTGCATTACTCCTGTATGATGGAGTATTTAAAGTAAATGCAAGTGATTCGTGCCGGCGCCTGTACGTCATACAGTAAAGCGTGCTCTCCACACAAACACAGATTTACGCCTACATAATAGTGCACATTTATCTAGGTTAACGTTAGAGCGAGCAGACTTGTAAAGTTGCTACTACTACTGTTTCAAGTATTAGCCATATTTGAGGTCAATGAATGATGGGCGAATGTTTGGATTTCTTGCCATTAACGATCGGTCCGTCACAGGCTGCGTGATTTCACTACTTCCTGTGGAGGTTTTTTTTTTTCTGTGACTAATACAATTTTGGTGGACCTACCTCTTCTAGTCGACTAACGGTTAGTAGACAATTAGGGGGCAGCCCAAGTATTTTCCTTTTTGAAGTGATTTCAATCATATTTCAAGCAAATCAAAACCATCATGGTGAACTGTGCACATCTGAAGTGTCTCAGCTGAAGGAAAAATTAAATTTATCAGCTTTAATATATCGGACAAATTGTCTTATCGGACCAATGGCACTGTTGTAGTCGGGCTGCTCTTGTGCACAACCAGAGATGCTCCTGAGCACTTAGCGAGCAGATCTCCGTCAGAGCAAACACCTTCATTATTGAAAAGCTCTGTTCAGGAGAGACGTGGCGTGAAGCAGCAGTGCTCTTATGCCGCGGGTTCACATGCAGGTGAATCTGTGAATCACGTGACGTCTACTGAAACCACAGAATGTGGTCACAAGTGCTGACTGCAGCATCCTCCATGGCCCTGGACTGACCTGGGATGAGGCCAAACCATGATGCCTGAACAGTGAGCTAAATAATTAATTGTCACCCTGGACTCGGTGTCAGCAACTCTGGTAGATGAGATGATATTTATGGAGCCCTTGGGCCTGAGCCATGGGAGGAGGGTCTGTTTTACAGTGAGGTGCTTAACACCGATCTAAAAGAAGCTTTCAATTGGTCTTTAATCTGAGGGACTAAACGGAAATGTGTGCTAAAAGCCACAACAATAAACATGACATGTTCTCAAGGTGGGAATCTGAAATGAGCTGATGTATTAATACTGCGCTGAAGCCGAAGGGAGACACGAGGAAAAAAGAAAAAGTGAGGCATGCTACATGGAAAAGAAAAAAAAAAAGAAGAGAAAGATCTATAAATCTTTCAGGAACGAGTGTGTTCAGCAAGAAATTGCAGCATGTTGAGTCAACAGAGAAAGAATCTACCAAAGATTTAAACCACCAAAATCACAGCTTCATCATTCTGCTGTGAGGATTCACATCTCAGTGAGAGTCAGTTTACTACGCAAACCTAATGCTCGCGGCCGAATTTAACAGTCTGGAGGATTTACACAGCACTCACCTTCAGACCATCAGACCCAGAAAACAGTTGCTGATCATGTGAGACAGATCTGTTGCATATTACAGCCAAAATGGAATCAGAGATCGCCAACTACAATCTGGACTATGTTCATATATTAAAATAAACCAGTTGCACTTTATTTTACAGTACATGCAGTTACAGTGTAATTACCTAAGAAAGTACTGGTAATATAACTAGGGATGTGAATCATCACTGGTCTCAATTCAATTCGATTACGATTATGTTAACCATTCAATTCAATATCACGATGCGTTGCATCCTCAAATGCTACATTTTTGTCAATGAATTCAAGCAGTCAGATACAGATTAACTCCCTTTTTATTAAATATGCTCCAAAAAAGTAGACTTCCTGAATATAGCAAACAAACACAACTTGAGTCTGAACACAGCAGACGACAGGAGCATTTAGAGCTAATAAACACTAGTAAATACTAAAAGCGCATTAAACTGTAGTGTACTTAAGTTATAATAACACTCGCATACAGCGTCGCACACACACATAGAAGCATACAGCCTCACACAACCACACTTGCACACACACACACACGCACACGCATACAGCCTTGCACACATGCTCTTGCACGCACACACACACACACACACACAGAAGCATACAGCCTCACACAAAGGTTACTACATGGGTTAAGTTTAGGTTTAGGTGTAGGTTCAGGTTCGCACCTCCAAGACTTTCGGACAACACGATCAGCCCTTTTGCACATTAAAAATACTGTTTCACTAGACTAAAATTATTTTTAAATATTATATTCTGACTGAAACTCTCTGTAACTCCAGATCAACACAAGACTGTAAAGCATTTATGTGGATTTAACTTCTCGAGGCCGGATTAGTTGACATCTCCGTGCGGAGGCATTTGAAAGATGCAGATGAATAGGGTGGAAACGCTGGATTACCATTCCATTACAATGCAAATAGATCTCAAGGTGGGTCGTCGCCATGACAGCGAGACACCGGCATCGTGCCGCTCAGAGGGATTCGATTAATAACTAAATTAATTTAATGCAAAGGCTGCCACAACACCAGATCTGTTCCTCTGAGATGCTCTGGGAAGAGTGTACGCGTGTCAGTGGGGGTGGACCGTGAGAAAACACAAATATAAATAAACATTCTCGACTGTGTAACCAGAATCGCTTTGGTCACATGAGGTGATCGTGAGGGCACAGTCTCATCTGGAGAAAACGAGCACGCTCACACACTTTGGGTGCTGGTGTAACGGCGAGACACTTGATATGCCCGCCAGCATACAAACTCTGCCAGGACATGTTTAAGAGCTGTGACACGCGCACACACTCTTTCAGGACAGACTGACTGG
>CM031967.1:5042584-5140084 GCA_018749465.1 Paracanthobrama guichenoti
ACAATGCTGTCACAGGGGCGGTACTCTAAGGTACAAAAGTGAAAAGGTACATCTTTGTACCTTACTCACCCCTAAATGGTACATATTAGTACTTTAAGAGTGCGGATTAGTACCTTAATAGTACCTTTTCGGTTTTGTACCTTAGGGTACCGCCCCTGTGACAGCATTGTACCTTTTTTTCCTGACAGTGTAATATTACAACTTACAGTGGCACAAAAGGCTGTGAATGCACGAGCGAACATGACTGTGCTTGTCATGAAGGTGTAACTCCGTGGACACGCGGAAACGCAACGCTCTTTCACAGCCGTGTTCTCATTATCATTTCATGTATCTTATATGTTAGACTTGCGCTGCACATGTTGCAAAGAACCGTATGTTCCTTTTCGAAATGATTACAATCATATTTCGAGCAATTCAAAGCCATCAAGTCTTAAGTGTGGCAGCTGAAGGAAATAACATTATCGGTCAAATTTTCTTATCAGATCGATAACATCAAAAACGATAATTTATCGTCCAATAACGATACGTTGCCAATATATATCGTGCATCTCTATTCTACACTAGATTAACACAAGGAGATATTTAATTTCTTCCTAAAATTACTATATAAATCTACTGAAATGGACAGTTTGAATTTGATTCGAAGACAACTACTGTGAACCGACTCCAAACATTGAGAGCAGAACAAATTACTTCTTAAAAACTCATAATAACTTGACACAGCGTGGCAGCCAATTCAATCAAGTATAATAAATTAAATGTAGCTATATTAGCAGGGAAGGCGGGCCAGGAATTGAAAGGACAATAATTTACTGTATGACAGGGTAGTCAAAGACCTGAGACAAACTAGTTTTTTTTGCACACAGGCACGGCAGAGCCATTTCTCCTACCCTGTCTTAGGCAGGGTTATTAATTAGCACTGAATGGAGAGTTAATGGGCGCACCGAGCAAACTCGTCTGGCGTCACCATGGTGACTCAAGGCTCAAAGACGGGAGCATGGCGGTATCCATGAAGAAAGTTGTTCGCAGAAGGGCCCTGGATGGCAGTAAAAATCTCAGCGCTGACAGAACGACGGCCAGAGACCTGGAGCACGTGGCAGGGGTCTTCATTAAGTGCTGACACGGGGTGACTTCAAGAGTACAAACGCCACTGGAATCCATCGTAAATAAAGCATCACAACTGGTCTCAGATCAGGCAACAACAAAGAGCAACTTCTATTGATTCTGGAGATGAAGTAAACAGACTTTATGCATCTAATATGCAAGTATGAGGCAAAATGGCAATTACTAACTGATGCAACGTAACCTGTCTGTATAGATGCACATACATTCAAAGAGAAGACTTCGGGACAAGGACGATGTTTCTAAACCCAAATTCAGAGAATCAACTTGAGGGCTTTTCTACCAAGGACAGCGTGTATAATTCATCCTCAAATAAATAAACCAGCGGCAACAGCGCTGCCAAAGGCCCCAGATAGCTTACCGCATATCAAAGTAAATATTAGACCCAGAAACAAGCTGGGAAGTTTTTATGCTGCTCTCACAGGCTTACGAAAAACACAGACGTACATTCAATATGTCTGTATCAATCCGTTTCTTGTAAAAACAATAACATCTGGACAAATACTATCATGTCCGAAAAACTGGGGAAGCACCTACAGCATTTCTGCAATAGCACCATGCGTCTTATAAATATGATTACACAGCAATAATAAAAAAAAATGCTTATGGGTTCATTTTTTGCATGCATGTTTTAGAGCACATTTAGTTTAATCAATGGGGAAAATTTGGACTGGACAACCTTCTAAACAAGTAAAAAATACTAATAAAATTCATTCATGATAATGAATCTTCAGCCGTGTTAATTTCGTTGACGAATAATGTCAGTTTTCATCAACAACCTTTTTTCACTGACGAAAACAAGATGATAACTAAATAAAAACCAGTTTTGGATGACAAAAACTATAACGCAAATCTACTGTCACTTTTGTCAACGAATAAAAACGAGGGGAAAATGTTAGGGAGGGACGATTAGGGAAGAGATCCCGTCAGAACCGATGTCCTGTGTAACAGATGCGCACATTTGAATCGTAATGTGGTACACATTCGTAATGTGGTACACATTCAAGGTACACATTTTTACATTTTGTCAGTTCTTGCTTTCCCTGGGAATCGAACCCATGACCTTGGCGTTGCTAGCGCCACGCTCTTATTGTTTGAGCTACAGGAAAGCTCAAAGTAGTAAGGTGCAGACATTTCAAAATAAGAGTCCCGGTGTATTTCCAGCTTGTTTAGAATTAAAAATCACGCTTTACATACACAGGTTTTTGCTTACCCAAACTATTTAATTTCATTCCCATTTAATTCAGTCGGGAGGAAAGACTAAGAACAGCATTTGACACATATCATTCAATAAAGTATCAGGGTTATAATAGTTCCCTAAAACCATTAAAAAATTGTTTATCTGAAATTAAAATAAAGCTTCACCTGATGTACGAACTAAAACAGAAATACAAAATTATAAAAACTATATAGATGTTTTTAAAAAACAAACAAGTGAATTGAGCTCTTTCGTGTATTTCTGCACTTGAGCGGTCAAAAACACATTTTTTTCAATTAACGCATTACAAGTTAACTGCACTCATTGGAATTTATGCTATACTAAAATAAGACAAACTAAATTGCATTTTAGTCAAAAGACTGATTAAAACCACATCAAAATTTTCTGTCAAAATGAACACTGTTCTCTAGCTTGGCTGTAGGCTGTTTACAGTTGCTAAAATGGCTTCAAAGAGGCTGATCCGATCAGATTTTACAGCTGGAACCATCCGTTTTATAACAGATAAATATTTTATCCGTTTACTTTGGAATCTGACAGAAGTTTCCAGAGCACTGACATCAAGAAGCTCATTAGAATTCTGCTCATGGCACGGCCACGTCGCTCAAAAATAAGGGTCAGTCCATCTCAAGCGAAACAGAACGAGCTGCTTGCTTCATACAGGCCCGAGATACGGGTTTGGCTTCATCTCGTTCTCTCAGAGCTGCTGCTCACTCAAGTGGTTCTTCATGCCGCTCCGAAGCGAGCTCTATTTTCCCAGCGACTGCACCCGGCAGGGAAAAGGCTCTTTTGGATAAAGAGAATCAGGCTCAAGTCGAGTGAGAGCTACTGACGGGAAAGGGGTGGTGGTGGGTTTCTCTCATCGAAGCAGCTCCGAGTTCATCGGTGTGATTTGACGATCTAAAAGAAACCACAGATCTAATCATTTAGGAGGCAGAGAGAGAAGAAGAATGAAAAAAAAAAAAATGTGGGAAGGGAGGATCGTAAGGATCCTATTTCACTATATGTGAGGTAAACGTTCACGACAAACCGCTAAACTCCAAGTGAACTCCAAACAGAACAACATGCACGGGAAAACAAAGCACACGAACAGGAAATGTGCAGATAAAAACACCATTACAGAGGAATGCTTCCCGTGGTGTAATTTCAGTTACCGCAAGTAACACTAAGTTAGTTCCTCGGTTTTAAAATAAATAAACATTACACAAAATAACAAAAACAATTACGCATTTAAATACATTTATTATATTAATATCATATATAAAAATTAATATAAATCTGCTATGCAACAAAAAACAGAGGAGTATTGTTAACACCAATCCCATAATATACATTTTATTGATTTTAATAACTTGAATGTAAAAATATTGGCTCAGGACTCTGTATTGGCAGATATTCAATGATTCAGATCTTAGAGCTTAGCCTGACGTCGTCATACTCAGAGTCTGATACTGTGATTTATGGGACGCGTTTCAACCGAACCGGGAAAGAAAATGCCTCTGCACTCAATTGGATAGACCTACAACCAATCAGAGCAACGGAGTAAGTGAGTATGTTGAGCGACGCATAGTTGTCAACAGAACTCAAGAGCACGCTGGAAGAAGTGGAAGATGATGAGTGGAAACGATCTTTGCCGGTGTTGTAAAACAGATATAAGGATACACGGAGCAGCCATCTTTGTTGTGTTTGGACCGAACTTCCCGTCCTCAAATGCTGTGGGCGGGGCTAAGTTCGGCAGGCATCCAGGCTACTTAGTGCTGTGACGAAAGTATAAACAAGGCTTAAGGTGGTTAAACAAGTTTGTGGTATTACCAGTCTTGGTGGGGACGACGATCTTGCATTATTTGAAGACGACATTGGTCTGACTACGGTCAGACTTATAAAATCCAAAAATACTGCCATAATGGTGAGCTGACTTCTTTTCCTGATTTATCAACAATTTCCTCACTCGCTGGAGCACTCATTTTCCACTCATCACTGCACGCCGGATCGGTTCGGTTACCGAAGAATCGAACACGAGGCAACGATATGGCGCAACCAAACATGATACAGTTACATGATTGGCTATTAGCGTGTCACTCTCTATGTTGCTTGGTTACCAGAGAGCGTGTGTCTTTGTTCATGCAATCAAACTTGCTTCGCAACCTCTGGTTTCTTCTGACAAAGAAAAAAAAAAAAATTATAATAATTAATCGAACGCATTTTTTATTGATATCGATTGTGTGTCTATCGTGATGCATATCGTTATCATTTTATCGCCCAGCCCTAAATGTAACACTAGACAAATTATGATGGAAAAAAGAAAAAAAACATCTGCGTTAAATATTTTTAACACGTTAAACAAAAAAGTGCACTATAATTTTTTTTTTTTTTTTTTTTTTTAATTAGTATATATATATATATATATGTATATATATATATATATATGAGTGGAAGTAAACCGAGCTATAGAGTTTAAAGCAGAAATGAAGCTCATGAATTGCATTAATAATTCAGTAAAACCCCATGTATTATTTGAGCTGTAAAGTGCCCATTTAGCAGTGGGACTACTTTTCTAGGTGGCTGGTTATACCAACATAACTCCAAACTCAAATTATTGACCTTTACAGTATTCTTGCATGCATCGTGTGAAAGTTTCCAGCTTAGTGTTATCATGACAAAGTCGTGATCAATACTCTTGTGGCTATACTTCTAAAACAATGCTATTTGCATTGGCCGTGCATTTTCATTTTAAAGCAACCACAATTTTCCCCTCGATTAAGAAAAGAAAGTGAAAAAAAAAAAAAAAAGACAACTTCTGTGGCAAATCAACATCACGCCGTAGATGCGGTCATGACAGCTTAACTCGCACTGAAGCAGGAACATTTCTCCTGAGCTATAAGAGAGCAATCTTTGAGCAACAACATTTTCAAATCATCTCAGAGCTATCAGTGAGTGTGTGGGAGGGCTGAAAGACTCCTGCGGAGGATGTGAACGGCTCTTAAAGTGGGATGTTTACAGAACACCTGCTCTGATGGTATGAGAGTGTGTGTGTGGTCCGTCATCATCAGCTATACTATAAGTAGCTACTAGTCTGAGATAGAAAAACATTTGATTCCCTCAACACAAGACAGACGGAGGGAATTCTGGAGAATACTGATAAATAGCCAGTACTTAAAATTCAATACTAAATTGCAATGTATGCATCTTAACTTCGTAAATAATTATGGTTTCAGTCAAAAACAGAGAAAAAGGGTGTCAAAATTGTACCTTTAGGTACAACAGCTCGTCACTGGGGCAGTACCCTTAAAAGGACATCTTTGTACATTTTTTTTTACTCCTAAAAGGTGCATATTAGCACCTATACGTACCTTAAGGTACTACTGTGAACCTTTTTGTGGTAAAAAAGGTAAAAAGGTGTCCCAGTGACAAGCTGTTGTACCCCTAAAGGTACAATTTTGACACCCTTTTTCTCGGTGTGAAGATAAAGCAAAATGAAGGGACCAAATTTCAATGTATAGGGAGAGTGAATTGCAATGTTTTTGAAATAAAGGCTAAATTTCAGTTTCAAACAACTTCAGAAGACTTGGAATATAGCACAAGTCGAGTATACACTACTTCTAAGATACTTTTATGGTGCTTTTTGGTAATTCCACAGCTGAAGTCTCCAGTCTCTTTCTCTCTCAAGAGAGGCACGTGAATAGCAGTGAAGCGACTGATGTTCACCAACCCCTCTGGATTGTGTGTATGTCTGAGTACACATGAAGAAAAAACCCACATATGTAGTCTCTCGGCTCACAGCGCGCTCCCTCCGCCCCTCCTCCTCTCATTCCTTGGGTCTTTTAAAGTGAGGCCCATCACAGTCAAGTTGCCCTTTTCTCATTGATTTAGGAGCTTGTGTTCAGCGGCATCAGGAGGAGAAGGGGGCGGCAGTGTAGCACGGGTTTACACCGAACATCTCAGCCGCAGAAAGAGGCTGACAGACAAAAGCCCTTTGGAGAGAGCAGCTCTCCAAAAACACAATACAAACACTTAATACCGGAGTTCAGCCCCACAATGAGCCTGCTTCACAAACTGGACACATTGAGTTATAACTTCACAACAGGAAAACAAATCATAAGTCTCACTGGATGGGAAACAGAGGTCTGAACGAAATGTCAGCCGATAAAGACATGAGAGGTAGTGCATTACAGTGATGTTTACTACATATAAAAGGAAGTTCTTAGGCAACATAAAGGGAAAAAACATCAAAATACAAAACCTGAATGATTCAATGGCTAAAAATAGGCTGTTACATAGAATATGCAGTCACACATCAGAATTTAGTGCTACAATTATACGCTTAACTCTTTCCCCGCCATTGATGGAAATTTCTGGCTCATTGTTGTACGGTAGGGGGTGCTGAATCTTCTGAAAGAGTACAGAATCTCCTGATCAAAACACAGGGAAAGAAGCAGCAGAAACAAGCAATATCATATGTAATATTATGCATATGTAAAATAACGCAATCACCAACATTAAACAGCATATAAATCAAATCTGTCTAATGTTACTGAATAAAATGCCGACCCAGGGCGAGTTACAGGACTGTGAAGCTTTGGGGGTGTTGATGGACTCGATCTACTCCATCCGTGTTTTGATCATCGTTCTGTATCCCACCCGGACATAGTTTTCTCAGCTTTTTGCTCAAAATGTTGCTTTTTTATGAAACCTACCCAATGATGATTTAAAAAAATAAAAATTTAAATGCATGCAGCTAGAATAAAACAGCAGAGGATCTCTTCTTTCTTTTGATATATTGCATGTTCAGATATTCATACAACAAAATATTCAGAAATGTTGTGAAAATTATTTTTTAAAATGCTGCCGGTGGCTGCAATGTTTTTCAAAAAAAAAAAAAACACTGGCAGGGAAAGAGTTAAATCAGCTGAGTTTTGCAAATGCCAATACCTAGATATCAGAGTTGCCCAGACTTTTCTGCATTTTCGGAGCTGATTTAGGGGAAAATATGCAGAACTAATTTAAAAAAAAAAAAAAAAAATTGCTAAACAATAGGGGTGTAACGATTAGATAGAAATCACGATACTGCCCCCCCCCCCTTATTGTATTATCAGGACCCACAAATATTCCCCCATTGCATTATTATACGTTATATTCAATATTATATATAGTCATTTAATGTAGTAATTAGGCTCGCTGCGATAGTCTGTGTTGCCGGTGTTACCGGTTACAATCACTGGCCCACCGTGGCACCGCCCCCACCATCGTTTTGATTTTTATAGTAATAAAATAATTTAGTTCAGTTAGAGAACAGACACTGCAATTAAAAACTGAACGTGTCTGCTCAATACAGCACGAGCCGAATGAGTGTCAGCACAAACGCAGCAGGAGTCAGATTTCATTCATCAGAGAGCGAGGAGCTGACAGACCAGATGATCACGGAAGATTTGGTTTCAAAGCGAAATGTAAAAGCGCCTATTTAAGTGATTTTGTCATTGTACTGTTGTTTTGTTGTGTTTTTCATTCAGAATAATAGGCTAATGAACCCGCCCCCAAACTGGCACTAATTCTAAACCGAAAGTAAAAGGAGCAAGGCCGCACTGTCATTCATTTCACAGCCGCGGCACGTTACGTGACTGCGTGTCCAGTCTGGCGCGTTTTCAATTCATGTCTACGGAAGCTTAACTTTCATAGGAATTCATTGAGAACACTCGCTTTGCTCCGCTCCGTTATGAATGCCCGAGCACCTGTGCGTATTTTACTTTCGGTTGAAAGTTAGCGATTTGAAAAGCTTCCGCCGGCGATACCGGTGTTGTCACATGTCGATTAACCGGTGGGAAAATTTCCTCTCAGTCACATCCCTGGTAGTAACATCACTAAAATGTCACCAAAAAAATAAATTCTGCATTTACTCTCATGTTGTTTTTGCACGTCACGCAATCATTTGAACGTCCGCGTTTACTACAGTATGTGCGTCGTTGTAAATCGGTTCATCATAAAGCCATGGTGTCTCTTCAGAAGAGGATTAGACACTCGATTCGTTATTTTTACGATGCTTATGACATTGGATCTTTTCAGTTTTAGAGGAATGGACTTTAAAAATAACAAAAATCGTATAGGTTTGAAACAACATGAGGGTGAGTACATGACAGAATTTACATTGTTGAGTGAATTACACCTTATAAATACTGTAAGCTGAGCCTTGGATAAAAATCTATATCATAAATCATATTGTTGATTTTTTTCATCAGTCGCATTTTTATATCGCTATATCTTGATATACGATGTATCGTTATATCCCTACTAAAACATGCAAGGTGTGTATGAAATGTTCAAAACTGTTAAAGACTATCATTCTAATTCTGCAAAAATTTGATTTAATTTTAACCAAATGTTTTGCACAATATTTACTAAAAAGATTTATTATTTCAAAAGAGATGTGCATTATCCATTGACAAAGTGTTAAGAAGATTATAGAAGTAATATATTTCAATTGATTTCATTCAAGTGGGTTGATGCTTATTGGGCAACGCTGGCAATCTTGAAATGGCTTCATGTTTGAGGATTGTTCAGCATGGCTGATATAGAAAAGCTGTGCGAGAGAGAAAACACAGCAAAGCAAAACAATCACATGCACACTTTCATCCATGCACAGAAGCCTTCAGGTGAATGAGATGAGAAGAAAACCAAAGCGTCTATAAGAACAATGCCAAAACAAACATGCAGCCAACTCTGCGACTGTGGTTTACGTTTTGGGTCGTATATTTGGCACTGCCGTCATGATCGAAATCACCAGAAATGAGACGAGGTGTAAACAGCTTTATGACTATCAGTATAAAAATATATTTGCTTCTGTAAAGCTTCAACATCCTTCAAAGAACAAAAGTGTACGGTCTCCACTTACGTACACTGTTATTCCTTAGAACAAAGGCTTTCAAAACAACACCAATTAACACTCACCCCTCAAAGCGCTCGAACCCATAGGGAGACGCCTGATAAAACAAAGTTAATAATACCCACACTTTCTCTCACTGTCCTGTGCCTGCGCCTCCTACCTGACCACCATCATTAGCTCGAGAAGGTTAAACGGCTTTTGGAAGCGCCGAGAGTCCCAAAGGAACCCAAACTGGGTCAATGGAGAATATCTGCTCGATACAGGTCTGCGCTGCAGGTTTTTTTTAATTGTGCTGCAGTCTCTCCGGTTTTGATCTGAACAGTCTTTGATTACTTCTTATTTTCAGGCAAATGTAAATTAATTTCCAACAGAGCAGCAAGCACACATCCTTAATTAAAACACAGCTGAGGCATTAGGAAATAAATAACTGATTCCAAGCAGAACAAGGAAAACTGCTTGCAGTAAATTACACACATACACACTTCAACATGCTTTCCACAGCTGCAAATTCACCTCGACTGCTCACATTTAGACTAGGGTTGCCAAAATAACGCATTGGTTTAGTGTAATAAAGCACTTAAAAATAACAAACACTTGTAGAAACTTCAACAAGAGTGGGAGGTGAGTGGCACCGAAAGTCTTATCCTACTTCCTCCAGAACAATAACTACCATGATAACTAAATTAGAATCTACAGCAATGGATGATGAACCTAAAAATGAAAATGACCCCATGATTTACTCACCCTCAAGCCATCCTAGGTGTATATGACATTCTTCTTTCAGACGAATACAATCGGAGTTATATTTAAAAAAAATAAAATAAAAAAAACTGTCCTGGCTCTTCCCAGCTTTATATCAACCCAAGATTTTAAGCTTAAAGTGCATCCATCCATTATAAAAGTGCTCCACATGGCTCTGGGGGTTAATAAAGGCCGCCTGAAGTGGATCGATGTGTTTGTGTAAGAAAAATATTCATATTTAAAACTTTATAAATATGGAAAGTTAGCAGAAAGCGTAATGCCTCTCGCAGTTCATAGCTTACGCTATGTCTGACATCATCATCGCACCAGTTACTTTTTTTATAAGTTCAATACGGAAGGCGGCCCGCCGGAAGCTAGATATTTCACTTTATAACGTGTTAAATATGGATATTTTTCTTACACAAACCCATTGATTCGCTTCAGAAGGCCTTCATAAACCCACTGGAGCCGTGTGGAGTGCTTTTATAATGGATGGATGCACTTTTTTTGGGCTTCAAATTTTGGGCCAGGACATTTTTTTTTAATATAACTCCGATTGTATTCGTCTGAAAAAAGAAAGCAATTTACACCTATTCTGGCTTGAGGAAGAGTAAATCATGGGCTAATTTATAATTTTGGGTGAGCTATGGCTTTAAAGCTTTTCAATGTTTTTATCATTCATCAGATGAAAAAAAAAAAAAAAAATCTGAAAGTAATTCCAATAATATTGTTCCTCTGTGTGATAGTGGACATTGCTATCCTCTTAGAATTAGAATGATCATCATTTGATGGTTCTAGTTATCGTCCTTGGTAGGAACGGGTCTCAAATCAAGCCTATTCCCATTTTCTGTTAAATCTGACTGAAATCTGCAGACTGAATCACGGCAACTACAGTAACATCCACTCACCCTGACTGCAAATTGGGTCAAAAGTGGGAATCATTCTCAACAGCTACACAGAGTATTACATTTAGTTAAGTTTTTAACTTAAAGGGAACCCATTATACACCTTTTTACAAGATGTAATATAAGTCTCAGGTGTCCCCATAAAGTGTCTGTGAAGTTTCAGCTCTAAATACCCCACAGATCATTGATTATACCATTTTTGAATGGAATGAAAAACTATTTGTGCGCATGTATCTTTAAATGCAAATGAGCTGCTGATCCCCGCCCTGTTTTCCAGGAGGCGAAGCCTGTACAGCTTGTGCCTCTGATACTCTGCCAAGAACATCTGTGTGGTTTTGATGATCTCCATTGCGCTCACGTGACATTGCAGTTCATCATCGTCATGAAAGTTTATGATCTGCATGTGTTTTCGTCTAAACTTCTGATATATAGTTTTCTGAGTACACACACATGAAACATGCGCACAGAAAGTTGGAAGTCTTGCGTCCTGTGAGTATTAAACTAAGTTCTCTTGCACGTCTTATTGCGCTTCAACTGTCAAAAACACACACGGTTATGTCTGTGAACATAAACAGCAAGTAAAGAAATCACGTGTATATTAGATTGTGTATTAAAGTGACAGCAGCGCAATATACAGTAGCTACTGCTAAATATAGTTAATATGAATCAAAGAACAGAAAATCACTCACTGCTCTCCACTGAACAACTTTAGTAGCTTTAATAAGAATAAATTTCTTACTTGAATGGTCTGGCGAGGAGATAAACATGGCAGACTGTGTGTACTGTACAGCTCACTGTGGGCGGGGACTATGCTAATAGGGCGGAGTCCATCAATAGTTGTGGGCGGGGCCTAAGCATGTGATATCACACTGCTAGAATCTGCATACGGCTTGTTATGAGACATTGCTTATGATTTATGGGGAGGGTGGATTTTTACCATTATAGGGTGGTTGTGAACACACACTGCCGACACATCTATGGTCAAACAAATTTTGCATAATAGGGTCCCTTTAAGATGGTGTCTTAATGTTGCATTCATAGTAAAAGATGTTTGTTTGTTTGTTTTTTTTAATGACTTGACAGCCTAAGTTTGGACCAGTTAAGTGTGTATCAGTGCACCACTAGTTTAGAAAGTCTGTGCGTACATGAAAGGTTTGTGGTTTGGAAAAGACCCACAAACAATGGTGCCGTCTACATTTCTACTAGAAGAAAAACAGGTATGGATGGACAGGGACATACGGAGCTCCCAGGTCCTATTACAAAGACTAACTGGATTTCTTTTTTGGTGTAGGTCAAAGGAATGATCTTATATATAAAATAATCTCTAGGTGGAGCCCATGCTGGGTGGATCATGAAGCTTGGGAACTAGCTGTCCATGGCTTCGTTTTCATCTCCATCTCCGTTTTTTTTTTTTTTATCCTTTATTTCTTATTTCGCACCTGTCTGCAACTGGCCCTTGCATTAGAGTCGAACTCTCCTCTTCCACTGCGTTGCTTTTATCTCTTCTCAGCAGGCGCTCACAACGGCTTTAAAGAAATGTATGCTCAAACTCTCTGGATGGAAGGGAGGGGAGGAGGGGGGGCATATCCTGGTCCTCAAAGCGAGCGGAATAAACTACTCAGGAACCGTTAATAAACTGACATCTCTGTTATCTATCACTGTCGTCATGGCAAAATTGCACTGGGAAAGTAAATTGTTTTTTTCAGTGGATAAATCCATCATAACATAAAAAAGGACAACAATGAAAAAGAGAGAAAGTAGCTTGAGGGTTTAAAAGGAGGGATACATGCGTGTCAGGGGTCTAAAGAAACCGTGAGACCTTGGAGAGATATTAATCAAAATATCTATGATTCAACAACAAAAAAATGTAAAGACAAAATCGACATTTTAGAGACACTGAGATGCTTCAAATAAATAATAATTTACTCACCCTCAAAACCGTATGACTTTCATCAGCAGAACACAAAACAAGAGGCTTTGAAGAATGCTGAAGTTTCATTGTATGGACAAAAAAAAAGACAAAAATAGCGAAGTGTGTTTAAACAACATGAGGGTGAATAAAGGACAATTTTCACATTTTAGGCCATTTCACATCACTCACATTAGAGATCCAATGCACTTACCAACACAAACATCACACGAGTCGTTTTAACCACAACATGAAAACTGTTAGGGGGCATTTTCATGTAGTTAATGGTGTATAATGTGTATATTCCTTATACTGTGTTATATCTTTATACTAGCTTAGTACAACTCATTGAATTCTCCTATTCGTTTTTATTTAAATGCAAATTAGCCAGTAATCATTGGATGTGCGTTGAAAGTTGGTTCAAAGTTATGGTCTCTTCATAGAGTTCAATGCAACTTGAGTAATGTGTACCAGCCTTTAGTGCATCTGAAAGATAGAAATTGAGTAATTCCAATTTAGGGAAGGTATGTGATTGTAGAATTACATAACTGGAAGCCAAAAAGAAAGCAACCAATGAGGCGTCACCCACCCAGGACGCTTCCTGGAAAGTCTAAAAAAGCCTTTCTTCCAGCAATAACGTTCCTAGAGTAGAGGGTACCAACGACTAACGCTGTTCAATTCATCATTTGCATTTCAAGAATCTAGTCGCATCTGCAATTCCCAAACTCATGCATGGCTGCAATATTTTTGTTGCTTTTGACGCCCACGTAATCTAACAAAAAGACTATGACTCACAGCTCCAAGCGGCTCTCCTCTGAGGATTCTGGGTGAGATATGCTAGAAAGGAAGGTTAACCACAATAATGGAGCTTCAAAATCATCTGCATTTAAAAGCACAGCTTACATTTCCCTGACTGTGTGTGTATAAACGGGCCCTTGGCTTTCATTAATACAGCACGTCCTGAAATGACACCGACGTATCATGGGACAAAAGCGAGCCTCCAAACCCCCCCAGACAACTAAAAGAATTGGTCACGGCCAATCATTCTCTTCCTCGCTGAGGTTCTGGATAAACACTGTGGCCATTAATCATGGCATCGTATGCGGAAAAAGGGGAAAATAAGGGGAAGCGAACACTTTCCACAGGTCACCGGGGAGCCGTACACGTCGTTAAATTCCCCCCATCGCTTTTCAATTACATGCCGTAATTCACCGTCAGGGCCAATATGATGACAGAGATTGCAACAATGAACAGAATACAGTAAACAGAGATTCAGAAATTTGCCGTCAGCTCAAATCTTATGTTACACGGGGGTCGGCATCATACACCAACAAGGTTATTTTAAGGCCTTCACAAGACAAAAGTTTACAGACGAAAGCACTGCAGTTCTTGTACAAGTTTGCAGTTTGCTCATACACACACACAGGTGCTGGTCATACAATGAGAATATCATCAAAAAGTTGATTTATTTCACTAATTCCGTTCAAAAAGTGAAACTTGTATATTATATTCATTCATTACACACAGACTGATATATTTCAAATGTTTATTTCTTTTAATTTTGATGATTATAACTGACAACTAAGGAAAATCCCAAATTCAGTATCTCAGAAAATTAGAATATTACTTAAGACCAATACAAAGAAAGGATTTTTAGAAATCTTGGCCAACTGAAAAGTATGAGCATGTACAGCACTCAACACTTAGCTGGGGCTCCTTTAGCCTGAATTACTGCAGCAATGCGGCGTGGCATGGAGTCGATCAGTCTGTGGCCCTGCTCAGGTGTTAGGAGAGCCCAGATTGCTCTGATGGTGGCCTTCAGCTCTTCTGCATTGTTGGGTCTGGCATGTCGCATCTTCCTCTTCACAATAGCCCATAGATGTTCTATGGGTTAAGGTCAGGCGAGTTTGCTGGCCAATTAAGAACAGGGATACCATGGTCCTTAAACCAGGTACTGGTTGTTTTGGCACTGTGTGCAGGTGCCAAGTCCTGTTGGAAAATTAAATCTGCATCTCCATAAAGTTGGTCAGCAGCAGGAAGCATGAAGTGCTCTAAAACTTCCTGGTATACGGCTGTGTTACCCGCAACTCGGACCACAAAAAAATTGTACCCGACCCGCATTTTTTAAAAGTAGTAAATGTTCATCGTACTTTCTGTTAAAATCATCAGTCGTTATTGCAACCCCTCCATTGTCCTGCACCACTGCCTTCAGAACCTCGGATATGGCTTCTTTCTCGACCATGGCCTGTTTTTTAGCTCGATCGCAGACTGTCTGCCTATGAGCAAGCACTCCATTTGAGTCGACTGAGCCATAACGTGCTCCAATGTTGAGGAGACCCTGTGCCACTTTTATAAAACCTTCCCCCGAAACAATATCAAAGGGGTGCAGGTCTGTGCAACAAAATCCACTCAATAATCCACAGAGTTACTCTTCACTTGAAGAGGAATTTTCGTGTGATCAGGGTGCATAAAGGCATCTATAGTTTGTGGCCTGGGTTGGCCTGACGCTGCTCTGTTCGGCTGTGATGGCTTCATGCCAGTTTTGTGGCTATCAAATGTGTAAATAGCATCACAAGTAGTACACAACAAAGCCAGCACTTTGGTCATCATCTTTCATTATTTCGGCAAATGTCTCCCACACTTTGCTCTATTTGTGGAGCTTCCACTCCCCAGTCTTCACCTTTTCTCTTGGCGCCTCCATCTCTACCTGCAGACTGAGCTTGTGCGTCATCTTCGCGCCACTTATTCAGCCAATAAAGTGTAGGCCTATGCATTTCATAGAAAATTGTGTCTAGTACTATATAAATTACAAAGGTTTAATTGGCATCTTTATTTCAAATGACCCGACCGACCGCAACCCGAATATCATTAAAAATATTTTTGGATGACTCGTAACCGCGGGTGACCGCAGGCACCCGCTCATTTTGGATCAACCCGCGCGTCACTGGATTGTGTGCCTCTCCTCTCTTCCTCCAGACTCTGGGACCCTGATTTCCAAAGGAAATGCAAAATGTACTTTCATCAGAGAACATAACTTTGGACCACACAGCAGCAGTCCAGTCCTTTCTGTCTTTAGCCCAGGGGAGACGCTTCTGACGCAGTCTGTTGTTCAAGAGTGGCTTGACTCAAGGAATGCGACAGCTGAAACCCATGTCTTGCACACGTCTGTGTGCAGTGGTTCTTGAAGCACTGACTCCAGCTGCAGTCCACTCTTTGTGAATCTCCCCCACATTTTTGAATGGGTTTTGTTTCACAATCCTCTCCAGGGTGCGGTTATCCCTATTGCTTGTACACTTTTTTTCTACCACATCTTTTCCGTCCCTTCACCTCTATTAATGTGCTTGGACACAGAGCTCTGTGAACAGCCAGCCTCTTTTGCAATGACCTTTTGTGTCTTGCCCTCCTTGTGCAAGGTGTCAATGGTCGTCTTTTGGACAACGGTCAGGTCAGCAGTCTTCCCCATGATTGTGTAGCCTACAGAACTAGACTGAGAGAGCATTTAAAAGCCTTTGCAGGTGTTTTGAGTTTATCAGCTGATTACAGTGGCACCAGGTGTCTTCAGTATTCAACCTTTTCACAATATTCTCATTTTCTGGAGATACTGGATTTGGGATTTTCCTTAGTTGTCAGTTATAATCATCAAAATTAAAAAATAAACATTTGAAATATCGCTCTCGCTCTCTCTCACATATACACACGCACGCACACATACATACATACATACATACATACATATATATATATATATATATATATTATATATATATATATATATATTATGTATATATATATATATATATTTTGTTACAATATATAGACCTTAGGTGGAGTAGAGGTATATAGTATTTTGTTACAACAGACCTTAGGTGGAGTAGAGGTGTAAGTATTTGCCCATTGAAAAAGTATTTAAATTGATTGTAAAAGCATTGCATTGAATTTAATGCAAAAATTTAAAAACTTTATACTGGCCATTGAATACTGTATTTGTAAATTGTTCATAAAAGCATTCTTGAGTAAAGTGTACCATTGAGCTTAATGCAACTAAGCAAATAGTTTTATGAATGGTTGACAAATTCACTCTACTCGAATTTAATGAATGAGGCCCATTGAATACTGTTTTTCTAGCTCTTGCAGACTTGTTTTCATGTCAGATTTAATAGACTGCATCTATGTTATTCACATCTCAGGTCTTTTAAGCCAAAATAAAAACTCTTTCTGCGCGCACATGCTCGCACGCGCACACACACACAAAACAGCTGCCGACCCAGGGCCAGATTTACACAGGCAGTTCAGACAGATGAACAGCTCTTCCTATTGGCTTCCTGCATTACGTAGAATAGCTTCCCCATAGGAAAACTCATCAATATAACCTACTGTGGCCCTCAGTAAACCTCTGAAAACACAAAGAGAACCATAACTAATTTCACTAAAACAGCTCACGCACTTAAGTTCAAATCAATCTACACAAAATGTCTTTCCTTTTCCACTGGCCGGCGTGGGGATGTGTGTTACTGTCAGTGTAGTCATTGTTTTGGGCTCCTGTTGTAGGCAATTCAGCCTAAAAACTTTCCAATTGTTAAAGCAATAATTTAATGTTGGTTAACATTGATAATACGGCTTTAATGCGTTTAATATTAAATAATGACAAATGTGGAAAGTCTTCTTGGATATGTGGAGATACTTTGGAGTAGGGCTGCATGATCAATCATAATTTAATCATGATTTCTGTTTCTCTCAGTTAATTAAGCATAATCATTAACCACTGGTTATTTTTTTCTCTATTTGACATTTCCATTATCTTGCACTGGAAACAAGCCTCCACGAGTTTAATAAAAGAATTTGACCAAAATAATCTTGATTATCCACTTAGACTTTCGAGTACTGTTGTCGTACTTCGGTACCAAGTCGGTACTGAAATGTAAAAAAGGTGATGATACCAGTGTTTCCCTCTAGCATTTGGAGCGCTGTTGAATAGATTCATAAACGCCTCTGATTGGCCATCGTGTTCACAAGCTCAACATATGTCTGTGATTGGCTACAATGATCAACGTTTCAAAAACATTTTGTATATAGACGGCTTTAACACTCTTCATCATGTTTGAAAGAAAGCATCTATTGGCGGATCCGTCTATCGGGGGATATACTAGGGATCTGCTGAAAGAAACCTGCTAGGCCTGTGCCATTAATTGTATTTCGATTTCGGCTTCCAACGATTATGAAACCAGGATAATCTTGGTAAAACAATTATTGTACCGCTGCCACATTCAGTCCAGTGCACCATCATTTCCTTCACAGAGGTGTGCTTTCGTTCCTCCCCAAGTCAAACTTAACATCCAAATCAGCCAAATAAGTGAGTGTTGTAAAATGCAGTCTACTGTTGCTAAGCTGCGGGACGTGCTTGATATTAAACGGTTATTAAAAGCACATTAAGCTGCGAAAGAGACACTGTTCCCAATGCAGCCACCTGTGTGCACGCTCCGAAACGCAATTTATTTGCATTTAAAATAGCATTAGTTTTTGCTGAAGTATCGATAACTGCGGAATTTCTGACATTTAAAATTACTTGTATCATAAGATTTTGATCATAACACCCACCAGTAATCATGTTAAATAATCGTGAAAATGCCTTGTTGATGCTAGATGTCAGAGGAGAATGGGCCGACTGATTCAAGCTGATAGAAGAGCAACTTTGACTGAAATAACCACTCGTTACAACCAAGGTATGCAGCAAAGCATTTGTGAAGCCACAACACGCACAACCTTGAGGCGGATGGGCTACAACAGCAGAAGACCCCACCAGGTACCACTCATCTCCACTACAAATAGGAAAAAGAGGCTACAATTTGCACAAGCTGACCAAAATTGGACAGCTGAAGACTGGAAAAATGTTGCCTGGTCTGATGAGTCTCGATTTCTGTTGAGACATTCAGATGGTAGAGTCAGAATTTGGCGTAAACAGAATGAGAACATGGATCCATCATGCCTTGTTACCACTGTGCAGGCTGGTGGTGGGGTAATGGTGTGGGGGATGCTTTCTTGGCACACTTTAGGCCCCTTAGTGCCAACTGGGCATCGTTTAAATGCCACGGCCTACCTGAGCATTGTTTCTGACCATGTCCATCCCTTTATGACCACCATGTACCCATTCTCTGATGGCTACTTCCAGCAGGATAATGCACCATGTCACAAAGCTCGAATCATTTCAAATTGGTTTCTTGAACATGACAATGAGTTCACTGTACTAAAATGGCCCCCACAGTCACCAGATCTCAACCCAATAGAGCATCTTTGGGATGTGGTGGAACGGGAGCTTCGTGCCCTGGATGTGCATCCCACAAATCTCCATCAACTGCAAGATGCTATCCTATCAATATGGGCCAACATTTCTAAAGAATGCTTTCAGCACCTTGTTGAATCAATGCCACGTAGAAAAGGCAGTTCTGAAGGAGAAAGGGGGTCAAACACAGTATTAGCATGGTGTTCCTAATAATCCTTTAGGTGAGTGTAGATCCCCCACAATCCACATTCAGATCTGACTCTAATCTGATACAAAACACCCTTTACACCATCAAATCAATTAATGAGAACTAAAAAAAAGAAAATTAAAAAAATTAAGACCCACTTTACATTTCTTTCAAAATATGTGAAAGCAGATGAGAATGTTGTTTAAAAGACCCTTTAATGTGCTTCATTACATTTTTGTTTAAAATATTAATAGCCACAGGATGATCAAGGGCATATCTAATGTCTTAGCAAAAAGATGTGTAGTCTACTTCTCTAAGATTTAATTAGACCGGGACAAACTACCCACCAGCTAATGCTCAGTCACCTGCTCTGCCCTGAGGGAACACTTGAACCGACGACCCTGGTTTGTTTAGTGCACCATTTGTGCCCCTTAAAAAGACGCGGACACACTGTAACCTGCCTCTATCCAGCTCCATACAGAAGTATGTGCAAGAGAGAAAGCGAATAGCAGGAATCTTGGTTAATTATCACCCGCCTGCTGTCACAACCATCAGTCTTAGTGACACTACTACTGCCAACAGCACACTTGCAGGCTTATTAAAGCGCATGTGCGTCTGTGTGTGTAATTGATGTATGCACAGTAAGGACGGTGCCCCAAGAACCCAGTGTATAATACAGCCAATGATTAAATCACGTCCTGGCCTTCATATACCCAACAGACAGTACAGCGGGGGATTGGTGGGGTACACAATTTATGCATTTCATCCAGGGAAAGGGTTAATCAGTGTCCCCTGGGAGGAGTTCACAGAGTCGGTGCATATTTGATGGATGTGTCCTGCCATTATAACTACATGTATATACTCTGTGTACTCCTGACATGCCTTCAATCATGTCTAATTAGCAATTTCTTTCAGTTGCAAGGCTACATACCGCTTCCAAGATAAACCCTGCAAAATATTTGCGATCTGCCGCTACTTGAGGATGAAATTAATTGGCTTCCTGACAACACAATGAGGAAAACAAACACTATCATTAAATTAATTCCCATCAGCAAAGCACTGCAGAATCTGGCCTGTCATTCATAAAACGCTACAAATACCAGCATGATTATTTATCAAATATTTCAGGTGATTTGGTGTTGGATCAATATTATGTTAGGAGAGTTCAAACTCTATTTTCATCACTATTTTATGATAGACTCACCTCCTTTGGGTTCACAGCAGGAACTGCAAATTTCAAAGAATTCTACTACATCAAGAAGTATTTTACATATCAGAAGGATGGTGACAATTAATTGCTTCTTATTCGTAAACTGCATGCAAATTTTCCCTTGCAACAGAAAAACTTAACACTAGGTCTATAATATTAAAGAACAAGAACAAGTTCTCCCAAAAATGGGCCATAATGTTATGAAAAACAACAACAAACAAACCAACCTCGGGCAAACAGCCCACATGGAGTTACCAACTTTTTAATAATTCCACAACAATTTGTAACCTACTTGAGCCTCAAACACACCTCTGCTATCTGCTGCACGTCGCCTCTTCCAGGGTCAGGCTCATCCATGCCGACAAATTGAGCGACTCTTCCATAAAGCTAATGAGAAGGAAAGGCCAGTTTATCATTCGCCAGGCATCTCTGGATGCCCTTTATAGCCTTTCGGTAATGCGGAGTACAAAGGGATATTAACGCAAGCTCGGCTGCCCTTTTTAAATGTATTATTTGTAAGATGTAAGACAATGTAGAGACTGGATTGAGGCTTCGCTCAAGTTATGAAAGAAACAAAGCACAGTGGCTACAAAGAATGTCCTTAGCTCGCTCTCAATCACTTTAGTCAATGGATGTATCACAATAAGGCGTAATTTCAAGAATAGTTTAGATTTGAAAGATTAAAATTAACATTTTAAAGCACTAAGCTAATCTAATGACCTGTGTTTTTTGAGTCAGAGTGAGGCCATCCATTAAATTAGGCCAAAGTGTTCAGACCTATAAATGGCTAACTACATTTCAACAGGTTTCTGCAGAAGAAAGGCAGTAATTTACCTTCCCTACAGAGACTAAGTGAGCTGATATCAGCGGGAGGCAGCTAGCATGTGGCCTGGAGAACTGAAAAATTCTCTCCATGGTTACATACCACCAAACCTACCAATCAGAGATCAATTACCATGTCAGCCCATTGCATTTCCATTCGAAAGGCCAGCTAAAAAACACGGCTCAATCCAGAAATCAGCTAAATAAAGAATGGTTGCGTTTCTTAAAATATGGAGCCGTTTTAATCTTCCGAACCACTGACATCGTGTCATCATTTACATGTCTTTCCAAACCTGTCTGACTTTCTCGGTGGAACACAAAAGATGAAAAATGTCTGTGTTTTTATTCAATGAAAGTGAAAGGAGTCTAATAAATTTTTGGACCCCATTGATTTCTATTGAAGGGAGAAAAAAAACAGTTGAAACTCCTCAAAATATCAACTTTTTCAGTTTGTGGAAAAACACGAGGGAGTAAATAATGACATTTTTGGGTAAACTTAGGGCCCCGTTTACACCTGGTATTAAGATGCATTTTCGTCGATCGGATCACGAGTGGACGACGCTGAATACAGGTATAAACAGGAAAAATTTGATTTTTAGATGCATCGCGGTGAGGACGATTCAGAATCGATTCACAAATGTCAAAATCGATTTTCTAAATGTTGAACTCTGAACCGTGGGAAGTGCAGCGCCCCGGACCATCAACAGAGACGCGTGATGGCGGAGCGAGAAATCCCACCGGCACCCTCTGCATTAAAAGCTTAGCGTATGGAAGCACTTCGGCTTCTATGAAGTTGAAGGGGGAAACGGCCTGGACAAGAGCCACACTGTATGCAAGTTGTGTCAAACTAAACTAGCAAACGACAAACATGAGAAACCGTATTACACGTTTCCAGCGTTGCCAACCAGAGGACCACAAACTCTATCGCACATTTGATGGTCAAGGATTTGCGTCCGTATGCAGATGTTCATTTCATAAGCTGTTTTTGATTGTGGTATACAGCAAAAAAGTGTCCATGCTCAGGATTTAGTTTGAAGTCATAAGTCTTAAACGTTGTGTATAAGAGCAGCTGTATGTTACTAGTTATTCAGAATATGCTGAAGTCCACAAGCATTACCTTTGTATGAGAGCTGCTGGTACAGATTCCATATTCTGGTATAAAAGCTGTGATTTTGGGATAGCTAAATGTTTTTTTTTTTGTCTGAAGGGTTATATTGCTCATTGCACATAACAGGAGGGTGTTGGTTATTACTTCATGTTAGTGATTCAGAATATGCTGAAGTCTGTGTTAATTTAATATATGCATGTATTAATGTATGCTGCTACAGACACATTTCCTGTTGGTGCTTTGCAATGTTGGGACATTCTGGCAAATGTAACCTTCCTGTTGACTTGTAAAATCACTTCAATTTGTTTTATTAATAAAAGATATTGGAAGTAAATTCATTATGGGTCATTACAAATACTTTGCTTTTAAAGTACCAAATGAAAAGAAAATCTGTATAGAGAAAAAAAAAAAAAGATGCATCGATGATCATTTCATAAATCGCATCGCAGGCCTCTGAATCGTTATCAAATCGAATCGTGAGGTGCCTAGAGAGTCCCACCCCTAGGTGTAAACGGGGTCTAAAACGTTTTGAGCTTGTCCACTTGACCACTTCCAGAGGTAGTCATAAACTCAATGCTCATGTGATCAAACGCGTTTGAACAGCCTCTAAAAGACCGTCTACTCTCCGCCTACTAACCTGACGCGTGAACATTATGGGAAGCGCGTTATCCAGACGGGATTTAAAATTTGTCGGCTGAAGACCCAAGTTTGGTTTGAAGATGAAAAACGTCCCAATCTCAATGTTCTCTCCCCATTCCTGATTCCTAACACACACTCACAGCGTTCGGCTGGTCTTGTGTCTGTCAGAGCAGAAACTAATGCTCTCCGTGTGTTTTTACATCATCTCCGGTCGTGTTCATATGTAAATTGCGTGAGCTTATTTCATCCATTAGATCGAAAGATCTGAAAAAGCCCACACATTTACCCGCCCATAGACCCTCCCCTCAGAAATCAGGACAGAAGTGGTTGAAAGTGGGCAAAAGAGACGGATTAAAACACCAGGTGTAAACGGGAATGTGTCTCCCTCGTCTACTTGTGATCTGATCGACCAAAACGCATCTTAGTGAGTGGACTTTCATAGACAGGAGGGTCTATTCATTAGCAGGTGGAGGACAAATCAGGTGGTGTACGCAGCCCAAAAGGTACAACATGATCAAATTAAACCAATTAATCACCGTTTTAGAGACAGCTAAGGTTCTCTCTTCCATTATTCATAGCCTTCTGCTTAACCCAATGGGAAAACCACAGCGCTTATAGCAATCACTCCTGTTCCATTCGACATAGAACATATGCCAAGTTTGTAAGGACAAATTATCAAATAATCAGGATGACAGGGAAAAAAGGAGGAACATCCTGAGCTGACCAACAGTCTGGATGCTTACCAGAGAAAGCTTTGATGGACACAAATCCATGAGATCAAATCAAGCATGAATATGGCAAATTGGATTTTGGATGATTTGGTGTACAACTAGAGCTGGTTTAGTTATGTCTTGTTCAGGTTCTCACAGACAGCTGACTTTCAATCCATACAAAAGCCATGTATCTAGACCCTCACAGCAAGGGTCAAACACTGGGCTCCTCTCAGCAAGGTCTCGCCTGACCTCATTAAAATGATTCCTTCACCGCAACCGCCCTCAATCTAAACATTCTTTACAAGCAGGATCCAAAAAAGCCAAGAGAGGTGTTGGAGAAGCAATAACAACCAGCAAGAGTTCTCTATTCACCAAGACTGCAGAAGGAGAAATCAAGGGTGACCCCTGTCTTTCAGGGCTTTGACCTTTCCCAGTAAGAGGCTGAGAGTGAGGGTCCGCCTAGTGAAAAGCTATATTGAGAAGGACAAATACATCTTCCTACTGCAAACAGCAACACTCCTGCTGGAATTTTCCATCCTTTCCACACTCATGGATCTCAGTGGCTCCACAAAACCAAACCACAGGGTTTCAACACGTGCTCCAGACTAAAAAGTATTTGCAAAATAAAATTTTACAACTCTTGAACAAACTAGATTTTTGCAAGAGATTGCATTTTTTTTGCTTGCAGTGAAGCAAGAGTGTTCCGTCGGCTTTGAATCAGAATACACAGTTTAAAGACCAATCACATTTCACTTCAATCATATAAAAAAAAAAAAAAAAAAAAAAAAAGTATTTTAAAAGTTTGTAGCAGGGTTGGACAAAACTCTGGAATTTTATTAATTGATTTGGCTATGCTTAGGTATGCACCAATATGAAAATTTTGCCCGATAACGATAACCGATAATTCTTTATATTTGAAAGCCGATAACCGATATATATTTGGCCAATAAATCTAAATACACATTTTTATATAATTTTTGAGAGCCTGAACAGAAGGTCTCACCATTAAAGCCATGACCCAAGCACACAATTATGACGTTCTCATTATAATTTTATGCAGTGTATATCCGCCGTATTTTCCTTTTTGTGATTTCAAATCATATTTCAAGCAAATCAAACCCATTATGCTGAACAGTGTGCATCTGAAGTGTCTCAGATGAATGAAATACATTATTTATCGGTTTAAATATATTGGCCAAATTTTCATATCGAGCCGATAACAGTAAAAATATACGTTTATGAATATAAATATATTATTTCTATATATGGCAGTAAATTAGCCTGACAAACCAGACCCATATCAAGATGTTGGGTCTGGGAACTCACCATTGACAGGGCTCAATCCGAGAGGCGGGATAAACGGTTGTCTTTCAAAGTCCCTCTGCACGCAATAGGATAGCGCTACAACCAACCAGAGCAACGGAGAAGGTGAAGCCGAGCTAGTTGACAGATTAAACTTTCGCCGTATCCGGTCGCCAAAACTCCGAACACATCTTCCTTTCTTAAGAATGACTTCAGTGCCGTTCTTTGTTCTTTTCTCAAAGAAAAGTTTAACACCAAGTGTCCCAGAGTCACAGCCAAAGCCGATTCGAAAGACCGCTGTTCGCCAGCTTCTTTGTTTTTAAGTAGCACGCGGAACCTCTGCAACTCTGCCGTCATTATGTTAAGCCCGCCCACCGACTCGATACACGATGTGATTGGCCTGACCAGAGTTTGGTTTTTCCAGCTCGCAGTTGCTGGCGAGAGTTGCTAGACTACACGCTAGGGTGCGTCTAGATTTCTAGGCTAGCAGTAAATATCTATCTGTCCATAAGGCCATTCAAATGTTTCTTAAACTTTACAAAGTTAAAAACTACTTCTACTTCCTTACATTCAAATAAAAATTGCAATTCTGCATCATGTTTGCTACCTCAATTCAAATTCATAAATTAAGATATTCTCAAAAGATACTGAATGCTGCATAACCCTGGTCTGTGTGATGTACATTCAGCCGTTGTTTTAAATGCAAAAATCTGTTGAAAAGACAACAAAAAATATATAACACAAATAAGACGAATTATCCAGTAAACCGTTTAAACATAGTCAGTACTGTATATTGTATGTTAAGTGGATCAAGCTGTTTTAAAGTCAGAAATCTGCTGAATTTCAATGACCGCCTTGCAAAACGTTATTCTACAATTTTGTCAAGCTGGTAGTTTAACTCTCAAATGACTCGGATCTAACAAAAGGCTCCACACAGAGTCCAGTCATGCATCATTCTATCCCTGGTAAAATGAAAACCAATGACCTGTCTTTCCATCCAAACACAAAGCGACACACTTCACAACTACGTCTACACTAGCACACCATATCAGTCAGCCATAGGCGATCTACAATGTGAAATCTCTACAAATTGATAAGCAGCCAAGGGGAGAAGCAAACACTGTTGCCCACTGCCAGTCACACTTAGACAAGAGCACACAGATAAGACACAGGATGAATGTGTTTGTCTTTGTGTTTGTCTCCCCTTCTCAACCAGCTGCGGGCGGCAAGAAAATGGCTATGCGCACCATGCTCGCAAAGCGCAAAGAGTCTGAGAGAGAGTGAGTGCAGAGATTCACAAAATTGACCCTCAAGCCTTGTGAATGAGATTGTGCTGTTGATATCCCACCAGCAGCGGCGTCGGGAGGGGTCAACTGGATGCGCTAAAACGTCACTCAATCATTCAGCCTGACATTGATGAGTATTAAGCTTGCTTCCAAGACTTGAAACCCCAAACCACACATGCACAAACACAGCTAATGAGAGATGGAGAGATAGCTACAGATGTCTCCATTTGTCCCGTTTACCTGCTGTGCCAAAAGCAATTATGCCAAAACTGCATGACAATCGTGACCATCCCCTGCCATTCTCAAAGTGGCATAAGAGATTGCAAACTGGTTTTCGTCTGATAAACCTTTTAGGCACTTCTACGATGTAGCAGTACTGGAACTTTAAGCAGTAAAGTCCGGGACAAGTGGATTTTTTTGAAGAGGTAAGTGAAAGAGAATTTGACTTGCCCGACCGGACAAGCATCCTGATTAAAACGCCAATAACTAGGGAATCACCAAAAAGCGAGAATGATTCTGCATTAATTTAGTGTAATTGGTGATTGATAGTGAATAACAATATAATATATAATGTACTGATGGTAACAAGGTTGTGCTGTTGAGGCTCGCACAGCTCAAAGAAACTCAGTAACATAATATGGTAAAAATCTGAAGTTTTTATATTTATAACATACGATAGAGTTAAGCAACATCACACGACCAAGAGTGCTGAATACCATCACGACTGAAAATGTGACTGATTTCATATGACAGCTCAATAAACAAATAATTAATATTAAGTCACTTACATTTTAGATGCACAGAAGAACCACAGCGCATCTCACAGCAACACTCAGCCGCGTTTCATTACTGAACGATTCAGTGTTTTGAACGAATCGGTTGAGTCGATGACTCATTAATAAACGACTGCCTCATTCCTGAATGAATCAGAGTTTGAACGAATCGTTTGAATGAATCACTCATCTCCCGCCACCTACTGGCAGTTTAGTTTCGTGTTTAAAAATATTATTCTTTCCAACATTTCTTATTTGTAAATGAAAATGTTCTCTCATAACATTTTTTAATGCCGTTGTAATTTTTCAGTGTAAATTATTAATTTGATTGGAAACAGCCCTATATTACAGGGCTCGACAATAAGGACTGCCCGATGGCCCGGGTCCAGCGTGAAAGACACTCGGGCCACTTGACAGAACTGTCACTTGCCCGCTCGGACCAATGCTGGATCTTCACTGAAGTTGATAATTTGCGCATTTGTAAGCTTTGCCTAATTAAATATTCAAGCGTGCATAGACGAGAAAGTGTCTCTCAGTTTTGTTCTCGCGCAGCAACACTACTTTAAGCGCACCCACGCGTCTCACAGCGCGCGAATATTCACACAGAATTGTCAAAATGTCTTTTTAAATGAGCGTAAACATGAAATACGCCAGTCACCGGCAGCGTTTTGGTCATTTTCACAAGTTTCATGGCCCACAGAATATCAAGACATGCAAATATATCAAAAGAAAGAACAGACCCTCTGCTTTATTCTAGCGTCATGCATTCTTTTTTAATCAGCACTTGAATGTGGGTAAAAAGCTGAGAAAAACCGTGTTTTTGTAAAAGACTAACGTTAAATCCAGATGGGATTCAGAGCGATGATCAAAACACCGATGGAGTAACTGTCGGATCGAGTCCATCAGCACCTCAAAGCTTCAGTCCTAGAGACATCTCATTCAGTAACACAGCCGTTTTGATTTAGATGCTGCTTATTGCTGATGATCGCAGTATTTTTCATATGCATCTGCTTATATGAGAGAGCTCGTTTCTGCTGCTTCTTCGCCTGTGTTTTGATCAGGAGATTCTGTACTCGCTCAGGAGATGCGTAATAGCGCCCCCTAGCGTAAAACAGGGAAATCCAGAAAATATTCGTCAATGGCAAGGAAGCATTTTCTCCTTTTATACAGTATTTGGTTCTCATAAAAGACGAGATGACAAAACATAGAAAAAAAAAAAAATTCTCTCATTGCTCTCAACTGAATAACTTTAATAAGGGTTCATCTATATTTATACAGTGAAGACTATGCAGTGATATTTTACATTTGATTACTATTTCTGTAGCCTACCTGAAAATCTAGTTTAGACCTACATGAAAACCTGAACATAACAGTTTTTCATTTGTATGTTTGTTCTGTTGTATTTATTTATATAAATAAATAAATGTATGAGTTAGGCTTTTTGGAGTCAACCTTATTTATTAAGGTTACATGGATCAAAAACAATAACTAGGCCTATTTTATTTATTACCTTTTTTTGGCAGTTCAAGTAAAAATAACCAGAAAAAAATCCTTGGCGTTGAGCCCTGTATTACTTCCATAAATGCACATAGTAGCATCGTAATCATAGTACGATTCAAAGGTTTGCATGGCACTTATTTAATCCACCACCAAATTATCATCATCATTCAAATTAAGCTATAAATAAGGTGACTAACCGCATGTTAAGTGTAGCTACTGAGAGACAGGACAAAACAAGTCCGTAAATGATGCTTCTGCTAAACTGCTGCACGTCAAAGACATGCGAGTGGAAAGGGTTGATTCAATTTTACAAAGTTTCACAAGGATTTTCCATCAAACCAAAACAGAAAAACTACTTTGCATATCCCTATGATGCATTTTGTACAAAGCCTGTGAATCGCCTACATGTACACTGTTTTTGAGAGCGGACTCCTGGCGTAAGACACTACGGAGTTCAATTTTTAAAAACATGTCTCAAGACCCCTGCGTTCTGTTCTGCTCCATCTAGCTTTTTCTGAATTGAAGAATGTGTCCTGTACGCACGGCCCCTGAAGCTTTGTGCAATCCAAATTGAAATAAACTAGCTTTGTACCATAAGTGCAGAGGCTAATTCAGTTTGACAAGACTTCACAACATGTTTTTTTCCCCACTATGCACCAACAAGAAATCTACGAAACTCTATAAAACATTGTGAATAGTCAGTTTACGAGCAGACTATCTTTGAGAGAGGACTTGTGGCTTGGCTTTAAATTCTGCACGTCTGAAACCTCAGGGAAATGTGTTTTAAATAAACAAAAAACGTATTTTCAGAGGGAAGCCATGATTGGTAACTCGAAACTGGCCACATGTACAAAGCACCAATTCAAGCCCTATCTAGAATCCTTTAAAACACAGAACGGACAAAGACTAAACATTCGGAGAACCCTGCAACCATGATCAGAACAATCTGATTCTTATTTAAAGGAGGGGAAATACTTCTTTCATCTGCCTTTCGTCATGTTACCATCTACAGAGAATTATGTGAAATTAAGTCAAATTACAAACAAAAGAAAAAGCAAAAATCTCTCCTGTCAAGCCATTTGGTGTGACGGAGGTGTCATTTTACAAATTCATCTCACAGCAACCTCGGTGGCAGCAGCTGAAGGAACGATCTTCATTTGAGTCAGCCAGAAAATTCCCTTTCATCACTCCCAACAGTAACGGTTTCCAAATGTCTGAACCTTACCCTTACCATCACCAATCAACCGTTAACCTCCAGGCTCGGCATCTACAGCTCTTTTAGGCGAGGTCAAGAGCAGCCTCCTCCCTTGGGATGGATGGGTGAATGAATGGATTGATAAATAGATAGATAGATGAATGAATGGATGAATTGATAGATGGACAGATTGATAGAAGCAGGGATGGATAGACGGATGGATAGATAGACGGATGGATGGATAGACAGACAGACGGACGGACGGATGGATAGACGGACAGACGGACGGATGGATAGACGGACAGACGGACAGACAGACGGATGGATGGACAGACAGACGGATGGATGGACAGACAGACGGATGGATGGACAGACAGACGGATGGATGGACAGACAGACGGATGGATGGACAGACAGACGGATGGATGGACAGACAGACGGATGGATGGACAGACAGACGGATGGATGGACAGACAGACGGATGGATGGACAGACAGACGGATGGATTGATAGTTAGGCGGATGAATGGATGGATGAATGAATTGACAGACGGATGGATGGATTGATAGTTAGGCGGATGAATGGATGGATAGACAGATGGATGGATGAATGGACAGACAGATGGATTGATAGATAGACGGACGGATGAATTGACAGTTAGGCGGATGAATGGATGGATGAATGAATGAATGAATTGACAGACGGATGGATGGATTGATAGTTAGGCGGATGAATGGATGGACAGACAGATGGATTGATAGATAGACGGACGGATGAATTGACAGTTAGGCGGATGAATGGATGGATGGATGAATGAATGAATGGATAGACGCTACAAGTGCTCTTCTTTCCAACGCCTACTAACCAACAGCCTCCAAATCTCACTCAAGGCTTGCAAAATCCTCTATTGCTAATTTGTCAAATTTGACATTAAGTTTCCAATACACATTGCATTAACCTGGCGTTATTTACTTAGTTAGCAGTCAAGTTCATGTCTGACCCCTTCAATCTATTAACTCATATCTATAACCACTTATATAAAATATAACCGGAGTAACCAGGCTGTGCAGGGTAGCATGGTAAACATTAGGGTAAAAACCTGTGTTAAAGAGATGGTAGAAACAAATTCATATGGTAATGGTTATTCAGGAACAGAACGTTATCATTGGCGGGGATTTGGCGATGCCGCGCTGCGCTCGTCCGCCGCAAGTAACGTTAATAACGAACGAGAGAGACGGAACTTACCTTTATCCGCACCGCCGAACCGGAGAGCGATGAGACTTGTGAAAAACACGAGCAGCCGTGCCCCCAGCCCCGCCATCACTTTCTGAGGTAAAAAAAAAAAAAAAAAAACACACACACACACAAAATAATCTCGGAGAAACGCACAAGTTATCCACTGTGCTTTCTGAGGTAAAGTTTTACCGACTGGAACGGTCAAGGTGTTTTTATACAAAAACGCTGAGCATCGTCGGCAACCGGCAAGATCTCGCGCTCCGCCGGTGGCACAAAAATAAACATTTAATTCTCCTGCAAAAGTCAAAGGCGATACGGCGTAGGGTCCGGGTGTTTTCTTGAACTTAAAAAGCCGAGGAGGGCTTTTAAAGGAGGCATTAAGTCAATCCACAGCCGACCCACAAAGGCAGCGGCTGCAAACGGCTTCCGAAGCGCTCGAGACCAACCGGCGTGTTTCAGCTCGCGCGGAGGAAGACGCGTTCAACAGATTTAACGGAACCGCAGTGGAGTATCCAACGTAAGCACACGGCGTGTGGTGCTGGAGAGAGGATTGTAGTGGGTATTGGTCCGTGAAAAAGCAGGCGTGGATTCTCACAGGATTCGGGATTTTTTTTTTTTTTTTTTTGGCCCGGGAAAGTCAAAAATCACGGCGCCGGCGTCTTGGTGCGCACTGCGCATGCGCACATCTGGATCCCAGTGCGTTTATGAATGCTAACTAGACTACTTTTCAAAGAATGCTGCATTTTAGTAGCTTAAATAGCAAATGTATATATTTCTTTGTACATTTTATATTTATTTCTTTTATATTGGTACAATAGTTTTTTAGTTTTATGAATAAAATAACCATTTTGTTGAACGTAAAAACGTAAATTACTGCCAGGGGATGCAGGTTTATCTAGTATTGTTGCCTAATTTTAATCCTTAACTAAAATATGTTTGTATTCAAATTAAGAGTATTTGTCACATATCTGCTTTTACTCATGTGACTATGAAGTCACGCGAATTAGGTAACGCGTCTAATTGAATTGATCAATTAAAAGAAAAACAAAGTGCTTGGCAAGAGCATGTGGTATATGATTAGCTTCTTCTAGTGCCATCCACTGGTTGTCATGCAGAATAGCACCTGAAGGCAAGCTAATGAACAGTTTTTGATTGGATGTTAAAGTGTGCAGTAATGTCTCCAGATGTGAACTAGTTCCCATATTCAAGTGATCAGGCCTCCCTCATATCTGAAAGACTGTTAAATTCACCATAAACTTATACTATATTCATGTATCATTACATATAATGGCAGGGTTTATGAAGGCAAATTTAAGACCTTTTTAAGACCAATTAAAGAAAATGTCAGGAATAAATGGAAGGGAACATAACACGTCAATATGTTCTCTAAATGTGAACGTCTAGGAAGCACACAGTGAGTTTTATTAGCAACACTTCAAAGTTTGAAAACAGATTTCCAACAGATCTCCATTACTTTTTATTTAATAATAAAAAATAAAACAGCTTAAAGCTTTAATAGCTTTGCTCCCAAACGCTACAATATGGAAATAACTTTTACTTTACCTTCTTTTTCTGTAGTTTTGACTTGTTTTCCAGTGCACATATCTAAAAGGTTCTTACATCAAGATGCATTTACTTCAGAAGCAAAGTGACATAAAGAGGTCTTTTTATGATTAAAAAATAATCAGAAAAATCAACTTAATTCAAATGAAAAGGTAATTTCCATACCCACTGACAGATATTTGTTCTTGTTTTAAGCATAAATTAATTTCTACATTTTGCATCTCAAATAAATGTATCTTGATCTATGAAATATTTAATTTTTACTCCATTTTAATGGTTAACCCTCATCATTCCTCAAGACTTGGCGTGGGTCAAAATGACCCAAGCCCTAAAATTATTCTTAATTCTTTTATTGTCCAGAAAGCTTATTTCATTTCATTTTGTTAATATTTAAAAAAAAAAAAATGTGTGGATTTTTTTAAATTATTTATTTATTTATTTATTTTTTATTTACCTTTAAATCACTAGATTTTATCAATAAATAATACATAAATAAATAAATAGTAATTTAAGCACATTCTTTCAACTTAAATTTAAAATAACTCACACTTTCATGCATAACCCTTTTAATTCAGCTCAAAATGTCTTACATTGGGTGTCTCTGCCGACCTCTTGTGGAAAAATAATATAACAATATTTCATGACTCTCCTGACTGTTCCGCTGGGTCCTAAAGTCAGTACTCTTCGGAATGCATTCAGATACGCATGTAGACATTATAAAATCATTTTTTGGTAAAGTTTTAGCATTTTTCGAATTTTGAGAATGTTTTGGTTTTTCCATGTGTACTGAAGCATTCCTCGCATTCCATTCATTCCCATGGGGGTCAAAGAGGGAAGGATTTGTTACTTTTTTAAATTTCAACCTCAAAACTACTTGAATACAGTCAATTATTTTTTGTGTATTTGTGGTTCAAGTGCAACTAAAGTTATACAGTAGAGTATCGGACCACTTTTAAAATTAAAAGTTTCAGGTCAAAATGACCTGAGGGAAGGATTGGGCCCTATGATTTCTGCGATGCGGCTGATTTAAATTTTATTTAAAAATTTATTTATTTATTTTCGCCACTAGAGGTCGCTTGTTCAAAACAAAGGCGTATCTTGATGACGCCTTGATTTCGCAGAGCTTTTATTCTGCCGCAGACGAGCGCTTCCTCTTCTTCCGCTCATGTGTATGTGGGGTAATTATTTGATTTTATCGTATTACACACATTTGAGTGTGTTGGGAGTTAAGTTATAGTGCTACTCTGTGCGTTCGCTCGGCGACTGCTATGAGACACTTGTTCACACTGATAGATCGATATTAGGCATGGTAAAACATGGTACTCGAGGTAAACCAAGAAAACCAGATTTAAACAATAAGACTAACTGTGTTGAGCTGTATAACAATGACTAGTTTTCTGTCGATGAATGATCCAAACAGTTGCTCGCCTGTCTAATAAAACACATCATATATTAAAGCGTCTTTGGTGTTTTCATGGTTTCTACAAAATCGAGGGTAACGCGGGTATGACGTCATTGATAGATGATGCACGGTCTGTGTCCTGGTTAAAATTGCTTATTTCTCTGGATTTAAACATTGTTGGAAACATTTGGGATAATGTAAGTACACAAGTCAACAAAATATATAACATTGTTTTAGTGGCTTTTGGATATAATCCAAAAATCATACATATTGTGCCTTTAATGCCACGATATTGAATTTAAGGCTTTCTGCTCCAATTTAAGACATTTTAAGACCTTAAATTGTAGAAGACTTTTTAAGAGCCATGGAAACCCTGGTTGAAATATGCCGGTGTGTTCAATACGAAACTAAGTCCTTGGTACACTGCAGAGACGGCACGTAATACATGTGATCACTATAGGAGCTCGGGTGCCCTCGAGTCTTGAAATTCAGCATTTAATCCAAGGGCATGGTGCACTTGCTTGTCTTCCCTGTGGGTGAACGGCTCATAAAGAATGTGTACACTCACTAAGAACAAAGGGATACCTGTGTATGAGTCACACACACACTGAATATGCTTGAAGTGCAAAAAACATGTCAGTCGTAATGAAGATTAAGTTTCTTTGGAATTCCAAACAACAACGGTACAACGGACTGACCAATGCTGAGCCGGCCGTGTGTCATTTATCAAACTTCTTTGTGTTTTTGAAGAGGAAACAAAGCTTTTCTTTCTCATCTTTTGAGGGCCGTATGTGTGGTACATCTCCACCGAACCCTGACGAGGGCAATTATTCACTGCTCTCTAGAAGTGCTCACTTCACTGGGAATGAAGCCAGAATACAGCAGGGTGTTCTTTTTGTTATTAGAATTCATTTAGCAATTTTGAATAATGACAGTGAAATGACCTGAGGCGCAGGATAAACATGTGGAAACACTTTTACATGGTTGAAGGTTGTTTGCTGGATTTCAGAATTCAGCATTTGGCTTCCTTCAAGTCATGCATGTTAATTGTAAGTGATTTAATTGATGTTGTGTATTGGAATGACAGCAAAAGGGATTTCTTGCACTGTAATTTATAACTACAAACTATAAAATTAAAGGTCCTATGAAATCAAAATTTAAGTTTTTTGGCTTTTAGTATGAATACGTTAGTCTTAATGTTATAAGATTTAGAAAGATATGGAGCGATATGGAGGAGATTAGGAGGAGAAACGGTCAGAGATTAGGAGAACTGCAGTTTTACCAAGCTCAACAGCTCTGAACGAGCTGTGATATAAACTAAACGCTATTGGCTGTTTTAAAAAAAGAGCTCACCAAAATTGGACAGTTGAAGACTGGACATTCAGTTGGAGACATTCAGATGGTAGAGTCAGAATTTGGCGTAAACAGAATGAGAACATGGATCCATCATGCCTTGTTACCACTGTGCAGGCTGGTGGTGGTGGTGTAATGGTGTGGGGGATGTTTTCTTGGCACACTTTAGGCCCCTTAGTGCCAATTGGGCATCGTTTAAATGCCACGGCCTACCTGAGCATTGTTTCTGACCATGTCCATCCCTTTATGACCACCATGTACCCATTCTCTGATGGCTACTTCCAGCAGGATAATGCACCATGTCACAAAGCTCGAATCATTTCAAATTGGTTTCTTGAACATGACAATGAGTTCACTGTACTAAAATGGCCCCCACAGTCACCAGATCTCAACCCAATAGAGCATCTTTGGGATGTGGTGGAACGGGAGCTTCGTGCCCTGGATGTGCATCCCACAAATCTCCATCAACTGCAAGATGCTATCCTATCAATATGGGCCAACATTTCTAAAGAATGCTTTCAGCACCTTGTTGAATCAATGCCACGTAGAATTAAGGCAGTTCTGAAGGCGAAAGGGGGTCAAACACAGTATTAGTATGGTGTTCCTAATAATCCTTTAGGTGAGTGTATATATAGGTATATTTGTCATCTTTGATTTTGAGTAATGCTGGATTCTCAGTAAACCCTTAAAATGACACCAAACAGCATTCAATTTGCAGACTAGAAAGGAGAAACAGCTTGTCACTGCAGTGTATAAATGGCTCCAGAAATCTGACAGATGGAGAACTGACATTGAGAATGAGTTTATTTGCTGTCAGACCTGAAAGCAAGATGAGATGTCATTTGACGACAGACTCCGTACAGGATGATGTTCACATTAAGTGAACCAGTGGAAGATGAAGGCAATAAAATACTGGATGGAATACTAATGTATTACTGCACACTGCATAATATTTATTAATGTTTTAAGCAGTATGCAATGGTAAATGTTATTTACCATTTTTTTTTTTATCCATTTTTTATTGTGTGAAAATATCTTTTCACAGGTGATCAAATAAAGTTGATTCCATTGCATTGTGGGATACATGCATGTTTTGCATATGCATTTTGCACACTTTGCACTGAATAGAAACTGTAAAATTATGAGTATGCCATTTGAAATCCTCGTTCTTAGGTCTCCTGCCCTCTCTCTCTCCTCTGACAGGAATAAATCCTACTCTGGCCAAACTCCCAGGATTATCGGGGATTACTTTACGGTAAGAAAACATCACCAGATTTAATGTGATCAGGGTAAGACAGGAAAAACCTATTACTTGGAGACAGATCATGCTGTTTGAGTCGAGATCTCTCACACATATGCGTCCAGTTCATAGCACCGATCCAAAAGTTCACTGTTTATGTGTGTTTTCTCACTATTCAACACTCAGCTTCAATCAGTCATTAAATGTGTAATGAGAGGTACAGGAAGGGGGGCGTCTGTCTTTTCTGTATTAAGTTAGGAACTAAATTAAATAATGTGAAGGAGCTGATTGAATTTGCAATGTCTGCTGTCTCCTGTCGTTAATTATACAGAGTGTGAATTTGGCACGGTGCAGTCAGCGCTCATGCGGTCGCAGCAGTTCACCCGTCAGCGAGACAGCACGCCTCCACCCTCCGGTCATGTCCCTGCAAAACTCAGCTATAGGGGGCAGACGAACAGAGGCGGGACGCTGGGACTGTCAATCAATTTGACCCAGAGGACGCATAGTCTGCAGACAAACACCTCGCTGCATGTAGGACAATCGTCACCCAAACTGATTGGATTGTTTCCCAATTGTTCTCATTCTAAAAAGGTTTCATGTGTAGTGACAAATCTATGTTGTTCAGCGCAGACACGTTTATTCAAAGCAACCTGGGGCTAAAGGGTTCACCCAAAAATAAAAATCTTGACTTTCTTTATTTCGTCTTTGTCACATATACTCTACCGTTCAAAAGTTCGGGCTCTTTTTAGCCTCTTTCAGACTGTCAGTCCAAATCAGTCCAAATTTTTGTGCATATCTGATTGAAATACGATCAGATTTAGCAAGTCTGAATGGCCAAAAATCACATGAAATCCGAATGAAATACAAATCCATTTCGAGCTACATTCATATGTAGTCTGAAATCCTATTCAAATCCGTTTCAGTCTGACCGCTCTGTTTAATGAAATTTTCACGCCACATAAAGCGTAAACGCCGGAGGTTGTTATAGAAAACATGCTGAAAGTCGCTTCAGAAACAAGGTTGTGTTGTTGCAAAGTGCCGGTCGAGCAGAAAATGACAATTTAACGGACAGTGTGGAATAAAGCCACAATACCAGCCTCCTACGGTTCTACTGTCCTTGCTGCCTCAGAAGATGCCTGCGCCCGCGCGGTGGCTACACAGTGTCATGTTGTAAATAAGACAACATCTGTATTGCAAACCCCTCTATGTTGCGGTTGTTGTTGCTGTTTTTGGCTTATGCCTACCAACGCAACGCCGTTGCCATAGAAACCAATGCAGATATTCCGGAAAACGAAAGAACTGCATAGACACACAAATCGGACCTGAACAGTTGCGATACAAAGTGTGGACAGTCAAACATTAGATCAGATTCCAAACGGATTTGTATAAAAATCGGATTTGGACTGACAGTCTGAACGAGGCTTAAATGCTCACCAAGGCATATATTTGATCAAAAATAAAAAAAAATTCTTAAAGCGGTCCTTGATTATGATTTCACATTTTTAACTTTAGTTAGTGTTAAATTTTGCTGTTTGAGCATAAACAACATCTGCAAAGTTACAACGCTCAAAGTAAAGGGAGATATTATCTTTTAAAGAAATCGCTTTTTAAGGACTACAACTAGCTTCTTCACAGTTTAGTGACATCACTAACCCTCAAATTTACATAAACCCCGCCCCCGGGAACACACAACAAAGGCCATGTTGAGAAAAGGAAGAGTTGTTGTAGTCGATATTTGAGAGTCTGCTCAAGCTGTCGCATCCGTCTTTTCACATGCAATACGGTACGAAAACAAATGCAATAGCATGTCATAAAAGCAAGATGACAACATAAGTTATAACTGTAATTACTGCTCTGTCTTCATGCAGAAGATATTCTCTGGCTCATCTTACAACAGTTCCCACATGAGCGATTTATAGATTACCATGACATAATAACAACAATATGCTAATCAATGACTTGAAGATAGTAACTCTATCCTGTCTCATTCTACATGCTGTCACTTCTTCTTCAGTCTCTCCATCATTGTCCGACTCATAAAAAGTTGAATAGTTTCTGACACTTTCACTGCTGCCTGCGTGAGGTAATCGGAGCTGCTAGCAGGAGCTCTTGAAGCAGCTCATTTGCATTTAAAGGAACACACACAAAAACTGCATTTTTGCTCACCCTCAAAAAGTGACAATTTTAACATGAAATAATGAAATTAAAATTATCTGTGGGGTATTTTGAGCTAAAACTTCACATACACACTCTGGGGATATCAGAGACTTATTTTACATCATGTAAAAATGTAATTTATAAAAAAAATATAATTTATTCCTGTGATCAAAGCTGTATTTTCAGCATCATTACTGTCTTCAGTGTCACATGATCCTTCGGAAATCATTCTGATATGATGATTTGCTGAAACTTTTCCTATTATCAATATTGAAAACCATTGTGCTGCTTATTTTTGTAAAAAAAAAAAAAACATGACATTTTATTTTTCTGAATTCTTTGCTGAATAGAAAGCTCAAAGAACAGCATTTATATGAAATACAAATCTTTATAACATTATAAATGTCTTTACTGTCACTTTTTAAAAATTGTATGCATCCTCGCTGAAAAAAGTATTAATTTCTTTCAAATAAACTTGTACACGGCAGTGTATTCACATATGTGTCTTGCCAGGTTTGACGAACGCCATTGGTTCATACATGTCATCCAATCACAATCTGTCAAGTTATGTAGACTGTAGGAAGTCTGAATGAAATTGAGAGCTATGCATCTTAATAGCTTTAGAAGTCTTTGAATATAGCGCACCAGTGGTATGGACTACTTTTATTATACATTTATTTTTTTGGTCATTGACAGCCCCTTTGTCACTGTATGCTTTCACTGTGTGGAAAAAACTAACAAACACAAAAACAAATACAATGCTATATTAGTTATGTTAAACTTGCTGTATTGTCATGTTAGTCTCAGTGACACCAAAAAGTGTGTCTGGCTGACATGTATTGGTTTGCAGGTAATCCACTGAGAAAGTTAAACTCTTTCAAGCTGGTTTGAGGGCTGTACCGCAGGATTTCAAAGACAGGAAGTTGTTGTATTGAGGTCAAATCAACTTAAAAGACAGTAACATCCCACTCTCTCGAGCCACAGAGGACGCAGCGGGGACGAACCACAAAATTGTAAAAAAAAATAGGCCTAAATCTTCACACAAAAACAGCAACTTCAGAGGGGGACAAGCACAGAAAGCCCACAATCCTCCACAGCCAGGGATGCAGCCCTGCTTTCACATGAAAAAGGCTCGCTCGCTACCCTCCTATCAGCCACAACAAGACGCTGTGAAGTCGGGGATGAGCTGGGTTCACGCTGCGCTCCTGCACTTCTCCGAGCGCTCTGAACTCCCCCTTACAGGGCTGAAAGATTGTTCACGCTTCTCTTTTTGGAAATGCTGACATTCAGTCGTAAAGTAGGCCACTCGTTTTTGGCATGGTAGCACGCTTATGAAATACATTTAAAGTCAACATAGACTCAGAATGGCTCTATTTACTCGCTTAATTCACGCTCCTGATCTCATTGTACATGATTTACCGAAGCTGCTATTGCAAATGTAAAAGTTTGTCTTCGTAATCTTTCTTCAAAGCGATTTTTTTATTTCGCCTGTTGCCACAGGCCATGCAGTCGATTACCCAGCTGAAAAATCCAGCATTGCTGGTCACCAGTATAAGATATGATTTGCATGCTGGGACCAGCATGGGAAGCGGGAGGGCTATTGGACCAGATACACCAGCTCAATTTTGCTTGAGAACAGCAGCACTGTACCAGCACTTTATGGGCCCTATTTTAATGACCTGAAGTGCATGGTGCAGGTGCACTTAGGGCATAATGTGCAATTAAACCAATCAGAGTCTTATCTCCCATTCCCTTTAAAAAGCCAGTTGCGCTCGCACCATGGCGGATTCACTATTTACATGGAAAGACTGAATACTTCCCCAGAGAGGAATCCTTTTATTTGTAATATTTAAAAATATATTTAAAAACGCATATTACTAACACACCCTTTAAATAACACTAAAAATACTGCACTATTGACTTTAGACCAGGTTTTTGTTGGTCAATGGCGCAGTCGTTTTCAGTTCCTCAAAATAGCAACACGCCAACAATGCGTCTGAACACACCTGGTTTTCAGACCAGCACACAAAGAACAGATGGGCACGAGTGCATTTGCTATTTAAACAAAGTGCCGCTGGATATGAAAATTATAACAGCGTCGGGCTGAAACTAGCAAAAAACACTTGTCATGCCTGGCGTTGCATTGCGCCGGGTGTATGATCGGGGCCTAAAGCTCTAACCAACGTGGACCAACATGGAATTCATGCTGGTTTATGCTGGATTTTTTAGCACAGTAGTTAAAGTTAACCATTAGCCAAATAGAGTCTTGCAAGGATGACATTGGAAACTCTGAAACTCTTACATTTTAGCACTTGTTAGGGACGTTCACACAGAACGCATTTTCCCATTCCAATTTACTACTTTTCCATTGTTTTTCTATGTAAACATACACTAGATGGACGTGTATGGCCGTTGCATTCGCGTCTTGCATCTTTTGCAGTGTCTTGAGCATGACACACCATTCTAAAAATGCAGCACTCCAAATTAAAATCAGTTCAACTTTTAAAACACGCTCAACTGCCACTGAATGGAACGCATAGGATTGTGGGATATCAAAGGCAGTGAAGGATACATCTATGCTGCCTTCAAAACTTGATCAGATGAAGGTATCTCAGGAGGCAGGAAGTGAAGTTAACATTGGATTCGGACGTGCCTTGATGCCTTCCTACTTTGAAATGCAGTTTTCAGACAAAGCCGTGAGCATTTGAGCGTGCGGTTAAAAACTAGCCTAGAGCGCCATCTGCTGTTCAAAACTAAGCTCAGAATCGATATGAGAGAGAATTGCTACGCATTCAGAAAATCTCAGAATCGATCCACGAATCACAATGAATCAATTTATTGTCCCAGCCCTACTCGAGACCTTGTGTTTTTTTTCCCCATTCCACTGCCCATGTCTTGTGTCTTTCAAAGCAAAAACGCGTTCTGTGTGAACAAGCCCTTAGGCTGCATAAATTAAGTTCACTGGAACTGGGAACACTTCCTATAACAACCTATGTACCTGTTACATTGGAAGAAGTATGGCATCTACGCTAGTATAATATTAGTCTTTCGGTCTATCCTGAGGTTACCGTAGTCATCCGGATCTGGTCCATATTCACATCAAAAGGTGGACCTGCACCTAGACATGACCACAACAACCAAGGATGTGTCAACTAGACAAGCCTCATCGACATAAAATACACCAGTAATACCACCTTATGAATTTTTTAAAAGCCTTTAGATGTCTTGAAAAAGGCAAAATTGCTAACAAGTGTCTTGGGGCTATACAGAGATTGTAATTAGGGATGGGCATTTCAAGCAAAAATAATATTTGATGATCGCTGGGAATTATTCGATTATTATTCGAAAATCGCAACTCCTCCCCCGCATGCACGCATGTATAGGCTACACACATATAAACAGAGAGAGAGAGGGAGAGAGAAAAATCATTCACGCTCTCAATCTGTATGACAACAAACTGTTTAATTCATTAGGGAATAGGCTATATTAACTCGAGCCATATAATTATTGTAACATGCTGAAACATATGACTGTTATTTGACATCGCCCCAAGTTACAGTAACCGTTATATGCCACACAAGTCTACAGTGTGCGTGTGAGCAACACTTGGGTGGGTACTTGTTCAGGAAGAAAAGTAACCAGCGCATGCATTTTAGCCGATTACAATGTCATTAGTTCAATAACGTATGGGACGATAGTGTGGAGGATTTACCTTAGATACGACCGAGAGAGAGGCTGCAGTGTATTCTTTTTTTTTATACATTTTTTTTATCCTCCCGATTACACACTGTAGCAGCCATTAAAATAGTTCAGTTTCGTTTTAATGTCAGAGTAGTTATAATTAATTTTGTTTCTTTATTAAGTTAATTTTGAAAAATGTTTGGAGCAATTTTTTTTTTTTGATTAAAGTTTTTGTTTTTTCAAGTGACGAGCAAGCGGCCAGCGGCCGACAGTGAGTTAACCACGTTTGATCAATTCAGCCTCTCAAATCAACACTTGACTAGTCTTGCCGATAATAAAGTCAATAGATATAAAACACTTCAAGCATATCACAATGTTAGTTTATATGTTTACTATCACCACCACAGTAAAAAGGCATTTTTTGCATGTTGAGGCATGGACTGATGCTGCTCGCAACGGCACTTGCAAATGAAACAGGCTATACAATCTACTAATAAACTAAATAAAAATAAAAACAGTGCAGTTTGTCTTCCCTTACACCTCTCCGCAAAAAAATGAATATAAATCCGATCTTCAATTCCCGCGCTATATGCACATTTAACGGAGTTCACGTCAACAAAAGCAACAGATATAAGCTGTGTTTTATTTAGCATCAGCTCGTGATCAAACACCACGCCAGCCAGTCTTGACAGTCGCGTGGTCTTGTGTTGTTTCCACCAGTGCAGCACATCTCATAGTTTCTTTTAATTAATGTCTAAAATATAAAAAGGAGAAGCCTAAAATGAACACATCACCACCACATCAGCACCAAAAACATGGGGATTTTTTTAGATGATAATCGCACAACCAATTTGATATTCTATATTTAAACCAACTAATCGAATATTCGAAAACTGTGACTCATCCCTAGTTGTAATCTGTCTACTATACTCGCATTTACAGCCTCATTGTGTTTATAATGTCTAACAATGTATAGTGTGTAAGAATCATAAACATTTGTTGGTCACAGAGCTTATTTTCTACAATGATTACAGCTTAGCTCTTAGTAATAAAGCCTTTCTAAAATCCTCCCAGTAGTTTTCAATGCTTTGAATGGCTCCGACCAGAATCACTTAAAAGCATTGTAAAAAACTTCCCGGGAGAGCTTGAAGGCAGCATATGATCAAGAATTATTATTGATTTCTGTAAGTTTTGTGGGGTTTAAAATCTTAATGAGAGGAAAAAATGAAAAAAGGAAACAAATAAAGGGAGATGGAAGGATCCAGGGAGAGCAGACTGTGTAATTTAGCAGCATGTATATTTCAGCATTTGTGTTTGTGTGAGCGCATGTCTCGGCGCATCTCTGCCCTTAAGACACAGCGGGGGGCAGAAAGCTGATGAGGGTTGTTTGTGAAACGATGGGCATTTAAAATGCCAGCACACTTACTAGACACGAGCAGACTGGCATTAAAGACCACTGTGGTGCTTTGGCACGCTCTTAAGAAGATTCCTTTTAATTGGCCTTCAGAGATGTCCGGATTACCCGCAAATTCTGTTTGTGCGACTGTGTTCGGCACTGATAAACAGAGTTAAAAGCGGTTTAACTCAGACAAAACTATACACATGAAATCGGATTTGGCTCTGTTTTCAGTGGGCGTGTTACAAATAAATATGCTAATTTTGAACGTGGTGTTGATATGATAATTAACCTGTGTCGAACTTGGTAAACCTGTCAATTTGTGGGACACAGAGCTCATGACGCACACTAATTGGACACTAAACATCATAATTGCCTCTTTAGCTGTCGACAAAATAGCTGCAAATTAGCGAGTTCAAACGCACATGTGCTAGACTGTTGCACTGCGCTAATGCATCAAATGACTTCAGCAGAAGATTTTATAAGAAATCGTTCTAAATAGCCCCAGATTAAAGTTCTTTGGTTTGTAGCATGGTGCTAAATAGAGCCCTGCTTCATGAGACTTCATATAAAAAGGGATATGTGTGGGTCCTGATAATGCCAAATGTCTTATGTTTCCAGTAAAAAGTGGCCTACATTATTTTAAATATATCTAGTCAGTGACAGAGAGCAACGATATTCAACTTAAATAATTCTGTATTTTCAGCTTCAGAATCATGAATATTTTTATCCTGGTGTCACCATTGTCCTGTGCATTGGGTTGCCAGCACCAAGCCTATCCATTTCCACACCAAATGTAATCCCAAATTTAGTACATGTTTTGACTATTTTTCTTACCGTATGTCTTGGAGTATCGCAATAATATCGTATTGTGAGTTCAGTATCGTGATATGTATCGTATCGTGACATGAGGGTGACATGAGGGTATCGTTACACCCCTAGTAAAAATATAATTGTACATTGTTTGTTCATGGTGCTTTAATGTTAAAGGGTTAGTTCACCCAAAAATGAAAATTATGTCATTAATGACATTAATGTCGCTCCACACCCGTAAGATCTCCGTTCATCTTCGGAACACAGTTTAAGATATTTTAGATTTAGTCCGAGAGCTTTCTGTCCCTCCACTGAAAATGTATGTACGGTATACTGTCCAGAAAGGTAATAAAAACATCATCAAAGTAGTCCGTGTGACATCAGTGGGTTAGTTAGAATTTTTTGAAGCATTGAAAATACATTTTGGTCTAAAAATAACACAAACTACGACTTTATTCAGCATTGTCTTCTCTTCCGGGTCAACCCGCGTTCATGCTGACGTGTTATCTGGTGCGCCCGAGCTTCGTTTACAGTCTGTGTATTCGGGTTCAAATAAATATGGCTGAGCAAAAAAATGCAAGTCTTCCTCTGTGTCGAAATCCTTAGACATGTTTGCGACGGTTGCTTTGTTTACAGTGTGCGTCTCCCTCAGACTGTAAACGAAGCTCGGGCGCACCAGATAACACGTCAGCATGAACGCGGATTGACAACAGACCCGGAAGAGAAGACAATGCTGAATAAAGTCGTAGTTTTTGTTATTTTTGGACCTAAATGTATTTTCGATGCTTCAAAAAATTCTAACTAACCCACTGATGTCACACGGACTACTTTGATGATGTTTTTATTACCTTTCTGGACAGTATACCGTACATACATTTTCAGTGGAGGGACAGAAAGCTCTCGGACTAAATCTAAAATGAACATTTACTAACGTTAATAAATGCTATGGAAGTATTGTTCATTGTTAGTGAACGTAGTTAACTAATGCTAAGAAATGAAGCCTTATTGTGAAGTGTTACCGAGTTTCCTTCGGATTTCTGTGCCATTAAACCAAGGGCCAGATTTACTAAACAGGGCAAATTAGCGTGAGATTGCAATTCCATAAAAGTGCCGATGGTAGTGGAAAGTTCAGCGCGTGATCTACTGATGACACGGATCATAATGACCAATGCAATCTACAGTTAGTGTCTGGTTTAAGACATGCTTTTTTGGCGGTAAATAATGGCGCAAACACCAATAAAAGCGCAACCCTTAGTAAATCAGCTTGCGTGATTCATTTTAAAACTCTCCTCCCATAAATTTTGCATCTGAAACGTAAACTCCTACAAATGCATATGCAATAAGTTCAGACACAAAAATAACTGTTCAGGCCTTTTCAGTGCACATTTTTCACTGCGTGTCTTTAGTAAATCCTGACAGTAGTCTTTTTTTATTTTTTATGCCAAAAATAGTTCCATTAAGAATTTTACTCTTGACACATTTAAGAACTTTGAGCATTTTTTGCATTATGCACTGCTGCAAATTCTATACAAACATTTTCCCTTTGCAGAATGTGAATTTTTAGAAAAGTTTTATTCCAAAAAAATAAAATAACATCTAGGGGTATAACGGTACCCTCATGTCACGATTTGATACATATCACCATACTGAACTCACAATGCAATATTATTGCGATACTCCAAGACATATGGTAAACAGGTTAACAAAAATTGTACTGCTGATTAAAATGCTAAATTTGGGATTAAATTTGGGATGGAAATAAACAGGCTTGGTGATACCCAGTGCACAGGACAATGGCGACACCAGGATGAAAATATTCATGATTCTGAAGCTGTCTTTATAATTATTTCAGACGAATATGCTTGCTCTCTGTCACTGACTGGATATATTTAAAATAATTCCACTTTTTACTGGAAACATAAGAACTTTAGCATTATCAGGACCCACAAATATTCCCCCACTGCATTATTATACAATATACATATTCATCATCATATGTATATAGTAGCTTCATGTAGTACTGACACTAAAACTAAAACATTTTCTCACATAGTAATTTTCATTTTGGGTGAACTATTCACAACACAGATTGTCTCTATCCACGATACACATTGTTGCATTTTTATATTGCAATATAATGTTACACCCCTAATGACATCTTATTTTTACTTTCAACAGATCCCATTTGTGGTCGGATTTTCAATAGCTATGGTCAGTTGTGCAGGAAAACTCACGACCAACTATACAGCCATTTGGTAAAATCTGATATTAATAACAGCACACCGGTGCAGATCAACATGGGGTGAGTAAAAAATTTACATTTGTGATTGAACTATTCTATTCCTTTAATAACTAGTATATCATCCCCATAACGTTTTTATTCATTAACAACACAATGGATTACATATATAAATAAGTACATGAAGGGCTGTACGTTCAGGCCGACGGTGATTGTGTTTTACAGGTCTCTGTGTGGCTGTTAATCAAGCGCCGCTAGAGCCGAGGGGTAGTTTGAGGAATTGCCCCTCACAGACTCCTGGTGGGGTGTTAATGAGCGGACCGCTTGAGCTCAGCGGGGTCTTGCTGCTCTTGTAGCCTGTTAGCGGATTGTGGTAAATTTGAGGCGGTGGTGGGCAGATTGTGTCCTTACGCTAACCCTTGCTGCTGGCTAGAAACTACAATTACCCTTACAGTCGTTTCTGCAAGAGATTCTAAATGTGCTTGCCCTGAAGCAGGAAACACATCCTCCCGTTTCACTTTTTTCTTTGGTTATGTTCAGAATGGCATACTATATACTATTCATACACATTTTTGCAGTGCAGTATGTATACTTCGCAGGGTGTGAAATTTTTCAATATGCATGAAATGCATATGATGAATAGATAACTGCATTTTCCAAAATGTGCAATATGCAACAAAGGCACACTTTGTGGTATTTAACTTTGTTATATACTATTATAGCTTTTATTAATATTTTTAAATTAGCTTTTTGTATTTGCATTTTTGTTTTTTTTATTTCTATTAAGCTTTATTTTTATTTCAGTTTAGCACTTCGACTTAAACTTACTAGTTGCCAAGGCAACATTTCTAATTTTCGCTTGAGTTTTTAAAATCTGCATGAAATCAAAATGGACGTTTTTTGTCTTTTAGTATGAATATGTTAGCCTTAATCCCAATTTATACTTCTGCATCGAGTGTATGCCGTAGCTACACTGTAGGCTGTGTGTTGCACGCGTAGCCTACGACGTACCCTGACGTGCACCTCTCCAAAATTGTAACAATGCATCGATTCTACGCGACTGCAAGCGCTGTGATTGGTCTGCCAGAACCCCTCCCTCAGGGGTATCATGCTCCCTCTGCATGTGTAACTGCACATCAACGCGGACAAGGAAGCAAAAGTATAAATGAAAATCGACACTTAGCCCACGGCGTAGAGGCTACGGCGCAAGTCAGACAGTGCACTATATGGGGGATAGGGAACAATTCAGACGGTGCCCTATATAGGGGATAGGGAACGATTCAGACGGTGTGCTATATAGGGGATAGGGGACAATCAGACAGTGTGCTATATAGGGGATGGGGAACAATTCAGACAGTGCACTATATAGGGGATAGGGAATGATCAGACAGTGCACTATATAGGGGATAGGGAACGATCAGACAGTGCACTATATAGGGGATAGGGAACGATCAGACAGTGCACTATATCTAGGGAATAGGAAACGATTCAGACAGTGCACTATATAGGGGATAGGGAACGATCAGACAGTGCACTATATAGGGGATAGAGGAACGATCAGACAGTGCACTATATAGGGGATAGGGAACGATTCAGACAGTGCACTATATATAGGGGATAGGGAACGATTCAGACAGTGCACTATATAGGGGATAGGGAACGATCAGACAGTGCACTATATAGGGATAGGGAACGATTCAGACAGTGCACTATATAGGGTATAGGGAATGATCAGACAGTGCACTATATAGGGGATAGGGAACGATCAGACAGTGCACTATATCTAGGGAATAGGAAACAATTCAGACAATGCACTATATAGGGGATAGGAAATGATCAGACAGTGCACTATATAGGGGATAGGGAACGATCAGACAGTGCACTATATCTAGGGAATAGGAAACGATTCAGACAGTGCACTATATAGGGGATAGGAAATGATCAGACAGTGCACTATATAGGGGAGAGGGAACGATAAGACAGTGTAAATATGATTTCTATTGGGGCGAATGAAGTCTGGTTTCTCATTAGTCTCACACAAACTGCCGCAGCTCTGGCCCAGAGACACGCTAGCACAGAGTGGATCATATGATCGAGTCGGCCCGGACCACAAAACGTGTTGGACCCATTTGAATTGTCTCCGTCTTTTATTTAATAGATAATAACAAATGAGATTTCAGTGATATTTTGACCACTCAAATAGGAAATGTCCCTGGTTTCCATTTTAGTTTGCCTTTATAGTTTTATTCTATTTTTTATATTTTATTTTATTTCAGCTTTATTTCATTTAACAAACACGTTTTAGTTACAATAACAAAACTGGTATAAACTGCAGTAAGAGGTTCACTAATACTCCATTCTGAACATTCTGTCTCTGCCTTGAGCTCAGATGTTGCTTATCTGTGATTATCTTGTCATTCTTCTTGACAAATCAAAGGCGTTTCCTATCTCTATCTAAATCTAAAACTCTGTGATCAAGCACCAGGGTAATCATGAGTGCGGACGCTCAAAAAGCTGCTTCCATTTGCAGATATTCCCTTACCTCATCCATCAGAGTAACGTGCTTCAAACACCCGTGGTTCCTCGGAATATCCAGCAAAAAATAACTGTGAACAGAACATATAAACAGTGACTGTTTATGTTAAGGCGTATTTAATTTAAGTAGGCATAGTAAAAAGAGCATAATAAAAGTACAATTTAATATTCATATTGAAATCTTTGACAAAATTGGTGTTGCAAGGTGGTTTCTAAGGTGTCTTTGGCAGTTTCTGCGGTTTCTCAGGTACACGCTTAAGAAAAATGGTTCTAAACAGGACAAAATTAGGGTTCTTCGGCTTGTAACAATAGCAGAACCCTTTCTGGTGCTAAATAGAACCCTTTTTATAAGGTTCCATAAAGAATTATGCTATGAAAGTGTTATATAGGACCTTAAATAACCATCAATATTCGTAGTATCTTCATATTATTATGATGGTAGTATTATTATTATTTATATATATATATATATATATACACTCACCTAAAGGATTATTAGGAACACCATACTAATACTGTGTTTGACCCCCTTTCGCCTTCAGAACTGCCTTAAATCTACGTGGCATTGATTCAACAAGGTGCTGAAAGCATTCTTTAGAAATGTTGGCCCATATTGATAGGATAGCATCTTGCAGTTGATGGAGATTTGTGGGATGCACATCCAGGGCACGAAGCTCCCATTCCACCACATCCCACATATATATATATATATATATATATATATATATATATATATATATATATATATATATATATATATATATATATTATTTAGTAATACTGTCATTTTTTTAGTCCTCTATCTGCATGGTCATATAATATCATGTTGCCTTTATTTGGGTTTTGCATAATTTTTTTTTTTTTTTTTTTAAACCCAGCAATGTTGTGTCAATTAGGTACTTTTATTTTTATTGACACGGCAAATTGTAGGAAAAATGACAGTGCTCTAACAACAGTTGTTATCCGAATACATTAATAAATGAAAATTTACATTGAACATGATTTAGATGTAATGAAGACCAATGGCCCTATCAATAGCATTTTTAAATATTAAAATATATATACCCTACGTGTTTTATTCATATCAGATACACATTATATAAGTTACTATATAGTTTACTCTATTCTTCTCCCAGTTCAGTGGTCATTTACTTTCATGTATTTCGTGAGACGACGATGAATTTACGTGATGTAAATCCGACACATCCGATTCTCTGAGGCGCAAACTAACATGGCGGCGCCCATCGCTTATTATAGATTAACTGACATGATCATTAAAAAGGGTTTTAAATGACAAAACACATTCACTTACACATATTTGAAAATCAGATAGTTCATAACATAGTTAACAAGTTTGTGAATATTTTGAATAAAAAAGGAAAAAAGAAATAAAACCGATACAGCTGAGCTGTCATACAGCGCTATTGTGGCTGCTGTGTGTCATGTGAGAAGCATGACACACAGCTGGAAGCTGGTTTGTAGGATACCAAGAATACCGACTACTTTGCTGTTATTAGTAATGTAACTTTTATTTAGTGTTAAATTAGGCCTGTTGTAGTTGGGTTAGCTGACTTCGGTTTTACTGTGAATTTAAGTAAGTTGTGTTTTGTATCTATTTATATTTATATATTTAAGTATAATTTAAACTTTTAATAAACTGTTCAATTTAAAGAATAAAAAAAAAAAAAAAAAAAATCAATAACAAAATTTATTTTATTTTTAAATATCGGTACAGGCACCGTTTAGGCACGGTACCGGTTTGGCACCGATATCGTAAAAAAAAAAAAAAAACGATACCCAACCCTAGTTATATGGTGGTTTGGTTGTTCTTTGGAGGTTGCTAGAGTATTATTTACTGAGTCTGATCACTAAGTAACAGCACACCTCTCCTCAACATGATTTAAAGTATCATTCACATCTGTAGCACAAATAGTGTGTGCGCAGGATGAGATACTCTGCAAAGTTTAAGATTTAGGGGGTTTGTTTATATCTCTAACCCTAAAAGTATGAGCACTAGTAATATCTCCTGACCCGACCTCCTGTCGAAAGAGGAAAGCTTCTCATCACTCACACCTTTGGCTCTGACGGGTCTTGTTTTACAGGTCTCCACAATACAAGGCTCAGAGGAGAGGAGAGCTTTTGGCGGACATCATGTCTAACATCTTTGTGCTGACTCATTCCTCTGTTCTCACCGGGAAGATTAAAGGTGTGTGTGTCTTCACCAGGCAAGCACAAATTTCCCTTAATGTTTCTCCCATCAGTCCTTTATGGGTCTAATCTCTTTCAGGTTCCATCCCGCCTGTGCTATTGATCCTCTCAGTGCCGCCGACACAAACTACACGTAGCCGTTTGATCCGAGACAGACAGATGTGCTCGAGACTAAAACTGATGGAGATTTCTTGCCCACGGAGCCCATCCGAGGTTTGAGGATCACTTTGTTTCTTTCACAGCTTACCTTGGGCAACTTATTTGATAATAAACATGACGTGAGACTCTGGATATGAAACTTTTGGTTCACTGACATAGATGGACATCAAATTACTAAGACATTAAAGGGGTCATTTTTTATAATTTAATTTTTCCCCTGAAGTCCACTTATAATGTTAGTTGAGGATTTTGGCACCAAAAACCAGTCGTAATTAAATTTTTCATGAACATTTCACCTCTCTCTGAACCTTTTAATTTTTTTTTCTCTCTTTTACTTTGATTTGTACAGTGGGGTCCAAAAGTCTGAGGTCACTAGTGAAATGCTTTTATTTTTCATTCTTTTCTAATTTAACAATAAACTATTCAATCACTGATTTAATTGAAAAGTGAAAAAAAGCATATTTTTCTGAGTGATAGATGCTATTTTCACTAAGTTTAAATAGCAATAGATTCTACTTACACTATGTAAAAATAGGACTAATTTCTTTGCAATAAGTGTAAATAATAGTTAGATGCTTTTTATTCTTATAAATAGTGGCAGATACTATTTGCTCCCCAGTGTTGTTGTACATTAAATGGTATGTAATAATAACACAGTAAATTATTATATTTAATAAAATTATTAAATGGATGCCGCCTTATTAGGCCAACAAAGCTCTCCCTACACCTAACCCTAAACAATAAACACTTTATTATTAAGCTCATATTTTCAAATATTTTCTTAATTTTTATTGAAAATAAATGCCGATCCGATATGTGATGGGAAGAGGGAGCAGAGTGAGTTCGGCAAAAACGCGGATTGAACACGGGTCGATTTGCATCAAAACTTCTTTTTTTCTATTTTGTCTGTCCCAACTAGACGTCAGTGGGCGGAGTTAGTGTAAATAGCCTCTGCCAACAAATCAACTCAGTTTCTTAATATTTGACTTTTTTGGCAATTTTTTGTGTCGTTTTTGGGTCCCACTTTATATTAGGTGGCCTTAACTACTGTACTTACATCAAAATATATGTACAATGTACTTATTGTGTTCATATTGTAGTGCAAAACACTTTTGTTGATATTGAGGTGGGATACGGGTAAAGTTAGGGACAGGTGTGGTGGTATGGGTAAGTTTAAGGGCAGGGTTAGGTGTAAGGGAAGGGTCAACTGTGTATTTATAAATGCAACTACAGAAATGAATTGTTGTAATCACATGTAGGTATTTTTAAAAATAAAATTAACTTGTTGAATAAAGTCGTTATTTTTGTTGGTTTTTGTGTACAAAGTATTCTCGTCGTTTCATAAAATAACTCGAGTCACATGGACTATTTTAACAGTGTCTTTACTACCCATCTAATTAAATTGCTGTCTATGGAGGGGTCAGAGAACTCCTGGATTTCATCAAAAAATATCCTTATTTGTGTCCCGAAGATGAACGAAGGTCTTATGGGTTTGGAACGACTTGAGTGTGAGGAATTAATGACAGATTTTTCATTTTTGGGTGAATTAATCCTTTGACTCTTTACCAGCCATTGACAGAATTTTCCGTCTTTCTGTGTTTTCACTGTTATACAGTAGGGGGCGCTATTACACATCTTCTGAAAGAGTACTGAATCTCCTGATCAAAACACAGGGGAAGAAGCAGAAACAAGCAATATCATATATAATTATGCATATGTGAAATAACGTGATAAACATTAAACAGCATATAAATCAAAACTGCCTAATGTTACTGAATGAAATGTCGACGAAATGCCTTGTTACAGGACTGTGAAGCTTTGGGGATGTTGATGGACTCCATCCATCCGTGTTTTGATCATCGTTCTGGATGTAGTCTTTGACAAAAACATTAGTTTCTCAGCTTCTTGCTCAAAATGTTGCTTTTTTTATGAAACTTCAAGTGTTGATACAAAAAGAATGCATTAAACTAGAATAAAAGTAATTTTTTGTTTAAAGGGGTGGTTGATTGCCCCTTTTTACAAAATGTAAAATAAGTCTCTGATGTCCCCAGAGTATGTATGTGAAGTTTTAGCTCAAAATACCCCACAGATAATTTTTTATACCATATTAAAATTGTCATTTTTTAAGGGTGAGCAAAAAACATGCTGTTTTTGTGTGTCCCTTTAAATGCAAATGAGCTGCTGCTCATGGGGCGGAGCTTCAAGAGCTTGTGTTAGCAGCTCTGATTACCTCATGCAGCACACGCAATGAAACTGTTCAGCCTTTTATGTTCAAACCGGAGTTGATGAATTTATGTAGCTGATGTGGAGATAACTATATAACTAAGTCATTAATTAGCATATTCTGTCATGATAATCTCACCCCTTTGTTGTGTGTTCCTGGGGGCGGGGTTTATGTAAATTTCAGGGTTAGTGATGTCACTTTGTCCGTTTTTTGTAGTCCTTAAAAAGCGATTTCTTTAAAAGCAAATATCTCCTTTTGCTTTGAACTTTGAGCGTCGTAACTTTGCAGATGTTGTTTATGCAGCAACTTTACACACTAAATAAAGTAAAAAAAAATGAAATCATAATCAACCACCCCTTTAAAAGCAGAGGAACCTGTTCTTTCTTTTGATATATTGCATATTCATATATTCAACAAAATATTCTGGGGGCCATGAAATTTTTATGAAAATGATCAAAAACGCTGGCAACTTTTTAAAAAAACGCTAGCGGGAAAAGAGTTAAATGTCCTATGTGTGTGCATTATAAAACTCTCCATCCCTGCACTTCATATCTTAACATCCTCTTTACATTAAGACTTTGATCTAACAGCTAAATAACATGTTGGTGAAAAGCAGTTAGTCACATCAAAAAGACAATTAGTCGCTCTACAGGCAGTAAAACCTTTAATAGCCATCATTAACCATTAACCTTCATTGAATATTAATCTAATGGAGCCCATTCAGAAAGGCATTTAAAGGGTTAAGCCCAGTAAATGCACTCATCATTTAGTGAGCTCGCTCCTTATTCACTGAGACTCTCTGAAAAGCTCCTAATGGTGGGCCAGTAGACATTTTCATTACTTTTCATGACCCGTGCCAGTCAGTCTGAAGTCCATTATGTCTGCAGAACAGCACAGCGAGGGTAAATTTGCCCTGCGCAGGTCGAAACGTTTCTGAGGTGTCAAGTGGACAATAAAAGGGGAGAGAATATGAAATTTGGTCCAAATGGGCTATAATCGGCTCTTGAAAGGACAGAGAAATGTTGAAAGGTGCTGATGAGACCTGCTGCTGAATTCAAAAACTGACTTTTAAATTTCTTTTCATTCCCACAAGGAGAAAGTGTGAAGGTTGATAGTCGTCACAGAGATCTGGACCAGTGCTTATCTCCTTATATAAATTCAAATGCAATTCAAATACTGTGTTTTCAATTCACTTTAGTCATTTCAAAATAATTATAACGGCCATTTTGCACATAAGGTACGTGCAAAAACAATCACGCAGCATGCTGCCTATAACCAAGCGGATCACATTATTATTCATAGGTATTTGTGTGCAAAGTGTGGTTCTAGCAAAAAAATAACTTTTTCACGTTTGAATAAACTGATGCATATGATATCATGTAGCATGTATGAGTAGCATCCAGTTTTTAGCATCTAGGAAATAAAAAAAAATATTATTTTAGTTATTATTATACAACAGTTCTCGAATCTGATTGGCTGAGAGCCATGTGATATACCGTTTCAGTTTGTATCACTCCGCTTGATACATTTCTCACAGAGAGTGTCATGGCGGCAGTGTTTGCCAGATTGGGCTGGTTTGGGGTCAGTTTGGACAAAATTTGGGCTGGTTTGGGGTCAGTTCGGCTGTTTTCAAAAACTGAAATTTTATAGTCTAATTGGTTAATAAACTAAAACTCAAGTGTGCATGTACGCCATCAAATCAGTCATCATGACACACACAGGCCCACGCAGAGTCAGCTGGCGTAGGTGTTGACGTCGCCGACGAGCAATCAGCGATCAGCAGGCAGACATGCTCATTCATGATTGACAGGTTAGCGCCATAAATTGCAGCATTCAAGTGATCACTATGCCAAAGTGGCATAAATATACAGTACGTTGTATCTACACAGTATAGAGTGGGAGATTGTTCCAACTCTCAAAACGTGGATTACACCTGTGACTCCAAGACTCTTTATAGATATAACCGACTATGAGAGCACAGTTGAATGACTTGAATGGAAATCGAATATGGGATATGACTCCTGTCCATCGTCATGTGCACACTGACCAGGACATCTGCAACTTTTTAGACCATCTAGACTGCGCTCTACTCATCCCTGACAGCTTTGAATCAATGATTAATCAGTTTTGACTGTGCTAAGTGCGTTATGTTCTATGTACTTCACAAAAGATGTAACATTAGTTCTGTCAAAGCGCAACACAAAGGTAAAAGTGCGTTATTTTTTTGTTGATGGATTATCGTACAGTATCAATGAATGACGCATTTTGGCAGTGGTTTGTGCATGTGTGAAAGGCCTGCTAATTTAGTCGCTTTTTCCAATCTTTTATATTGGGTACTTTTTGCACTTAAATTGGCTTATTCTCCAGGCCGTCAGCTTTCATCGCTTATGTACCTGCCGAGAACAGCTTCATCTCGGTCAGTCCTCCGTGAATTTGCCACTGGCTCTTACTGTATGTAGATAGTGGTTAAACATGAGATAATTCATTTGCACACCTGCACACTATCAATGCTTGCAGAAAATATCTAAAACGTTTTATTAGCAACGTTTCTGTCTCATGACCTTCATCAGGCATATACCCGATGAAGGTCATGAGGCCGAAACATTGCTAATAAAAAGTTTTTGATATTTTCTAAAAATGTACTGAAGTTGTTTCTACTAAAAATGACAGCTTTACTTAATAAGTGTTTACTTAAATCACTGGCATTACTATCAGTTCATTCATTGAAGGTCAAATAAAATGCATTGGATTATAGAAACTTTGATTGGATTAATGTACATTTTGGCATTTTGACATCTGGATATAATTATGTCTGAATTTCTGTCTACCATTAAAAAATGTGTACACTCAACATATGAATACCTATGGATCACCCTGCTGTAACTTATGCAATTTACAACATATTGTGTGTAACATCCAGCAGACACCCATGAAACACGAGTCCCCTCAGCAGCTGCAGATGAGTTTATTTTAGACTTTTGTTTGATTGTGCTTTTTGTTCCCAGGGAGGGTATAATTTGGCGCATGAGCGCCTGAGGGGGTGAAGAATACCCCTGCATAATTAAAAGGACACAAACGAAGGGAGCATATTGATTAATTCATGATGAAGATTCAAAGAGATCAGATTAAACAGTGTTTGATCATAAAGAATTGGCTGTTAAAGATGCAACACTAATCCATCTGCCTTAGCAACTGACTCCACAAACGCTAAATTATGAACACTTCACTGACGTCTGAAATAGTGTGGAATTAGTTGATTGTGTTGTACAGTTGTCAAGGTAGTTTATTCTGAAAGAGATCTGGACATGTTTTCAGTAAATACTGCTTAAATGATTTATGAGCGATGAGTTTGAATTAGATGCCTACACAACCTCTAAAAAACTGCATTAGTAGGAATAGTTTAAAAGGAATTTAAAAGCAATGGTTCCATTAAAAAGTTATCAAAATTGCCATGCAGCTCTTTAACATTCAACATGTCCTACTTGTATGATACTACTCCCTACATTCCATTTTGCTAGGTTAAAAACAACCCAAGTTGGGTTGAAATTGGCCCAGCAATTGGGTTGTTTTAACCCAGCGGTTGGGTTGTTTTAAGCAAACATTTAACCCAACCGCTGGGTTAAAACAACTCATTTACTGGGTTAAAACAACCCAATCGCTGGGTTAGTTCATTTTCAACCCAACTTGGGTTGTTATTAACCCAGCATTTTTTAGAGTGTAGTTTCAGCCCGACACAGTTATCATTTTCACATCCTGCTCCACGTTGTTTAAATAGCAAATGCACTGGCGCCATCTGTTCACCCATGAGCGTGCTGGTCTGAAAACCAGGTGTGTTCAGGCGCATTGTTGGTGCGTTGCCATTTTGAGGGACTGAAAACGAAGTATTTTGTGTGTTGTTTAAAAGGGCTTGTTAGTAATATGAGCCTATAGGCCGGAAGTTAATTATTTTAGTCTATAAAGTTTTAAATGTGGATATTTTTCTTACACAAACGCGCAACTTCGCTTCAGAAGGCCTTTATTAACCCCCCAGAGCCATGTGGAGCAGTTATATGATGGATAGATGTACTTTTATGGACTTCATAAATGAGACAAATCACTTCCTTTATAAAGCTTGGATTAGCCAGGACTTTTTTAATATAACTCTGACTGTATTCGTCTGAAAGAAGAATGTCATATACACTAGGATGACTTGAGGATGAGTAAATCATGGGCTAATTTTCATTTTTGGGTGAACTATCCCTTTAAGAGACAAGGTAGAACCCTTTTGGACCATGCACTTGTCGTCGTTAAACTAGCAAAAGTCGATTCGGACTAAGTGCACCTGCGAAGATTTTTTAAAACATTCAACAGAAGTAGTACAAACCCGATTCCAAAGAAGTTGGGACACTGTACAAATTGTGAATAAATAAGGAATGCAATAATTTACAAATCTCATAAACTTATATTTTATTCACAATAGAATATAGATAACATATCAAATGTTGAAAGTGAGACATTTTGAAATGTCATGCCAAATATTGGCTCATTTTGGATTTCATGAGAGCTACACATTCCACAAAAGTTGGGACAGGGAGCAATAAGAGGCCGGAGAAGTTAAATGTACATATAAGGAACAGCTGGAGGACCAATTTGCAACTTATTAGGTCAATTGGCAACATGATTGGGTATAAAAAGAGCCTCTCAGAGTGGCAGTGTCTCTCAGAAGTCAAGATGGGCAGAGGATCACCAATTCCCCCAATGCTGCGGCCAAAAATACTGGAGCAATATCAGAAAGGAGTTTCTCAGAGAAAAACTGCAAAGAGTTTGAAGTTATCATCATCTACAGTGCATAATATCATCCAAAGATTCAGAGAATCTGGAACAATCTCTGTGCGTAAGGGTCAAGGCCGGAAAACCATACTGGATGCCCATGATCTTCGGCCCTTAGACGGCACTGCATCACATACAGGAATGCTACTGTAATGGAAATCACAACATGGGCTCAGGAATACTTCCAGAAAACATTGTCGGTGAACACAATCCACCGTGCCATTCGCCGTTGCCGGCTAAAACTCTATAGGTCAAAAAAGAAGCCATATCTAAACATGATCCAGAAGCGCAGGCGTTTTCTCTGGGCCAAGGCTCATTTAAAATGGACTGTGGCAAAGTGGAAAACTGTTCTGTGGTCAGACCAATCAAAAATTTAAGTTCTTTTTGGAAAACTGGGTTTGGAAGTTCGTGTCATCCGGACTAAAGAGGACAAGGACAACCCAAGTTGTTGTCAGCGCTCAGTTCAGAAGCCTGCATCTCTGATGGGATGGGGTTCATGAGTGCGTGTGGCATGGGCAGCTTACACATCTGGAAAGGCACCATCAATGCTGAAAGTGATATCCAAGTTCTAGAACATATGCTCCCATCCAGACGCCGTCTCTTTATGGGAAGACCTTGCATTTTCCAACATGACAATGCCACATTTGATACATTTTCTCAGTTTGAACATTTGATATGTCATCTATGTTGTATTCTGAATAAAATATTGAAATTTGAAACTTCCACATCATTGCATTCTGTTTTTATTCACAATTTGTACAGTGTCCCAACTTTTTTGGAATCGGGTTTGTAAATGCAAGGGTATATGATAACAGAAAGCTTATTTTTGGGTGAACAATTTTTTAAATACATTATGAAAAACAAGTTAAAATCTAATTTGGACCACTCATTTCATCATTACAGCATTTCTAAGAGGTTAGCCTTCAAATGAGCCATAATGGAGTCATTATGTTGTTAGGCTGTGGATGTTTCACACAATGCTAGAACAGCTTTGAGAATAATTAAAGCTGAAATAGATCACGATATGTGCGCTGTCAGCTTTGGCCCTCTGCAGCCCAGCTTCCACATATTCTTGATAAATAACAGAGATTCTGGCCCAGAATGCTGTCATGATAGTCATAGTTTATATCCAGAGTTTGCCATAAATCACTGAGTTTCCAAACACGGTCCCAGTTACGGAGAGGGAAAGGAGGAAACAGCGATTGCGTGCTGTCATACTTTGTAACTGTGACATCAACCTCACACTTCCACATGTATAAATTGTTTCTGGACATTTTAGAAGGTTTTTTTGGGATGACATTTTTTGGGTAAGCATCTGAAGGGATTTGAAGCTGTATTTTTTTATGTTTTTGTTTCTACCATTCTAGAATATTTCCAGTTGTTTTTGTTAAGACCCTTTGTTAATGCCACAGACCCTTAGGGCCCTATGAAATCCATGTAATTGTTTACCCAAAATCTGTTTTATTTTTACCCAAAAATTACGGAATTGTTTTTTTTTTGTGTGTGTGTGTTGTAGCCTAAATATAATTTATTCTGAAGCAATATTCTCACCAATCAGTCTTCTTTTGACCTTTTATAAAGGGCATTTTTCCCCCATATCTTATTGAATATATAGGCTATACTGCTTTCAATTTATGTTCCTAAATTTGAGCCATACATTTAATTAAATAAAACAAATAAAACAATATAGGGCTGTTACCAATCAAATTAAATAATTTAGACTGAAAAATTACAACTGCACTGAATAATGTTATGCGATTGTTTTAAATATTTTTTGAATATAAAAATAAGAAATGTTGGAAAGAATGTTTAAACGTGAAAGTAAACTGCCAGTAGGTGGGGGCAGGTAACTGTCTTAATGAGTGAATCATTGAGTCGATTCAGTGAAATGGCTGATTCATTCAAGATCGTTTATGAATAGGTAATTGAATCTTTGATTCACCGATTCATTCAAAACGCTGAATCATTCAGTGACACACTGTTGATGTGAGATGCTATGGTTCTGCTGTGATCTTTGTTTGGAACTACTTTCGCTGCTGAAATAGAACAAAAACAGTCAATACTGCATCTAAATGTAAGTGACTTAAAGGGGTCATGAACTGGCTTTTTACATTTTTTTTATACTGTTGTCTGAGGTCAACTAATGACGTTTGTGTGGTTTGTACATTCAAAAACATCATAATGAATAAGTAATAGGCTATTTTCTACCCTGGTTTTGAGGCTCTTTCCTGCACGCTCGGTTTCTATGGGTGTGCCGCACTGAAAACTTGGAAGTAAACGCCCACGGCTAGGATTGGATAAGATTTGCATATTATAATGAGCTCCAGCTCCCCTGTCAGTACATGTGAGAATTGTTTTGAAAGCGTGTGGAGAAACGGCAACCAGAATGAATCGCCCACAGGGCTCACAAAACTTCTTTATCAAACAAACACAATGATTTATCTCTCATCCACCCGCGATTGATTGGAATGTTATTTTTTTATTACTTGGCCCGTCCGATCGGTGGATATAAGCGCGAACAGCGTACGCCCTTCAAATAGTCAAGAGAGTGAACAACACTGATCAAGAAAGGAATGTTATTTCACTATTAAACATGCGCTTACGCGTTGGTAGCCTGTCTGAAAAACACATAGCCCCGGGACGTTGGGCTTTGTGAGCCCTGGCCCATACATGTCCGAGTCTGATCACACAATGACAACACCACAAATAAAGGACTCTCCAGCCTGTGACAGCATGCTAAGGTATGTTCTGTTAGACACGTACACATAATCAAAACACAATGCAATACTATCACATATAAAAACATTTTACTCACATAAGTGTGTTGCACCATTCCTGTCGGATCCAATATAGAAGGCACAGCATTGTGTTTTAATCTCAATATGTCTGCAAATCCAGTCTCGACCTGTGTCGAGTGAAATGAAGCAAACAAACGTGCAATGTCTTACGCACGTGAGCTGGAACCGGCATGTTTATTGCTCTGTAGCACGATCTGTTTAGCTCCGCAAGTCGGTGGGCGGGCTTGAGGCGGCGTTTCACCACACTCAGACGTCACAGGTTGGCATATTCTGAGATCGAGCGTTTGCTGGGCCTGGTGTCAATAAAAGCTTTACTTTGACCAACAAGGACGTTTTCAGCTCTGAAACTTACAGGATATTCTTATATCACGATGAACTTTTATATATCAAAGGCTCAAGGGAAAGTTGATTTCTCAATCACCCCTTCAATGTTAATTAATTTTTTATGGAACTGTCATACGAAATCAGTGTCACATTTTCAATCGTGATGGTATTCAGGAAAACAGCACTCTTGCTTGTGTGATGTTGCTTAACTGTATCATATGTTATAAATATAAAATTTTTACCGCAGTAAGTTAATGAACTGAGTTTCTCTGTGTGAGCTGTGCTCATTTGTTTCTATTTCTCCTCGAGAGGCTGCGCGAGCGTCAACAGTGCAACATTGTTTGTGTCAGTACATATATATATTATTGTCCATTATCAATCGCCACTTACACAAAATTAATGCAGAATCATTTTTGCATTTTGATGATTCCCTAGTTATTTTTTATTATTGATGTTTTAATCAGGATACTTGTCCAGTCGGGCAAGTAAAATTCTCTTTCACTTGCCCTTTAAAAAAATGAATTAATCAAGCATTAAGTTTCAAGTTTCAAGTTTATTTGTCATTACACATGTACAAGTACAGTATAACGAAATGAAGTTTGGAGCAAGCCTCCGGGCCGCAGCCTTTTCAGGCACCGCCACACGCTCTCCAGAAATACAAGAATGCAGTTGGCAAGCATTACATAGCAAACACAACAAAACATAACATAACACAGTACACGTGGTCACGTGATGGGATTTTTTGTATTTTGTATTAATGTCGAGCCCTGCATCATATAACTGCTCCACACGGCTCCGCGAGGTTAATATAGACCTTCTGAAGCAAGGCCATGGGTTTGTGTAAGTTTGTGTATTTAAAACTTGACTAAAATTCATAGGGCCCTACAGACCCTCAAATAGGATGATCCCCTTGCAGAACTATGAAAACTATTTTAATTTTTTTAATTCTCTTTGTTACCCATCATTTACAGCCTGAAGAGTACAGTCATTAATAATGCCAAATTCAGACAATTTTAGTGTATTTATTTTATCTCTGACATTTTATTATTAATTTTGTTTACAAACATTACTAATCGAGTTACATTATTTGATATTATATTCTTTTCATTTGTTTATTTATTTATTTATTTATTTACTGACTTCGTTTTATTTATATATTTATACACCAATCAGGCATAACATTATAACCTAATTCCTAACTGTAACGTGCGGAGAAAGCAGGCTGAGGCATGGATCTACGTGCAGGTGTTTTAATAAAGAAACAAGTAACAAACAAAAGGAAAACTGGAACACAAGGAACAAAAGCTAACTGAAAACAGGGACCATAACATTCAACAACTGACAGAGAGCAAATGAAACACAAGGGCTATAAATACACAGGGGCAAACAAGCTTAACAACAGTAACGAGGAAACAAGATACACCTGGGGGGACTAATCAACATGAAAAACTACAAAGAACTGCAAAATAAAGCACGGGAAACACTTCAATGTAAACACTTAGTAGTGTCTACACTGCTGGATTCTAATACAAAGAAGAAGAACACTAATATTGTGTTGGTCCCCCTTTTGCTGCCAAAACTGGACTCCACTAGATCACGCTGCCTCCGCCGGCTTGCCTTCTTCCCATAGTGCATCCTGGTGCCATGTGTTCCCTAGGTAAGAGACGCACCCGGCCATCCAAGTGATGTAAAAGAAAACGTGATTCATCAGACCAGGCCACCTTCTTCCATTGCACCGTGGTCCAGTTCTGATGTTCACGTGCCACTGTTGGCGCTTTTGGCAGTGGACAGGGGTCAGCATGGGCACCCTGACTGGTCTGCGGCTATGCCGCCCCATACTCAACAAACTGAGATCACTGTGTATTCTGACACCTTTCTATTAGAACTAGCATTAACTTCAATTTGAGCTCCAGTAGCTCATCTGTTTGATCGGACCACACGGGCCAGCCTTCGCTCCCCACGTGCATCAATGAGCCTCGGCCGCCCATGACACCTGTCGCCGGTTCACCACTGTTCCTTCCTTGGAGCACTTTTGATAGATCCTGACCACTGCAGACCGGGAACACCCCACAAGAGCTGCAGTTCTGGAGATGCTCTGACCCAGTCGTCTAGCCATCACAATTTGGCCCTTGTCAAACTCGCTCAAATCCTTACGCTTGCCCATTTTTCCTGCTTCTAACACATCAACTTTGAGGACAAAATGTTCACTTGTTGCCTAATATATCCCACCCACTAACCGGAGCCGTGATGAAGAGATCATCAGTGTTATTCACTTGACCGGTCAGAAGTAAATCGGTGTATATTTTGTACACTATTTTTGTCTAAACTTTCCATAGACCCAGCACTTTGTTCTCAGATGTTTGTGTTACTGCAGCTGTTGAATGCTTCTGCCAATATTTTAAGTAATCTTTATCTGTATTTTAACAGCCATTTTTGAATATTGGCTGTATTTGAACTCAAATATAGAATGTTCCCCTTTGTCTGTTACTGACATTTTCAAATATTTTAGACTGGAGCTAATGCTGGAGCTGTCGAGTGTGTGCCACCAGCCAACCCCACATCCTGGCTCCAGGGCGTCAGGAGGTTTGAAGAGGTGAAAGCACTCTGCATGGAAATGGATGTCATGATCAGCCCAGTGTGATGGAATATGAAAATGTATTTTGTGAATGTATTGGATTCAGTAGAGCGCCTGGGGGGACGCCCCAGTCCCAGATGAACGGGGGAAAGAAACAGCCGTCAATTGAAAAGATAAAAAAGCAATCTTGTGCACCTGTAACCTTTAAGAGATATTTCTCTCTCTTTCTCTCTCAGAGATGCTTTAAGCAATCGCTTGTATGGCACGAGTCAAGGAACCAATATATATGTGTGAATCTGTGAAGGTGAATCACACGGGAGTCAAGCAGATTGAGAGCAGTGTTTGTGTACATCTCACTGCCAAAGCTTCTACAAGCATTTGACAGCTGTGTAGTATAACAAAGTCAAAGATCTGTTCAATTACGCACACATATATTTCTCTCATATCACTGGTGGGTATTTGTTGAGAGCAAGAGGAAACGCTATGTTTCTGTGTAAATTGTTCGTAAATTATTCTTATATGTGATTTTTTTTTTTTTTTTAAAGGAGTGGTTGATTATGATTTCACTTTTTAAACTTTATTTAGTGTGTAAAGTTGCTGCATAAACAACATCTGCAAAGTTTACGACGCTCAAAGTTCAAAGCAAAGGGAGATATTTTCTTTTAAAGAAATCGCTTTTTAAGGACTACAACAAACGGCTGGTAGGGACTACAACAAGCTTCTTCCCAGTTTAGTGACATCACAAACTCAAAAATATACATAAACCCCGCCCCCGGGAACACGCAACAAAGGCAATGTTGAGAAGAGGAAGAGTTGTTGTCGAGCACATTTGAGAGTCTGCTCAAGCTGTCGCATCCGTCTTTTCACATTTACTACAATACAGTACGAACACAAATGCAATAGCATGTCATAAAAGCAAGATGACAACATAAGTTATAACCGTAATTAAACTAAACTACAACTGTTCTGTCTTCATGCAGCAGATATTCTCTGGCTCATTTTACAACAGTTCCCACATGAGCGATTTATAGATTATCATGACAGAATATGCTAATTGATTACTTGAAGATCCTACTCTATCCTGTCTCATTCTACATGTTGTCACTTCTTCTTCAGTCTCTCCATCATTGTACGACTCCGGTTTGAACATAAAAGGCTGAACAGTTTCTGACATTTTCAGTGTGTGTCTGCGTGAGGCAATCGGAGCTGCTAACACAAGCTATTGAAGCTCCGCCCTCTTCTTGAAAGGGGGCCGGGAGCAGCAGCTCATTTGCATTTAAAGGGACACACAAAAAGTGACAATTTTAACATGCTATAAAAAAATTATCTATTATTTTGAGATAAAACTTCACATACACACTCTGGGGACATCAGAGAGTTATTTTACATCTTGTAAAAAGGGGCATAATAGGACCCCTTTAAAAGGGTTGGGTAGTTCAGGAACACTCTCATAGACTCACCAGCATGTCGTCCCAAACTCGTATGCTGTTACTTTTCTGTGGAAAAGAAAAAAGAGAATTTTTAAAGAATCATCGGACAGTTCATAGTGACCAAGGCTGCCAAGCTCCAAAAAGGACAAAAAAAAAACACCATTAAAGTATAATAAAAGTAGTTCATACTATCTGTGTTCTATTATACAAGTCTTCTGAAGTCATATGAAAGCTTTGCGAAGCTGGTTTTCACAGAAAATATTCCCCACCATGGAAACTCTGAAATCTCATGTACATTTGCATCTCAAAATGCTTAATATCATTGAATGTCAAGAGGGTGAATATTAAATAATGACTAATAATTTATTAAATAATGAATAATTTCTAGGTGAACTGTTCCTTTAAGAGACTCACTATATGTATTTAGGACATCCCCGGTAATACTCTTGAAGATAATAACCTTTCACAGCACACCACACGATACATAACCTTATCAAGACCTTCCGTTTACAGCTGACTGAATGTGATTTTAATCTCTCACCAGGTCAGGACTCAAAGGGTTTAACTTATTAAACCTAACAACCTGCAATCAGAGAAGCATCATTGTACATTCTGTTTGAATGTGAGCCAAGCAGAAAGCAATCTGTGCCTCGAGACTGCATCAAACCAACCAATCTGCTATTGTACAGGCCACAATTTCATACATAATCCAAGACTATCCTTAAAGACCAAAGGGGAAAGTTGACATATTTCGTTGAGGTGGAACATAACAGCCAGTAATCAATATGATCTGTTTTTTTCTGGAGAAGGAAAGTCTGTAAATTGTGTATCGCAGATATACTTTTTGTAATTCATTTTGTTTGGACAGAAACAAAACTCTACACTCTAAAAATATTGGGTTATTTTTTCAACCCAAATCCTGGGTTGAGCCTTTTGGGTCATTTTTTTTTTCTTTTCTTTTCAGTGTTTGGGTAGTTTTTGTGTTACCCAGCTCCTGGGTCAGACGTAACAACCCAGTGTTTGGGTTGTTTTTGTGTAACCCAGCTCTTGGGTCAGACGTAACAACCCAGTGTTTGGGTTGTTTTTGTGTAACCCAGCTCCTGGGTCAGACGTAACAACCCAGTGTTTGGGTAGTTTTTGTGTTACCCAGCTCCTGGGTCAGACGTAACAACCCAGTGTTTTGGTAGTTTTTGTGTAACCCAGCTCCTGGGTCAGACGTAACAACCCAGTGTTTTGGTAGTTTTTGTGTAACCCAGCTCCTGGGTCAGACGTAACAACTCAGGTGTTGAGTTATTTATTTTTATTTATTTATTTTTATTTATTTATTACTTTTTGTGACCTCTTCAGGAGAGAGCAGTGCAGCTCCGTCAAATTGGTGCATGTCTTCGGTAAAATACAGGTTTGTGTACATTATATTTTATCTATAAATTCATATCGCGCTGTATATCATTTAATTTTATGCAACGCAACAGACAGGGGCGCGATGTGACTCACTTACACGAGTGTCGCGTCAGTCTTTTTGTGTGATGGAAATGTGATTTTGAAATTTTATTCAAAAAGATACAGAATATAAATACATAGCATGTTAAAATATGTCCTCAGTGCTCGCTGATTGTTTATGGACAGGTTATGAGCCAGTCACCACATATTTCGGCTACGAGTGAAATGCAGAACAGCAGTCTGAAGTTAGAAGTGTTGCACCGCTGAACACGACACAAGCTCCAGCACGAGATCAGCACGTTATGGTGGAAACAGGACAACATTGACAGTTCGATTACACTTAAAATACTTCTAAATGTTTAATTTTTACTTCTAATATTTGCTATACTGTAAAATATGATCGAAAATAAAGGAATTATCATACCATGCATGGAGTATTTTTTAAAGTTTATAGGATTTAAGTTAATCCGTTGACATTAATTAATGTATGAAGTAAACAAATAAACTAGCATTATAGTAAAAAATTAATCAACTATGCTGGGTTAAATAAACAACCCAATTTGCAGGGTAAAATATACCCAACATGTGTTCTGTCCAATATTTACCCAGCCCTTGGGTTGTTTTTAACCCAGTGTGCAAAAACTGATTTCCATTGAGATGGTTCTCTTTATTTTTATTATTGAACAGGTTTCATCTCTTTTCATCCATTTTAAATTTACTCATGTCTCATGTCAATTTTGTTTGTTTTAATTTACCTTTTTGCAATGCAGTGTCGTACTATTTTTGTCATTTCAATTTGTTCTCCATATATGTACATACATACATATATATATATATATATATATATATATATATATATATATATATATATATATATATATATAAAAAAGGCAGGAAATATATGTAAAAACAAGGAATGATGAGTTCCTTAGTGGCTTGTTGGCATGTTTCACACTTTCTTCCCACCTCATGATTTGCAATTTGTCACATGTTAGATTTTAATGTATCACATATGCCACATTGTCTCATCACCGTCTCTCTCACTCGCTCACCGTCCATATAAAGGTGCTGCTATCCTTGCCTTCATTACAGCTGCAACAAGCCCGGGTTCCCATCAAGCTGAGATATATAATTAACACACAGATCAGTGAGGAGACGGGCAGAGGGCGCCGGAGCCGCAGTCACTAATGATTCCAGAGAGGCTTTTTTTCACTAGACAAAAAAGAACAGTGGACAACATTTGGATAATTGAGAGCTACGGTATATTAACACACACTCTTACAAGCAAAGATTAAAGCAGTTACCTCAAAATTAAAATTCATCCATATGATGTTCCATACCCATATGACCTTTCGTTTTTTTTCCCTGTGGGGCACAAAAGGAGATGTTAGGGAAAATGTTTACTCTGCTTTTCACCATGACTAAAGTATATTCTTCTTATTTAAATGGATCAACGTGTAATAACTTTAATTTCTGGCTCAAAAAACACTATAATGAGTTGCTTATTTTGTATTGCCTGTTTGTTTGACACACCACCGAACAGCAATTTACAGCATCTCTGTGATCATTATAGCCAGATTAATGGCCGTTTGAGCAGGTCCAGTGTTCGTAATCAGGGGCAAACACTGGAGGCCGATGATGAATTATTAATACCTCCATGCTGAGATGGCATCGTTTGTGTGTGTGTGTGTGTGTGTGTGTGTGTGTGTGTGTGTGTGTGTGTGTGTGAAAAAGTGAGTTTTTATCTCTGATTCTGTTCTAACATAACTCCTGTATGAAACCGTTTAAGCCGTCCATTTCCTCCTGCAGATTTGCTCGTAATCGTTTTTACCAGGCCTCGTCCAGCCTCTTTGATATACCTTTAATCAGCCGTTAGTTAAATTGTGAGGAAATCCTCACTCGTTCCCCCATCAGACCCGTATCAAAGGCATCTTACGACAGCTCCCACCCTAAGAGAAAAACGTGTTGAGAAACTATTAGTGAGGAATATCTCAGGAAAGCAGGCATATCACAAAGATCAAAGAGGCGACTTTGAGAGAGAGAAAAAAAAACACTTATGCAGCAAAATACAAGATCTTCTAAGCTCCGGGAACTTGAAGTTCACACACTTTGTGCTCTGCACTGGCAACCCCTGTTTTAAGAGGATTAATGGTTAATTGAAGTATCAAACGTGTGTCTGATGTTTCTACTAAAGTTCCTTATGAGAAGTAAAAATAGAAATTAGTCAATAGATGACAAGAGAAAAGTATAGAGTTTGATGAGAAATGTTAAGATGTTGAGATTTAGTCAGGGCCTAAAACTTTTTGCAACATCTGCCAATGGCCAGTGACTAAAGAAAATGTACCAGCCATGAAACAGATTAATCCTTATTAAAGTTACAAATGCTATTCAGTCAAGATCAGTGAGTTCTTTATCACTCTTTTGTTGTTTGATCTAAAACAGACAGCAGCAGGTTTATTAGGCTGCTGTCACTTTAAGAGCTAATGCACGGTTCCAATACACTGTTACACATGAGTTTTATTCCTCAACTGTTTACATTCAGTTAAAGGGTTAGTTCACCCCAAAATTAAAATTATCCCATACTCTCAAGCCATCCTAGGTGTACATGAGTTTCTTCTTTCAGCCAAACACAATCTGAGTTATATTTAAAAATATCCTGGCTCTTCCAAGCTTTATAATGGTAGTGAATGGCCCAAAAAAGTGCATCCATCCATCATAAAAGTAATCCACACAGCTCCAGGAGGTTAATAAAGGCATTCTGTTGCGTTTGTGTAAGAAAAATATCCATATTTATAACTTTATGAACTATAATCACTGGCTTGAGGTAACGGCCGTACGCGAGTCTAGTTCTGGCGGAAGAGTGACCTCTGACCCGACACATGACAGGATGTAGGAGTAGCGTAACCCCTTTTCTTGCGACATTTCTCTTTCAAAATTCTCATTTTAGACTTCTAATCCGTGACTGGTGTTTTGGTTTGCTCTATCCTTTTACAAAACGCATCGCTTAACTTCAGAAGGTCTTTATTAACCTTTGTTAACCTGTGAATTACTTTTATAATGGATGGATGCACTTTTTTGGGCTTCAGAATCAAGATACCATTTACTCACATTATAAATCTTATAAAGAGCCAGGACATTTTTTAATATAACTGTGTTTGGCTGAAAGAAGAAAGTCATATACACCTAGGATGGCTTGAGGGCGAGTAAATTATGGTATAATTTTTAAGTTAACTAACCCTTTAACACCGTGTCTACACCTGACGCCACCGTTGACGCGTCACATTGCGCCGCAACAGCTAGAAGTTGTCTACACTGGAGGTGACAAAGTGATCGTTGCAAAGCATTAGTCCTTCATGTCAGTACAACATAAACGGGATTTGTCATCATCACTGATTATAATGGGTCTTTTGTCGCGTCGCATCATGTCGCTCGCGTTCGGTGTAGACACGGTGTAAGACACAACTGACTATGATGCCATGACAGACATTTTGACTACTTTGTTTGAATATGTCTGTTCAAACGCAAGAAGATGTGAGAGCTCTATTCAAGCGCTGTCTGAGACACGGATTTCTGTCCGCACGCTTTGGATATTTGAGCGAGTAACGAGTTCCCTTTCGTGTCTTCTTGAGCTTGAGTATTTAAATTGGCAAGGCGTTTGTTCACGTTCTCACAATTTTTGCATGGTTAGAATTGATAACTCGAATTTGGCCCAGGGTTAATGCTGCAACATGTCAGAAATATTCCTGCTTCACAAGATGATAAAAGCCTTGTTTAACGTTTCACGAGTTATTCTCAATGTCTTGCTTTCCCTCCGATATGTGAGAGGGACGCCAATGCGGTTTGCTCTTCTGTGTTGCCCCTCAAATTCATTTCTAAGGGATCCATTGACAGACAGTTTTAATCTAACTCTAGGTTTAGTACTACCCTTACGAAACATAATCATGGTTTTATTGTAGTAAAAGTGGAGTAACCATGTTTTTTGGCTAATTGATTAGCATTTATATAGTTTTACCACAAATACCATGGTTAAACTATGGTTATAGTAGCAAAACCATGGTTAATTTGTGGTTACCATGGTTTAACTACAATAACCATGTTTTTTTGGTTTTATTTGTAGTAATGGTTCATTTTCGTAAGGGACTAAACCTATAGTTAGATTAAAACTTGTGTATACACAGTTTTTTATGAGGGTCTGTCTTTTAAAATGAATTTTGTTGGTAATCTCAATCTGTTGAGATTCACCTCACGAGTGTCTTGTCCATCAAAAATGGTAACGTTTGACTTCATGTCGACTCCTGTTGTTGAAAACACAAACGTTTTTAACGATATACTTTTAATATATGTTACTTGTGATATGTAAATATACAATAAATCGATAAATATTGACAATACCTATGTTTTGTCGATGTCCTGTCCTAACGGAAAGCGCTCGCGGGTGTTGGTATGGTTACCATCTCAGTAGGCCCAAACGCCTGACGTTGCAAGAAAGTATAACTTTGTGAACTTTTTTTAACTGTTTACGCGTTATGAATGAATATTTCTTAAGAAAAATTAAACGAACCCAAAACCCTCACTGTCAACAAAACACTCAATGAGATTTGTATTGATCACTTAAATGATTTATTGGTGGTATCTATTGCAACTTTTTTACAAGAGGATATACACGGAGCACTAGCCGTGTAAATCTAATAATCCAGTCCGAATGGATTTATGTCCAGAGAAATAAGGCTGAAAAAAACATGGATCAGCTGCTTTGATCTTTAATTCAGTCACAGGAGGAGAAATAGCGCCACCTGCTGAGCAACATGAGAACTCGTACATGTTTATGGTACAAACAACAGTGTATTACCATGGTAAAATGCCCTAAAAATATGTTTTTCTATGCGTCTAAATAGCCATGGTAAAGAAATGCTGATGAACAGACCCAGCACTGTGAACTCCTCCGAAATAAACTGATGTAATAGTGTTAGTATTTGCTGACTGTGTTCTCGTTTATTTTATAAACCGCTGCATTGCCATCCACACATCCAAAATCCATATCAGTTAAATGAGTTTGTGTCTCTGGGGTACACAATATATATTTGGAAGCTGGAAAAAAAAATGCTTTACTTGTAATTGCCTCTATTGACAGCAGGTTTAATTGCTCTACAGCAAACTTTGATTAGTTGCACTTAAGATAATGCAGTGGATCAGATGATGTACTGTTACTGTAATATGTACGGAATTGGATTATGTGTGTATACACACGCAGTATATAATAATAATAATAACATAATATATAATAAGTAATGCTTTATTTTTAAAGTTAGAGCTCAAATTGCTTTATTTTAAAATAAAGGGTTATAATTATTATAAATATTAGTTAATATAATATATAATAATTAGGACACATATACAACGATCATGCCACAACTAGTATTGTGTTGAACCCCTTTTGCTGCCCAAACAGCCCTGACCCGTCGAGGCATGGACTCCACTAGACCCCTGAAGGTGTGCTGTGGTATCTGACACCAAGATGTTAGCAGCAGATCCTTTAAGTCCTGTAAGTTGCGAGGCGGGGCCTCCATGGATCGGTCTTGTTTGTTCAGCACATCCCACAGATGCTCGATTGGATTGAGATCTGGGGAATTTGGAGGCCAAGTCAACACCTCAAACTCGTTGTTGTGCTCCTCAAACCATTCCTGAACCATTTTTTCTTTGTGTCAGGAGCATTATCCTGCTGGAAGAGCCACAGCCACCAGGGAATACCGTTTCCATGAAAGGGAGTACAGGATCTGCAACAATGCTTAGGTAGGTGGTAGATGTCAAAGTAACATCCACATGGATGGCAGGACCCAAGGTTCCCAGCAGAACATTGCCCGGCCATCCACGTGATGTAAAAGAAAACGTGATTCATCAGACCAGGCCACCTTCTTCCATTGCTCCGTGGTCCAGTTCTGATGCTCACGTGCCACTGTTGGTGCTTTCGGCGGTGGACAGGGGTCAGCATGGGCACCCTGACTGATATACGGCTATGCCGCCCCATACACAACAAACTGAGATCACTGTGTATTCTGACACCTTTCTATCAGAACCAGCATTAACTTCTTGAGCAATCTGAGCTCCAGTAGCTCGTCTGTTTGATCGGACCACACGGGCCAGTCTTCACTCCTCACGTGCATCAATGAGCCTCGGCCGCCCATGACCCTGTCTCCGGTTCACCACTGTTCCTTCCTTGGAGCACTTTTGATAGATCCTGACCACTGCAGACCGGGAACACCCCACAAGAGCTGCAGTTCTGGAGATGCTCTGACCCAGTCGTCTAGCCATTACAATTTGGCCCTTGTCAAACTCGCTCAAATCCTTACGCTTGCCCATTTTTCCTGCTTCTAACACATCAACTTTGAGGACAAAATGTTCACTTGCTGCCTAATATATCCCACCCACTAACAGGAGCCGTGATGAAGAGATCATCAGTGTTATTCACTTCACCTGTCAGTGGTCATAATGTTACGCCTGATCGGTGTAATTGCACACTATAATAAAATAAAGTGAATTTATGTACCATTACCTTGCGTGCAGTATATAATAATAATAATAATAATAATAATAATAATAATAATAATAATAATAATACTTTTTCTTAAAGATCTCAAATGGCTTTATTTTAAAATATAGTCTTATAATTATTATAAACATAAATAAATAAAAGTTTTAATGTTTTATTAGCCGTTTTAAAAATGCATTGATCTGTACTTCATCATTTGATTGCTGTGCTTTATATAATTTGCTTAAGGTGTGTTACAAAAAAACTTGCTGAGCTCTGACAATTTAGACGTGGCGCCGGGCAAAGACATTTTCACCTTGCGTCAGTACATCCACTCGACCTGAACTTCCGGTTACGTTACCAACGCTCGGCGAAGCTTCTGATTGGTTACTTTAGCTGCAACGTTTGCCAGGTTTCCCAAAAGACAACAACACTATTCTATTAGGGGGTTGAGCGCTGAATATGACATACAATTAAAGTAAGTTTTGTATTTTGTAATATTAATTAGCCCCCTGTTTAATTTTATTTCCAATTGTACCTCAATGAGATTTGGTCTGAAAACTTACTATTGGCTGCCCTCAGGAAAGAGTGGAGCGGCTAGTCGCTAACAAACAGACTTTCCCTCGACCAACAAGGGTGACACAACTCAACTTCACCACATACACACACTCTTTCGTCTCGTCTATCATCCGTCAGGTTAGTGATCTGCCCATCTGTTCGGATTAAAGAGTGTTTCAATTACATCATCTTAAAGATAAAGTGTTGTATTCTGGTTATTGCTGTCTAAACTGGTGGTTTATCTGCTATGTGGCTAGCTCATGATAGCTCATTGATTTCACTCCAACATGGTACTTGCTTATCAGAAATGTAATTTTATTTATAACCTCATTTTAAACAGCTCAAATGCTCCAGGTGGTGTCTGTCAGATGTGTGATTTTATTTGTCGTGTTAATTTAAAGCCCCATACATGAGCAGAAATGGGCTGTTAGCACTAGCCAGCTACTGCTGGTGTTGCAGTTATCAGCTTTCAATCTAATCAACCTGTCAAACTGTCTGAGATATATGCATGTATGTATGGAGAGAGAATCTGTGCACGTGCATAGCTCCTGAAATGTTATAAATAGGTATGCACTGGTTTCAGTAAACCTAAAGTCTACTTTCTGTGTCCATGTTCACAGTGGTCAAAATAACATGGTATTACCATGTCAATTGATTGTCCTGAAAAACATGATAGTACCACAGTATGTCAAACATGCAGCTACACTGGTACCATATCAAAAAGCCAAGTTTGACCATGCTACATAATGGTATTATCATGATGCATGTGGTATTACCATGTTATGTGTCCAAAAACATGGTATGCTTTTAAATAAACTACTGTATTACCATGGTACATGTTCAAAAACATAGTATTACCATGATGCATGTCCAAATCTCATGGTATTACAATGATACATGTCTGAAAATGTGGTATTACCATGGTATGTGCTTAAATAAACCATTGCATTACCATGGTGCATGTCTGAAAATGTGGTATTACCATGAGATGTGTCCAAAGATCATGGTATGTGTTTAAATAAACCACTGTATTACCATGGTACATGTACAAAAACGTGGTGTATGTCTAAACAAACCATTGCATTATCATAGTAATGTACAAAAATGTGGTATTACCATGATATGTGTCCAAAAGAAACATGGTATGTGTCCAAGTAAACCATTGCATTACCATGGTACATGTACAAAAATGTGGTATTACCATGATGCATGTCCAAATCTCATGCTATTACCATGATACATGTCTGAAAATGTGGTATTACCATGAGATGTGTCCAAAGATCATGGTATGTGTTTAAATAAACCACTGTATTACCATTGTACATGTACAAAAACGTGGTGTATGTCTAAACAAACCATTGCATTATCATAGTAATGTACAAAAATGTGGTTTTACCATGATATGTGTCCAAAACAAACATGGTATGTCTAAATAAACCATTGCATTACCATGGTACATGTACAAAAACATGGTATTACCATAATATGTTTCCCAAAAAACATGGTATTCATGGTATGTCTAAATAAACCATTGTATTACATGTTTTTTTTTACCATGATACATGCCCAAAAGCATAGTATTACCATGATATATGTCCAAAAACCAATGGCATTTACTATGGCATATCAAAATAAACCATGGTATTACCATGGTACCTGATAAAAAGGCATTTAAATAAAGCTGATGACTGAACAGAAAGTCTGTGATTGTGTGTTTCACAGGTCATGTGGAGGAAGGCTGTGCTGGTGGCCATGTTGGCACTGGGGGTGGGCTATCTGTTCCACACTGACCCGGAGCTGCCGTCCCGCATGCTGAACTACGTCAGCCAATCCCTGCCACAGATGGAGCCGAGTGGCGGCTCAGAGCCCCGCCCCCCGCCCCTGGAGGAGGCCATCGCTCGCGGCTGGCAGACCCTAATCACGGCTCCGGCCCGGCGCTGGGGGAGAGTGGCCGTGGGGTAAGCAACCATTTGTTGAGCAACCCCCCCCAATAAACCAATAAACCATCATTCTAGTAATAGCTTGTGACTTGTCTGTTCGTTCATTCATTTGTTAATTAATTCGTTAACGCTTTACAATAAGGTTTCATTAGTTAATGCACCGTGAACTAACACGTACAAACACGGATTTTCAGGATTTTAACTACGACACAGGCCTCATTAGGTCTGTCACGCAACAGGTCTGAACATGTGTTCCCATCATGCCTTTGTTTCCTCCGTCAGGGTGAACGCCTGTGTGGACGTGGTGGTGTCCGGGGTGGGACTACTGCAGGCACTCGCTCTTGAACCAGGATCCGGCAGAGACCATGAGGTGCTACATGACAAAGAGGACCTGAAAGAGGCCTTCATCCACTACATGGGGAAAGGTGCCGCCGCAGAGCGTTTCTTCTCCGATAAGGAGGTTTTTCAAAGGATCGCACGAGCGGCTGCAGAATATCCCGGTGCCCAGGTGCGCAATAAAGTGTATTATGACATAGGAGTGGCCCTTACAACTGGGTGTTTCCTCAGAGGATGAGCAGAGCGAGATTAGCCGGTCTCTGAGCACACTAAAGGTTGCCCGACAGGTTTGATTCAAGCCTTACTGTGATTAAGCTGATGTGAAAGTGTGCGATCTGATTCTGCATATGTCCTATAATAGCCATTTTAATTTTGGCATCTGCTGTAAATGAATCTGGCCCTTGAGATCCGATGGTTTAATTTGAATGCACGAGAGGGAATTGGGTTTATGTGTCAAATTTAATTTTGCATAATCAACAGTAATTAATAGGCGCAGCGTTCAGACTGAGGCTCGTCCATGCCAGGCTATTTTCATGACAAATAATATGCTAATTTTTGCGAAAATGATATGCAAAATATTTACAATATTCTTCTTACAAGAATATACAATATCTGGGATTTATATAAGCCCTTTCAATTTGATAGAACCTTTACCCAAGGGGACCTTGACCTTAAAAATATCCATAAATGTGAGTCACATTACAGGATCATTTGCTCCAAAATACACTTGTGATTGCTTTTGTATGTTTTAATGTGACCAGATTTCTGAGATTTCCTCAAAAACATCTTTTTCTTGTTTCTTGCAGCTTTATGTGGGCGGAAACGCTGCTCTGATTGGCCAGAAACTGGCATCTAACCCACAACTCGTGGTGAGTATCTGTTCTGCTAGTGCCGGCATCACTGGACAGAGGTCTCAAATTGTCCTGAGTTTATAATAATAACATAATAACCGTGATAATTTTTAAGGGTATGTTTACACGACACCGTTTTCAACTGAACTTTAAGTGTTTTGTCCGTTCATTTACACAACAGCATTTTGAAAACGCAAGCTTCTGAAAACGGTTCTCAAAGTGCAAGGTAAACGATGCCTTTACCGTCTCCATGTAAACAACACATGCGAATATATGAAAATGGTGATGTTATGAGCATGTGTGAGCATGTTCACAGGGTGTTTCTTGACCAGTGTTAATTTCGTTGACGAATAATTTTCGTCAACAACCTTTTTTCACTGACGAAAACGAGACGATAACTAAATAAAATGGATGACAAAAACTATAACGAAAGTCAAGTCAACAAATAAAAACGAGAACTGTTAGGGAGGGACGATTAGGGAAGAGATCCCGTCAGAACCGATGTCCTGTGTAACAATGCGCACATTTGAATCGTAATGTGCGGATCTAACCGCGGGAAAACACGGAGCTGTTGAGCTTCTACAGGCTCACGCGCCAGCGCTTCAGAGACCATGTTTACTGTATGATGTTTATATGGTAATATGTTTTACACGGTTGTAACAGTGCTCATTTTATCTCCCTCATCTGAACTTCAATAAGCAGCTGCAATAGTACATTTACATTTATGCACTTGGCAGACGCTTTTATCCAAAGCGACTTACATTGCATTCAAGATACACATTTTTACATTTTGTCAGTTCTAGCTTTCCCTGGGAATCGAACCCATGACCTTGGCGTTGCTAGCGCCACGCTCTTATTGTTTGAGCTACAGGAAAGCTCAAAGTAGTAAGGTGCAGACATTTCAAAATAAGAGTCCCGGTGTATTTCCAGCTTGTTTAGAATTAAAAATCACGCTTTACATACACAGGTTTTTGCTTACCCAAACTATTTAATTTCATTCCCATTTAATTCAGTCGGGAGGAAAGACTAAGAACAGCATTTGACACATATCATTCAATAAAGTATCAGGGTTATAATAGTTCCCTAAAACCATTAAAAAATTGTTTATCTGAAATTAAAATAAAGCTTCACCTGATGTACGAACTAAAACAGAAATACAAAATTATAAAAACTATATAGATGTTTTTAAAAAACAAACAAGTGAATTGAGCTCTTTCGTGTATTTCTGCACTTGAGCGGTCAAAAACACAATTATGTCAGAATGTCAAGTAACAGTCGGTTATGTAATGCTTAAATGCTCAATTAACACATTACAAGTTAACTGCACTCATTGGAATCGACAGTAGATTTAGTCGACTAAAGCTAAAAACATTTCAGGTGACTAAAATATGACAAGCTAAATCAAAATTTGCTGTCAAAATGACAAAGCGACATCTCCAACTACTGGCCATAATACAGCCCTTTTAGTTATTTTTGCAGATTCGTGTGAACAGGGATCGTTTTGGCAACCGTGTCATGTTTTTAGTACATTGTTGTCGTGCCTGACACACTGAGTCTGAAATATTAGTACGGGTGTTTTCGTAATTGGTTCAAAGAATTCGTCACGCACAGAAACCTTGCACACTGAGTCCGATGCATATTGATTAAGCCGTTGTGAAAAAGTCACAAAACATAAAATTGGAGTCTTCAAGCAGTGAGGATGATTTTGTTGTCCTCTCTCTTCTTAAATGGAGAAAAAGAAAAAGGGAAGTATTGGGTCCATCCAATCCTGAGATCGCGTAGAGGGGAAGGAGAGTTCCAGAGCGACTGAAAGTTTACTTGCGCATGTCAGTGGCTCAGTTTGATGCCGTGCTAGTGATACTGGAGCCACATATTAAAAACTTCTGTTTGTCGTGCAGTGCTTTGTGCTGCCAGACGAAGTGGATCAACTTGTCAGACGTCATTCTGGACTTTAAACGCGCTTGCCTATAGACTAAACATGCATGCCACCATCATTCTCACAGATTCACATTGTTTTGAAGTTTACAGGAAGATGATGATGATGGTATTGTTTCAGAACTACTCAAGCCACCAAACACTGTTTCCATGCAAATTAACATCCAGAATGCATTAAAAGTTTTCTATTTTAGAACAGAAATTAATCAATCAAAAACTTACTTTAGCTGGACAATAACTTTTTTCTAGAGCTGATGTACAGCCAAAACAATCTCTCTTCCATTAATGTCCTATTATCCCTGTAAAGCTGCTTTGAAACAATCGGTATTGTAAAAAGCTCTATACAAATAAAGGTGAATTGACTTTTGGCGTTTGCTTGTATGGTGGCTCTGAATGGTCAAAACACCTGTCAAAATGCTTGCTATAGATGCGGAAAATGCAGAAAATTGAACCGGATCTGAAACTTATTTTTTAACATGTGAAAATTTCGGACTTCAAGAGTGCAAAAGCAGCTCCTGATGAGCACCTGATTACAGTTTTCTAAAGAGTGCTGTGCTCTCTCAGGTCCTCTTGTGTGGTCCGGTGGGGCCGAAACTTCATGATATGCTGGATGAACAGATCATGGTCCCGCCAGAATCTCTGCAGGAGACAGATGAGTTCCACCTTATCCTGGAGTACAAGTCAGGTGAGACTCGCTCGAAATTACATTGGCAAATCATTTTAGTTCTGTGGCATTGAAACATTGAATACTCGGCAATGAATTGTTCACAATAAGACAAGAAACCATCCATTTTATTAGGTACACCTTTCCAGCTGCTCGTTAACGCGAATATCTAATCAGCCAATGAATCACATGGCAGTAACACAAGGCCTGTAGACATGGAGAACGTGGCATTGTTGTTGGTGCCAGACGGGCCGGTCTGAGTATTTCAAAAACTGCTGATCTACAGGGATTTTAACACACAACCATCTCTAGGGTTTACAGAAAATGGTCAGAAAAAGAGAAAATATCCAGTGAATGAAAATGCCTTGTTGATGTCAGAGAATGACCAGACTGGTTTCAGTTGATAGAAAGGCAACAGTAACTCAAATAATCACTCGTCTCAACCGAACACTCAACACGTCAAACCTTGAAGCAGATGAGCGACACACCGGTGACACTCCTGTGAGCTAAGAACAGCAAACTGAGCCTACAATTCACACCGGATCACCAAACCTGGACAGTAGAAGATTGGATTTCTGCTGCGACATTCAGACGATAGGGTCAGAATTTGGTGTAAACAACATGAAAGCATGGATCCATCCTACCTTGTTTCAGTGGTTCAGGCTGCTGGTGGTGTAATGGTGTTTTCTTGGCACACTTTGGGCCTCTTAGTACCAATTGACCAATGGCAGTGGAGAGTAGCGGTTCAGTTGTACTTGGACTTGAATCTTTAGGTTTCAGCACCATAGAGAAACATTGGAAGTTCTGAAGCTCTCATCGGTTTGATGGTGTTAATGCTACATAAATGGTAAAACGATGTGCCTTGGGTACCGTAACACTGATTCCAGGTATGCTGAGAGGATTTTCTGATTGTCATATTCTCATTAAGTTACAATTAAAGTTAGTGAGTCCATGATAATGTACAAACCTAAATAGCTAACTGTACAGTGTAGGTCAAAAACGCATAAACGAAGGTCTACATTTCAGTGCCTTTCCATATTAAACTGGTTAAATGTACATTAATCTTACCCTGCGGTACATGACGAGTGTAACATGAGGCTTCTCCCGCTTGCATTGTGATAAACCATCGCTTCCAAATTAATCTTGTTAACCACCATATTTATTTCTTTACACTGACAGCTGTCATTGTAAGGCAGTTAGAAACTTTGCTTGTCCGAGTTAGCAGCAGTAACTAAAGGGGATGGGGGCTTACCGATAAGTTGAGCATTGTTTAAACGACACAGCCGACTTGAGTATTGTTGCATCTCTTTATGATCACAGTGTATCATCTTCTGACGGATACTTCCAGTAGGCTAACACAACGTCACAAAGCTCAGCTCATCTCAAACTGGTTTCTTGTACATGACGATGAGTTCACTAACTCAAACGGCCTCCACAGTCACCAGATCTCAATCCAATAGAGCAGCTTTGGGATGTGCTGGAACGGGAGATTCACATCATGGATGTGCAGCCGACAAATCAGCAGCAACTGTGTGACGCTTTCATGTCAATATGGACCAGAATCTTTGAGGAATGTTTCCAGGATCTTGTTGAATCTATGCCACAACAAATCAAGCAAATTAACCAACTAGCAAGTTGTACCTAATAAAGTGGCCGGTGAGTGTATATTAAGAAGGTCAAAAGTGTTTCCTCTCTACAGGTGAACAGTGGGGTTCCTCGAAAGCTCCTCAGGCTAACCGCTTCATCCTATCCCATGATGTGTCCAATGGGAAAATGAGCATGCTGGAGACGTTCGTGGCCAGTTTGGAGGAGTTCCAGGCAGATCTGGTGGTTCTGTCCGGACTGCATATGATGGAAGGAATGGGCCGGGATCTCTGGGAGGAACGACTGAAAGAGGTCTGAATCGCTGAATGCCCATCTGATTTAAAAAGAGAATCATTGGTTAGCGCATATTTTTAAAACAGATGGTTCTTATTCTAAAACCTTTTGACGGTAGTATTTTGCTGCTCTGGCAGAGTAACAGTCATATTTTGAGGTCACTTCACTGCTGCTGCTTCTTATTAGATCACAAGCATTTTGTCTTTTTGTAATGGTGACAGTGTTCTGACTTCCTGCAGGCGGTGGTTGCCATCTCAGACGTGAGGAACGAGGTGCCCATCCACCTTGAGCTGGCCAGCATGACAGACAGAGACTACATGAACCGGATCCTGCAGGAGGTAATTGTGTAGGTTTAATGAATGCTAATGCTTAGCAGATATACACTATGTATGGTGCAATAAGTGTAACCCCTCCTGTTCGAACCGCCCGCTCCAAGTGGGACTCGAATCTGGGTGCGCCTGGGTACGCTGTAACAAGTAGGCTAAAGGCTGCAACCTCTAGCGTCGCTTGAGATCATAGGAGTGAGGTTTACTCACACAGCAACTACTAACTGGCCTCTGTTACATAAGGGATTATTGTTAGCGGTGTAAACCAATGAACAGTGTTGAGGAATGTTACTTCCAGTATAAAAAGTCACTGAATGCTACATTTTCATCTGATGTGCTACTTTAGCTTCTCTGCAATCAAGGACAATGGCACTATTCTTGCATTTGTTTAATTCAAAATCACATTTAAAATAATTTTCTGGGGGTTTAGTTGTTGCTGAGATTTTTAGGCCTGGAAGCAACAAATAAATTCTTTACAAATCATTGGATATTTATGCTATTTACACTACCATTCAAACGTTTGGAAGGATAAAAAAATAAAATAAAAAAAAGAATGCTTTTATTTAGCAAGTGTGCATTAAAGGTGCACTATGTAACTTTTCCGTCCGCTAGAGGTCGCCCATTCAAAACAAAGCCGTAGTTTGATGACGCCAAGCTTTAGCGCAGAATCTTGGGACATGTGGTCTTCACCTCACAGTCGGTGGAAAAGAATCGGGATAGGACTCGGGCAGAAATCATGTTCATGGATGTGATTATTAACGTTACTGTAGTGTGAAGCAGAGCAGGACCGAGTGTTGTGGAGCTGAGCGGTAACGCAGCTTTTATCATATTAAACACATCTGAGTGTGTTGTAAATGACGTTATGACGTTACTCTGAGCGTTCACTCGGCGGCTGCTGTGACACTTGTTCACACTGCAGTGAGAGTAAAGCGCTTCTGCAGAATAAAACTAGAAACCGAGGGGAACGCAGATGTGACGCCACTGACAGGCGACTCCCTCACACGTGTCCCGGGTCATTGGTTAAAATAGCCATTTCCTCACAATTTACAAATAGTTGGAAACATTTGGGATATTGTAAGTACTCAACTGAACAAAATATATAACACTGGCCTAGTGTTTTTCAACCTTTAAATTGAAAAGTGACAGTAAATACATTTATAATACAAATATAATTTTCAAATACATGCTGTTCTTTTAAACTTTCTATTCATCAAATAATTCTAAAAAGATGTTATTATATTTTCCACTAAAATGTTAAGTTGCATGACTTTAACAATGATAATAATCAAATGTTTGTTGAGCAGCAAATCATAGAATGATTTCTGAAGGATCATGTGACACTGATGTAACGAAAGTAATGAAATTCAGTTTTGATCACAGGAATAAATTATATTGTGATATTTCACAACATTACTGTTTTTACTGTATTTTTTGACTAAACAAATGCAGGCTTGGTGAGCAGAAGAGACTAACCCCAAACTACAGTGACTAGCATACACATCTTCACAGGACTTTTCATGACTGTGTTATGAGGAAGTTTTTGTATTTGTCAGTGACCTAAAGAAAAACTGTATAAATTCAACATAATATTTTAGATATTCTTCTACAACATTCAGGTTTCTTTGCGCTCTTCTGTTAGCAGGTCATTCCTATCGTGAACTCCATCGGCCTGAATGAACAGGAGCTGCTGTTTTTGACTCAGTCCGGAGGAGGACCTCACGCTGACCTCACTTCCTGGGACGGCATACCCGACGTGGGCCGCGTCAGTGACATCCTGCTCTGGATCTTAGAGCAGCACGGCCGGGCAGACCCAGAATCCGAGGCCGATCTGACGCGGATCCACTTCCACACGCTGGCGTACCACATCCTAGCTACGGTGGACGGACACTGGGGGAACCAGGTGGCGGCGGTGTCCGCAGGCGCACGTGTGGCCAGCAGTCAAGCCTGCGGCCTGCAAGCGGTGGATACTAATAAGGTGGTCCTCAAGGCGCCTTTGAACTTCTTCAGCTCCTTCTCAGAACCGAGGGAGAGCCTTACGGTGGATCCATCGAGACCGGTTACCACGTGGCGCAGCGGGAACGTGTCTTTCCATCTCACGCCGGTGCTGGTGTGCAAACAGCCGCTTAGGACTGTGGGATTGGGGGACGCCATCTCAGCAGAGGGACTTCTGTTTTCAGAGGTCACACCTCCGCCTGAGCTCTAAGACGCGTCTCTCCCAGCTATTTGAAGAAACGTCCTCGTCATTAGATCCTCTTCTCGAAAAAGACTCGCAGAGCATCAAAAGAGGATGTTCTTGTGTCGACATGCGGTTCGAGTGCACTGTCCTCTTTCCAGAGACTTTGTTGTTGCAACTTTTGTCTGAAATCATATTGTGAAAGACAGCACTGAACGTAACGACGCCATTTGATTTAAACGGTGGAATAAAGTTCGGTCATCATTCACTCACTCTCAAACCTAAATGACCTCCTTTATTTTCAGAAGAAATATTGCATAAGTGGGTTTTGAGCAACATGAGGGTGAGTAAATGATGAAAGAACTACTCCTTTAGTTTTTTGACGAGCTCATACTAACAGGAGCAGACCTGTGGTTGCTATTGGGACGGCCGAAAGGTGAACCAAAGGATGATTTTGATCTCAGTTGAATACCTAAACGCTCCTTTATTTAGTATTTGAACCATTAATACGCATCAGAACTTCGGGTTAACCAGGTTTATGCAGTAATAATTAATGTAAAGTTCTCTTATCCTAATGAAATGAAGTAGAAATAAGTAAAGCAATGTTCCCAGGTTCAATCTAGAGTTTAAAGAATTCATAAATAAGTTTACCACCAGCTTACCTGACGATATTCTGACCATTATTAAAATGCACATAAAGTCATTTAAATATTAAGTACCATTCATTATTCTTGTCTTAAAGGGACAGTTCACCCAAAAATGAAAATCCTGTCATCATTTACTCACCCTCAAGTTGTTCCACACCTGTATGAGTTTCTTTCTCCTGTTGAACACAAAAGATGATATTTTAAAGAATATAGGAAAATAAAAAAATACTATGGAAGTCAATGGGTGCCGTCAACGGTGTGGTTACTGACATTCTTTAAAATCTTAAAACAAGAAACTCATGCTCAAGGGTGAGCAAATAATTAAATTTTTGGGTGCACTATCCCTTTAAATGTATCTTATTGTTCTTAAGGGTGGGAATGTAGCTGTAGGTTTTTGTACGTTGGTACCAGCATCATTTGTATATAAGAGAGAGAGGGTCAATTTTACATTCAGTCTGGTTTGGTCGGCAGGTCATCTGTTAGTTAGCCGTTGATTTCTGGTGAATCATGTACTGTAGGTGGCGTTAATGACGACTGTTGTGATTTATGATGCTTCCTATCACACAATGAATATGTACTGTACATACAAATTATGTCATTTATTCTTTTTAATCATAAAGCTGGTCTTCTCAGCCATGTTGTACCATCCACACACTTTTGACGTATCATTTTTAATGTTTTATTTGGGACGTACGAATTAATCTCAGTATGTGAATGATCAACTGTCTTAAATCAGCCTTAACGTTTGACAAACCTGAGGCTTTTTAACGAAAGCTTAACTTTGAACAGTCTTAGAAACATTGAGCAGTGTTGGAAATGAACCACGAATGGTTTTACAAACGGTTTACACACAAATATATGCGTTTCATGAATAAGGCCTCGGCAAGACGCCAAAACTCAGCAGTTGGAAGAAAAGCCTTGGCTTGTGAACATGTTTCTGTTACACTCCATGTTGACGCTGTTAGTTTCTCAAACCAACAAGAGTTGTAACTTTTAGTAAATGTTACGCCTTCCTTCTGGCAAAAAGCATCCATCACTGTATTTAGATTTGACATCCGTGTTAGTATGATTTGAACTGGAGTGATGTTTTTGAGTTTTACTTCATCTGCAATACTTATTTTTTTGGTTCAAAAATGAGTCTTGGTGTGAGAAACTAACAGAAAGTTCATATTCATGCAACTTTTAGATCTATATATAAAACATTTTAGGGTTCTAGTTTGCACATGTGATTATGCAACAAAGTCTTTTAAGAGTTACGGGGGAAAATGTCAATCATAAATGTTAACGCTGGAAATATTAGCTGTGTTAACTTGAGTATGGAATATTTTTATATAAATAAAACGCTTCTGTTCCAGTAATAAAATGTCTGATTGTTATGATGGTGTGGTTGTGTTACAAAGACCAAAATGAAAATAAAATGTGTTGTTTTTGGGTAACCATTTACAATAAGGTCCCATTAGTTTATGTAGAAAATGCATTAAAATGTCAGGTTCAGCGATGAAACTCAAGAGGGCACAGGCTGATCGGTCCTTTACACGCAATCTACAATCACATCATTACCCCGTGGCACAAGCTGATTGGCTCTGCTGATCCTGCAGCCAATGAGATTGCTTGCTCAACATTTGGTCAGATAAAAAAAAAATTCTAGGGGTGCCAATACTTGTGGCCAACGTGTTTTGGGAAAAGCATTTATTTCATAATGTGGTTTTATAATTTCAATTATTTTACTTAAAGATTTTTGCAAATTTTTTGAATGAAAGATGAAAAGGATAAACAATGCAGATTTATTTTTACAGCAATCTTTGATCATATTTACCAGGGGTGCCAATAATTATGACCACGACTGTATCTTGCATGCTCTCAGCAGCGTGAGCGTAACTAACAATGAGCATTACATTTGTTACAGTATTTTATTAATCTTTGTTAGCGTTCGTTAATAAAAAATAAAGCTGTACAGCATTAAATACTATTAATAGATACAACTTAATTCTAGTAATGTGTTATTAAATACTGGAATTAACATTAAGATTGATAATGCTTTACAATTATTCATTGTTGGTCACAAATGTTAACAAAAGGAACCTTCTTGTAAAGTGCTTTTATACAAAACTTTCGTGTTTAATGTAATGAATCATTCAAACATCTAAAAATATGTGATTGCAACCTGCACTTTAATTAAACTAAATATTATGTACATTCATAAGTTATAAACATAAAGTTTGAGCTCTATTCAGCCACTGCTTTCGGTTTACTCTTCTCTGTGAGTTCGGCCGCCTCCTCATCCTCATCCTCGGGGTCTCCGGGAGTGACTGTAGGGGGAGACGGGGCGCTGCTCACATCAGCCTCGGGCTCTGGAGAGAAAGACCGAGCATTAGGATGAACCAAGCTTATATGAATCCAGCCATTGTCAGTCTATCTGTGTAAGTTGAGGGGTTCTGCACCTGCGGTGATCTGCATGCTCTTGCTGTAGCCTGCGGCTGAAGACATGGCCTGACCCAGGGCCTGGTTGGTGCCCAGGGGCTGCTGGGAGCTGCTGGGTTTGTTGGAGGAGGACCGGTGGCTGGTCTTGCCGTCTTTGCCCGGTTTGCTCCAGTACAGGTTCTCACCCGCCTGTAGAGCGGCACCCATTTTCTGAGCCATTTCAACCATCTGTGCGAGAAAGAAACAAGATCGCCTGTGATTCATGGCAATGTGAGCATATGTGTGAGAAACATCATTTTTACTAATTACCAGATTGATATAATGAGGAAGAACAAATTAGGAGAATGCAAAAATAAATGTTTGAATTAAAAAAAAACATTTATATATATATTTTCCACTGTTGCGGCTCCTCTCTTTCCAGTCTGTCAGTAACGCTGTGTTTAGTTCCTGTCTCTATGAAGCCCCTCCTTCTGAAAAGCACACTGTGCTCTGATTGGTCGGCTGGATCAGTGCGTTGTGACTGGTAAAGCGCTTTGGGCGTGTTTGGGAAATGTCCTGCCCCTTACCATAACCATTGATAATTTTCCAACCATTTTTTTTTTTTTTTTTTTTTTTCTTTTATAGGTGCAGCCTAGACTGGGTAAACACTTTTGTGGGAACCAATCACAGACTGGCTTATCCACCTGGTGCGCTATTGGCGGGTTTAACACGATGACGAATAGAGAAGCAATGGGTCGTTGCCCGTTGATCACGCCTCTTGTGGTCTGATTGGTTGAAGGACTATCCAATTGCGTTTAGAGTCATTTGAACTATGCCTGTTGTGCAGTAGAAAATACAGAGCAGACTCCCCAGACCAATGTTCAATCTTAAAACTGAGCTTGGTCTGGGGATAGCCAGACAAGCTGCAGCCTGGACTGAGGCTTAAAGCTGCTATCCGTAAATTTTTTGTGTTCAAGATTTACAAAAAATTATATAATGAGAATGTACAACATGAATCCATTTTCCAAAAAACGTGTTTTTGTCTTGCCCTGAAACATTGTGGTGCACTTATAATAAGTGTTTATATTGGGACTATTTCAGAGCTTTGGAGGAGGAGCACAGTCCTTGCGTGACTCGCCCATAGACATTAAACAGAGAGAAGTAGCTCTGGCTGTAATGTTCTTCCGCAAGATGCATGCAGTTCTGTTTATTAACCGCTAGAGCACCAAAAGTTACAGACTGCCGCTTTAATATGATTTAAAGATTTGATAACGTTTGTGAGGATTGTGGCATCAAATCTTTAAAAGATACCTGAGGGTTTTGTTTTTATTGCTAGTAAACTAAATCATGACTGAACGGCTGTTTTGTCACATTCAATGTCAGTCATACGTTTTCTCCATGTCTAAGTGGGCAGAATAAGACTAGGGGTCAGTACCTCTGGGTCAAACTCTGTGTTGCTGTTGTTCTCAAGCTGAGCGTTGACTTTTCTCTCCATCTCCTGGTACTGCTGCAGGGCGGCCTTCTTATCGCCCTGATTATACAAGAACACCGCAAAGTTCAGGCTCACCAGCGGGTTTGACCTGTCAGGGCAAAACTCACTCAATTAAACTCGTTCTGCATTAGCTCATGCACACTGTAGATTTACCAGCACAGATCAGGGTGTGAGAACGTACTCATCTAGCTGAACCGCCTGCTCGTAAGACCTGCGGGCGTTATCGGCGTCATCCAGATTGGTCAGGGCAACTGATGAAGATAATTAAATCAAATTAAACAGGATTCTCACATTCACACTGTTCTTTAAGGAACATGACTTTTACAATTATTACAAATACATTTTATTTAATAAAAATAAACATTTAAAAGCAAAGTAGAACATGTGTCCTGGGAAACTGGCACAAAATATCTGTAGCACTTTTTCGTACAGCATAAATGACTTGAGTCTCTGTGTTTGGAAAAGCAATCGTGTGAGACGCTTCTGGGAAGGAATTAAACCAAATCATTCTGATGACAGACTTTGGCTCAGGCATTTCAGAACTGCCAACCCAGCATATGAGATGCTGTGACGCGATTGGCCCACTGGTTAGTCTAGTGATCCAATCAAATCCTCTGTTGAGGCAAAGTCACGCATTCGAGGGGTTTATTTGGTAAAAGTGAATCACACATGCCGTAAAAGATGCCGTAGTTTGCCAAGTTCAAGGGTCTATAAAAAAGACAGGTACTGTGAAAAAGTGTTCAAAAATGTGGCTTTAGTTAAAGCAGAACATCATATTTCAAGGCCTTAGGTCTGCTTTAACACATACTCTGTGGGGGCCAAGAAGCCACACCATGAAATGGGCTGATGGTGCAATAGGTGGCTCAGAGTGCATTGTCCCATATGTTAAGATTAATGTTTTCTCGTGCGCACATAAAAGTTTTACTTATTTATTTTTTACAAAGGTCCTCTTAGAGTAATACTGTGAGAAGAATATTGTGAGATGAAATGCTTTCTTGTCTGTGCGATGTGATTGGTCCACTGGTTGCACATTGAGGGATTTATTCAGTAAATGCGTTTCCATCGTAGTTTACGGATAAAACGTGTATCTGCTTCAATTTTTAGAATTAATGCACATCTTGCGGTTTCCATTCAGTGTTTCTTTTTATGTGACATCCCAAAATAGGTGGTTGGAAATATAGCTATTGATTATGTGATATATGTACCGGCCAGGAGCATGTAGAGTTCGCTCATGCGTGGCCGCAGGTTGATGGCGGCGCTCAGGAAGTGGAAAGCTGATGCGTACTGCTGCATGGTGAGATGAACCAAACCCAGATTATACAGGATTTTCCAATCAAACGGAGACAGGTAGTTTGCCCTCTTCAGACAGCTGATGGCCTGGAGGAGAGAGGCAGGAGGGACATGAAATCAACAAGGGATGAACTAGGGTAGAAAATGTTCCAGTGATGGTCTGCAACTCACAGCGACGTATTTCTTTTTGCCGAAGAAGCACATCCCGATGTTATTCCAGAGCGGGGGGCTCTCGGGGACAGCGTATGCCGCTACACGATACTTGTTCATGGCCACGTCATAATCCCCATGAGTCTGCATCATACTGCCGGCGGCGAGGATGGCCTGAATACGAGGAGCAACAGAATGCAAAGACAAAAAATATATATATATTAAGGGAAAATTTTTCTTGGTCACAAATATTATTTAAATCAATGTTTTTCAACCAGGGGGCCTCAAAATGACTTAAGTTATCATGTTTTAAATGTTGTTTATGTCTAGATTTTTTAATATGCTTTAAGACAAAACATTTGCAAATTCATAAGTCGCACCATTGCTGAGTATTTTCTCTTTAAAACTGCAGTGAACCAAAGAAATCACCGGTGCTTCTGTCGTCACAAACTACCTTGTAACCAATTACGTCACGAGGGGGGCGGGGCTTTAGCATATCATTAACTATGACCACTCTGAAGCAGGGGAGTCTCAAGAGAAGCAAGTTATCCAGCTATACTTTTCTGTTGATATGAAAAATCGGGTACTTTTAGCAATATAGCGGGTGAATTATGTATATTACAATGTTATGATGAACTATATGCTTTTCTCCACTGTTGTTCTATGATGTTCAAAGCATTTCTAAGGATGCTGGTTTTCAGAAGGTGAATGGGAACATGGCAATATTAGCAACTCATTATCAGCTGTTTGATAACGTAGTCAGGCAAAAGAATAATCATATTAATTACCGCTATGTGTCCGACATTGTAGAGAGCGATACATTTATTTTGTTACATTACCATTCTGATACACTGAGTTGTAGATGAGCCCGTATGAGTGAGTGGAGGCGGGGCTAATTTGCATATTCATGAGTTCATGTATACTAAATGAAGCAAGGGTGTCGAGTTACATTCAAGCTATTTTAAGGCATGAATAATTTTTTTCACAGGAAAAAAACATTTAAATGTAATTTTGGTGATTAAAGATGAGTGGGATTTGAGCGGGATTTAGAAATATTTAAAATGAGCAAAACAAGCATCAAAATAAGTTAAAACAACTCAAGATGTGTCTTAGTATTTGGTTATTTTTATAACGAATATACATCTTTCATGTTATGCTAAGCTCTATGTTACTAAAAAAAAAAAATTGTGAGCCGGGGGTTTGAAATATTGTTGTAGACAATGAAGTCAATAAGGTTGAGATCCACTGATTTAAATTGTATTTTTAAAAATTAAAATCATAATTGTTTCCAGACATTGTTTCTATGATTTTTTTCACTGTATTAGAGTAATAAGAAATTGCAAAGAAAATCCTCATGCAAGAACACACACACATTCAGTGTCACGGTCACTTGGTGAAAGTGCATCCCACCTTGAAGTTATTGGGGTCGTATGTCAGAGCGTTCCCGAGGTGCTCAAAGGCTTTCTGGTATTTCCCAAGCTAATGAGAGAAGGTAAACACAAAAACAATAATTGCTAGGGCTTTCTAACTGAGTCCACCTTAAAGTGTCTAGTCATTAATATAATTCTATGTGATTTTGCCATTTTATCATCCACCAGACAAACATTTTCAACTCTACTCGCTATGAAAAGTAACACATTTTTGAGGGTTAGAGGAGTTTGTTCAGTGCTAGTAAAACTACCTAAGCAACTCCACTAATCATCGTCAGTTTTCTGTGTTGGAAATCAAACTGAAGGCATGAATGATTTGACTGGCCACTCACCTGCATGTAGAGCAGTCCCAGCGTGGTCAACAACTCTGTGTTCTCAGGAGAAAATCTGAGAGAGATAACGTGAATATTTCTATTAATTTCTACTTTATTTAAAGCAGAAAGATTTTTATTTTCCTGAAAATTAAGCACATTTGGCTCTAATTGTCATTACTTGTAATGCAGGGATTCCCAAGCGTTTATTGTCAGCCAAACCCCTTTGATCTAAAATATTAACTTAAAATCTCAAGTAAATATCTCAAAAATAATAATGCATTCACATGGTCACAATTTCCTGAATGCTGATTAATGGCCACATGACATTATACTTTTCCGGTGCATCCCTAATATACACCGATCAGGCATAACATTAGGACAGGTGAAGTGAATAACACTGATGATCTCTTCATCACGGCTCCTGTTAGTGGGTGGGATATATTAGGCAGCAAGTGAACATTTTGTCCTCAAAGTTGATGTGTTAGAAGCAGGAAAAATGGGCAAGCGTGAGGATTTGAGCGAGTTTGACAAGGGCCAAATTGTGATGGCTAGACGACTGGGTCACAGCATCTCCAAAACTGCAGCTCTTGTGGGGTGTTCCCGGTCTGCAGTGGTCAGGATCTATCAAAAGTGCTCCAAGGAAGGAACAGTGGTGAACCGGAGACAGGGTCATGGGCGGCCAAGGCTCATTGATGCACGTGGGGAGTGAAGGCTGGCCCGTGTGGTCCGATCAAACAGACGAGCTACTGGAGCTCAGATTGCTCAAGAAGTTAGTGCTGGTTCTGATAGAAAGGTGTCAGAATACACAGTTGCGTATTGGGCCTCATAGCCGCAGACCAGTCAGGGTCAGCTTAACCAGTCAGCTTAATCTGATTTAGCAAAGTATCACACTTCAGTCGACCAATAAGATTTCAGTGGGTGGTTTTAGTTCCTGTTCCAGGATTAAAGCATATTGATTCAGAAACGTGTCCTGCTTGGCTCCATCACATTGTGGAGGGTTGGGTGACACTCTTGAGAATGATCAAAGTAGCCCTTTCTCGGGTCTCAGACTCCTCCATCACGTGTGTGTTTGAGTGGCTCATGCCAGCAGCGGGCTGTTATTAATTCATGCTCGCTGTGAGGCACATCTTCCTGCTATCGTGAGGTGGGAAATGTGGGAACTCTGCAGCGGCCGCTGAAAGCTTCTCTCATTACGGAGCGTCCCACTGCTACACGTTACTAATTCATCAGCTCAGCGGGAGGGCTGCGATAATGAGGAGATCTCAAACACATACACACACGAGTGCTCCCCGCTGTTCTCTGATATCTGAGCTAGACCCACAGACTTTGTGTGTGTGTGTGTGTGTGTGTGTGTGTGTGTGTGTGTGTGTGTGTGTGTGTGTGTGTGTGTGTGTGTGTGTGTGTGTGGACAAGGGGAGGAGAATTCTTCAGAGTCATCTACATTTCTGCTCTTCGGGAAGAAAGAAAAGTCAACAACAGTAATCAAGAGTCATCAAATCATTGGATTCCCACTGAGAAAAGCAGATTACTGATTCCTTTTGCACTTTCATTTGTCAAATGTAAAAAATAAAAAATAAAAAAAAAAGTGTCTTTGCAGGAGTAGCTGACCCAAAAATAAAAACGTATTTATTCACCCTCCAGTTGTTCCAAACTCCAAAGACTTTGTATATATGAATTTTCTTATATGCGTCTTCTATACAATCAATGTAAATAGAGTCATGAACATAAAGGACATAAAACATAAGGACTAGTGTCGTTTGCCATCAGTGACGCCCCAATCAAAAGAAATAAATAAGAAGCTATATTATGCTTTAAGATAAGGAAGGCTATTTTTAATGGTTTTTGCATTCCAACATTATTTTGATCACAATTAAGCGTTATTATTATTTTTCCCAAATACTCATTATTATTCTCAATTACTCAGAATAATGAAAATAATATATATATATATTTTTGATGGTATATTTCTTTATTAATTTAATTTTTCATGTGTAATGTAATGTTATTTTTAAGATAAATGTTTTTTTCCAAAAATGACTACATTGTGTTTTACAATTTATGGTTTACAATTTATATATTTTTGACTATAATATATATTTTAAGCAATTTTGAGCGTGGCATGGTTGTTGGTGCCAGCCGGTCTGAGTATTTCACAATCTGCTCAGTAACTGGGATTTTCACGCACAACCATTTCTAGGGTTTACAAAGAATGGTGTGAAAAGGGAAAAACATCCAGTATGCAGCAGTCCTGTGGGCGAAAATGCCTTGTTGATGCTAGAGGTCAGAGGAGAATGGGCCGACTGATTCAAGCTGATAGAAGAGCAACTTTGACTGAAATAACCACTTGTTACAACTGAGGTATGCAGCAAAGCATTTGTGAAGCCACAACATGCACAACCTTGAGGCGGATGGGCTACAACAGCAGAAGACCCCACCGGGTACCACTCATCTCCACTACAAATAGGAAAAAGAGGTTACAATTTCAAACAAGCTCACCAAAATTGGACAGTTGAAGACTGGAAAAATTTTGCCTGGTCTGATGAGTCTCGATTTCTGTTGAGACATTCAGATGGTAGAGTCAGAATTTGGTGTAAACAGAATGAAAACATGGATCCATCATGCCTTGTTACCACTGTGCAGGCTGGTGGTGGTGGTGTAATGGTGTGGGGGATGTTTTCTTGGCACACTTTAGGCCCCTTAGTGCCAATTGGGCAACGTTTAAATGCCACGGCCTACCTGAGCATTGTTTCTGACCATGTCCATCCCTTTATGACCACCATGTACCCATTCTCTGATGGCTACTTCCAGCAGGATAATGCACCATGTCACAAAGCTCGAATCATTTCAAATTGGTTTCTTGAACATGACAATGAGTTCACTGTACTAAAATGGCCCCCACAGTCACCAGATCTCAACCCAACAGAGCATCTTTGGGATGTGGTGGAACGGGAGATTCGTGCCCTGGATGTGCATCCCACAAATCTCCATCAACTGCAAGATGCTATCCTATCAATATGGGCCAACATTTCTAAAGAATGCTTTCACCACCTTGTTGAATCAATGCCAAGCAGAATTAAGGCAGTTCTGAAGGCGAAAGGGGGTCAAACACAGTATTAGTATGGTGTTCCTAATAATCCTGACAGGTGAGTGATATATATGATATATATATATATATATATATATATATATATATTATATTATATTATATTATATTATATTATATTATATACACACATACATACACTTAAAACATTTTGGGAAAAAAATCATTAAAACTAATATTAAATTATACATTAAATATAAATTTAATACAGAAATAATAATAATAATAATAATAATAATAATTAGTATAAATATATTGTCATAGAGTGACATATTGTCAAATATATCTCTAAAATTGTCTCTAAAATCAAATCAAAGATTTTCATCAACTACCCTGCAAATAATAGACATTTTGGTCTGCAGCTCATGCAAAGCCATCATATGACTGCACAAGTGATTCAGACTACTGTTATTATACATTTATGGTGCTTTTACATGTTCTTTGGAGCTTGACAGCCGTTGTCACTGTTCGCTGTATGGAAAAGAGCAGCGGGAAGATTTAGCCTACTTTTGTTTTCCACCGAAGAAAGTAAGTCATATGGGTTTGGACAACATGAAGGTGAGTAAATAATGACAGCTTTTTGGTGAGCTGTCCCTTTAAGGAGAAAAGACCGACTACTTCAGCAAGTCCTCAGGGTTTTTTTGAGAAGACAAAGAGAAAGAAGAAAAAGAAGAGGTAGAGAGAGAAAAAGAAAAGGGAGACGTTAGAGCGGTCACAGTGAGAAAGTAAATGTGATTAATTACAGCTATGAGAGCTTCACTGATCCCAGCATGCTTTGCTGCCTTGGGCGTCTTATCTGTGCCGTGGCAGAGCGACACGCTGAGAGCATCTCTAGGCGTCTGAAGTTCCTCTCTGGCAACAAAACTCGTACATCTTTACAAACGTTGTGCAAAACATGACCAAAATCTGAAATGCATTATGTGTAAGACACCACAAAACCAGACACGTCAAGAGGAAAATAAAGTGTGTTTGACTCTTCAAGTCAAGTGTGACTGGTGACAAGATATACGATAAAATATGTTTGGAGGTCTAAGCCCTCGAGTTATGCAGCTTCAGATCCGAACGTTCATGACTCGCGCCTAATGACCTCCACATGAAAAGCGAGGTTGCTTGATAGCAAGGAAGCATGACGTGCACACATGAAACATAAAACACATATTTGTGCGAATATGAATCAAACTTGACAGGATGCTCTTGGTGAATTTAAAGTAGTGCAAGAACTACGTGAGTTTGGTGGGCCGTAGAGCAAAATGTTAATAAAAATAGTAATATTAATAATAAATGGTACACAAAATCAAATTAAAAAAATCTATAATTAAACTACACATTAAATAAAAAATAAAATTAGTATTTAAATATAGTGTCAAATATATATATTGTATATATATTAACTTTAAAAATAATGACAGATAGTTGTAAAATATATAAATTGTAAACTATTTACACAATGTATATATTTTTAAAAAGAAAAACTATCAAAAAATAATATTCAATTACACATTAAATATTAAATTATTTGTATTATTTAAATACATTTAATCATGAATAATTTGCAATTGATTTTATATATAAACATTTATCATATTAATATATATTATATTTAAACTAGTGCAAGAACTATGATGGTTTGGTGCAAAAGATAAAATGCTACAATAGTATAAAAGGTGAGCCCTTAAAAGTGAGGGTGTGTATGAGACATACTCCACAGCGCTCTTGTAGACGTCGATGGCTTTCTCCGTGTCCCCCTGCAATAAGTGGATTTTTCCCAGCATCATGTAGGTGAGATCGTGTTTATTCAGCTGTAAAGCCAAGTTTAACTGCTCTTCTGCCTGCAGACACAGAGAGAACATGCGAGTTAGATTCACTCAGATATCATCACTGCTACCTCTGTAATCTTACATACAATCAATAAAAGTACAGGAAGAATGTTAAATAACATCTGTACTACTACAATAATATGGTAAATATTCACAAAGATATGACTGAACGGATCAGAATCTTACACTCCTAAAGTCTTTGGTGAAGATGTAGCAAACGCCGAGATTATGGCTGATCTCCTGCAGGTAAAAATAATCACATTAATTCAGTATTTCACACGCATCTCATTAAATTACAGGTGATTAAAA
>CM031967.1:5145084-5165084 GCA_018749465.1 Paracanthobrama guichenoti
AAGATGGGCAGAGGATCACCAATTCCCCCAATGCTGCGGCCAAAAATACTGGAGCAATATCAGAAAGGAGTTTCTCAGAGAAAAACTGCAAAGAGCTTGAAGTTCTCATCATCTACAGTGCATAATATCATCCAAAGATTCAGAGAATCTGGAACAATCTCTGTGCGTAAGGGTCAAGGCCGGAAAACCATACTGGATGCCCGTGATCTTCGGGCCCTTAGACGGCACTGCATCACATACAGGAATGCTACTGTAATGGAAATCACAACATGGGCTCAGGAATACTTCCAGAAAACATTATCGGTGAACACAATCCACCGTGCCATTCGCCGTTGCCGGCTAAAACTCTATAGGTCAAAAAAGAAGCCATATCTAAACATGATCCAGAAGCGCAGGTGTTTTCTCTGGGCCAAGGCTCATTTAAAATGGACTGTGGCAAAGTGGAAAACTGTTCTGTGGTCAGACCAATCAAAATTTGAAGTTATTTTTGGAAAACTGGGACGGCATGTCATCCGGACTAAAGAGGACAAGGACAACCCAAGTTGTTCTCAGCGCTCAGTTCAGAAGCCTGCATCTCTGATGGGATGGGGTTCATGAGTGCGTGTGGCATGGGCAGCTTACACATCTGGAAAGGCACCATCAATGCTGAAAGGGATATCCAAGTTCTAGAACATATGCTCCCATCCAGACGTCGTCTCTTTCAGGAAAGACCTTGCATTTTCCAACATGACAATGCCAGACCACATACTGCATCAATTACAACATCATGGCTGTGTAGAAGAAGGATCCGGGCACTGAAATGGCCAGCCTGCAGTCCAGATCTTTCACCCATAGAAAACATTTGGCGCATCATAAAGAGGAAGATGCCACAAAGAAGACCTAAGACAGTTGAGCAACTAGAAGCCTGTATTAGACAAGAATGGGACAACATTCCTATTCCTAAACTTGAGCAGCTTGTCTCCTCAGTCCCCAGACGTCCTCCAGCTGTTCCTTATATGTACATTTAACTTTTCCAGCCTCTTATTGCTCCCTGTCCCAACTTTTGTGGAATGTGTAGCTCTCATGAAATCCAAAATGAGCCAATATTTGGCATGACATTTCAAAATGTCTCACTTTCAACATTTGATATGTTATCTATATTCTATTGTGAATAAAATACAAGTTTATAAGATTTGTAAATTATTGCATTCCTTTTTTATTCACAATTTGTACAGTGTCCCAACTTTTTTGGAATCGGGTTTGTATATTCAATATAGTCACAAGTGCCATTATGATGGTTTTTCGAATATTCCCTTTCATGCAGTGTGTAATAGAGCCGTTTGTGAATGTAACGTTCTGCAAAGTTGTAAAGTCGAAAGTACTCAATAAATAAAAGTTGTCTTCCAAAAGAAAGAATATTATTTACTAAAGAGCATGTCACGTGACTTGGGCAATCGCTCAAGTTGCATGATGGAAAGACAAAGAGAGCCAGTTTCCCCATTTAGCCAGGTAGCCTCAGTGCCTGAGAAAAACGTGTTGTCCAGATTTAGTATGATAAGTTGTAAGGCTATATCTGTCAGTGTCATTTTCGTAGCTTGTTACGAAATAAAACGTCTCTCCCACTTTAGAAAACTGAAGTTTCACGTCCTGTCCTGCTCATAGCGCACACACTTCAACTGCACGCACAAACGCGGTGACACGCGCTGTATATCACTTCATATAAGCGCAAGAGAAACTACGATCATGCAACGCAATCATGAAATAAAAGTAAAGTATCAATAAATCCCGTAACTGGTACGCCGAGCTGGGAAGGATTTGAATGCAGGTATGATGTTCATTCTGTTCATCAGGAGCAGTTTTCATCTTTCATTAACAGTTCATGTTGGTATTGTGTTGTTTCCATAACCCCAAAATGACACTTTATTTTGTTTTGTATATTTTTTATTTAGTGTGGCGTTACAAAAACTGCTATTAAATAGTTTTAACTTTTTTAATTATCAGTATTAGTCATATTCATACAACATATGTGTTTAAGTAGGATAAAGTGGGACGTTACTTGTGTGTGGTCATTAATTTTTGTGGAATAGAGTTACTAGTCTACAGTGGAGGCATTTATTTCATTTTAGTTTACTCCGGTATGCGAACTGCTCTAATGAAAACGTGAAGCCAACATATAAAGTTAATAAAGATAAAATGAATAAGTTAAATTATTGTTGTTGTTATTAAGTTAAAAGTGAATCTAGTGTTGTTATTGCTGGTGCCCTGCCATGAACCCTGACTCCACAGCAAACAGAACCGAAACGTGGCTCCAAAACCGTGATGTGAACCGAAGCGTGGCACAGGTGTATCGTTACACCCCTAGTTAACGTATGTGCTGTTATTGATACAGTTCCCGCATGTGCACCTGCAATAAATAAAGTTGATGCTGATGGTGAGCTGCAACATCTCATAATGCACCTCAAACCGAGTAGCATATTTCTGAGAAACGTCCATCCTTGCGATGGAGGCTCGGGTTGAATAACTAGTTCTTCCGGTGTTTGATCATCTGTAACACTGACTACACTGGAGTAACTGAATATGTTTACATTGTTTGAATCGGTTAACTGTGTATTTTTCACTGACCTTGAACATACACGGCATATTCACACATGCCTTGAGTTTCATGCAGTTGTTCTTTGATAATGGCCTGAAATCAGAAGGAACACAAATCAGTTCTCATTATTAAGAGCATTCTATACCATCCCTGCAGGATGTGCAGGTTTTACCTTGCAGGTCTCATAATCTTTGCGGATGTAATGCAGATGTATAAGCCAGTTTCTCCTCTCCAGAATCGGAAGCTCAGGAGCTGCAGACAGAAGAAAAACATACTGTATATAGAAGCATGCAACACCCTGTTTTTAATGCGCATTTTAGTAGAAGTATCGCGTCAGAAAAAAAAAAATCCCTTAATTCTCCAAAAAGTTTTTACGCTCGCTTGAGGTGGTTTTTGACTTGTGCGAAAAATAGTTCATGCGAATAATGGGGGATGGAAATGCATTAAACCCACGTGACTAATCGGCTGTTTCCCCTGATGTGGACTTTCTAAAACGCTTAAATGTACAAAGAAAGTGATATTAAAAGACCAAACTCAGTAAACATCTGCTTTTGTGTACATGGTATGCTTTATTAGTTTGGTGTTTATCGAGTTTGGTCTTTTAACACCACTCTCTTAAGCCACGTAAAGTGCTTGTCACGTTAAGCTTAAGCTGAGGGAGCTTTATTGGTTACTAGGTTACCAATACCAGCATCATCCGCTCGAACAACTTGATGGAGACACACCGAATTTGCATTTGTTTGTTTTGCGAACTTTGAAAGCTTCACGTTTTGGTGGAAACCCAGCTAATGTATAGTGGTGCACTAAAGAGTCTTAAAACTGCCATTGCCAATACTGCAGGATCTGCAGAATTTGTCCGTCTGTCAAATGTTTTGCCTGTAAAGTGTGTTTGCGCAACCTCAATTTCCTATCGAATGCAGGACATTTTTAAAGTGTGACTGCTCAACAACTTTCTTGGGCCAAAGATTAAAAGAGACGAGCCGTTTCATCTTGTGTAGGACATGAACGGGTCTAATCTTGAAAATACAAATATCAAATGCGGCACCGAAATTCTGCAGAAAACAGCTTCTATTTTGGATATAGAGCGCAGGCAGGCATGCTGTGAGCCGCAGCGGTCTCATCTCGCAATGGGGGGCCACAACAAGTCTCCTCATCCCAAATCCAGCAGGCCCCGGAACAAAAGGAGCCCGTCCGCCTTGACATGCAGCGTCTGCATCTTTCTCCTCTTGCTTACAAGCCCCCTGATCTCAATCCGTTCTATTCCTGGACAGACTATTCCCTGTGAGCCATAATCCTCTTCACTGGAAAATGGGGGGGGGGGAAATAAAGGCAAACAGCGCCACTCACAGGATGAATGGATTCAGTGGCGTCCAAAAGTTGTGTTTTGCATTACTTTATCATTTAAAACTGAATTGTACAATGATTTATATTGTAAAAAAATGTGTATAGACTCTGACCTTTCTTTGGACGAGGTTTCTTGAGGTCTGTGGCCACTGGCAGCTGCACATCCTACTCACAGAAAATAACAAATATGTCAGTTACACTTTATTTTAAGGTGTCCTCGTTACATTTAAACTAACTACATGTACTTACTATAGGGTTATGTCTGGGATTAGGTTTGGTTTTGCATGTATATATTTATAGTTATTACTTCAGCCACGTTACATGCGTGTCAATGACATTTTAAAATAAAGTGTTAGCAGTATGTCAACACAATCAATCAAATCATGTGTGCTGGGATTCATTTGTGCCCGTTTTATTTTGTCTTGTTGTTGTGCACTTGATACACTTTGACTGCTGACAAATATTATGAATTTAATATTTAATTTAACGTCAAGAGAAGCCAAAAGGTCAATCTTTTAGACTGTTTACTCTTTGGAGTCGTAACTCATCTGACGAGCAAGTAACGTTAAATAACGAAGAACAGCTGTTGCAGACAAACCACAAACCACCATAAAGAAGATCTTTGTTCATATTAAAGGTATTACATCCAAGAGCTTTTGTCTTTTAATGAAAATAGCCATCATTTCTCACCGTTTTCATCGCGTCGTCCGCCATCCCGCTCCTCTCCTTCTCACTTCCGGCGGACGCTTCTTTCTCTATGGCAACGTCCGTGACCTATGGCAAGCCGTTTAAACCTTTATTGATTTTCTCAAACTGAATTCTTGATATCGACAAATCAAGAAAATTTTCAACAAATTATCAGCAAATTTTGACTAGCTAAAATGCTGATTCTTGATATCAATAATTACATTTCAACTAGTAAAAACTGTCATTCTTGATATCTGTAAATATATATTTTACTAGTTAAAAGTCACCATAGGCTGCCATTCAAATTCAATTGTTGAAATCAAGAATTGATTTCTTACTAGTTGAAATTCCAGTTTCACATATCAGAAACACAAGTAGAAAAAGTCACACAAAAACATTTTTATATCAATAATTACGTGGTCACAAATATAAATTCCTCATCAAGAACAAAATTTTTACTAGTAGACATGTTAATTCTTGACATCTGAAATGTATTTATACAATGTTACATTTATTTCTGATGAAATGTAAAATAAAATGTATTTCTGAGAGTATTAGGAGAGTAATTTCAGATATCTAAAATGGCTTTCTTACTAGTATCACATTCATGATATCAGAAATTAACATTGTCACTAGGGGACAATCAATCAAATTATTGATATCAAAAATTTAATTTTTTACTAGTAACAATACAATTGTTGATATCAAGAATAGACATTTGCACTAGTAACCACATAATTATTGATTATGTGAAGATTTTTATTAGTAAGAATTATATTTCTGATATGTGAAATGGGAATTACCTAGTAAGAAATCAATTCTTGATATCAACAAATGAATTTGAAGCCTATGGTGACATTTAACTAGTGAAAATACAATTAGAGATATCAAGAATTATAGTTTTCACAAGTTGAAATGTAATTCCTGATATCAAAAAATATGTAACATTACTAGTAGAAATCTAATTTCTGATATCAAGAATTAGCATTTTAACTAGTGAAAACTGAATTGTTGCTATCAAAAATTCATATGAATATAAGTCAAACATAAGCCAGACTGAATATGTGTGAATATAAATCAAACATAAGCCAGACTGAATATGTGTGAATATAAGTCAAACATAAGCCAGACTGAATATGTGTGAATATAAATCAAACATAAGCCAGACTGAATATGTGTGAATATAAGTCAAGATGGCTTGCCATACGTGACCACAAACGAAATCTTTAGTTCAGTGTACAATCAGTACAGTTCTGTTAAACAGTACAAAAAAGACAAGTTGAAGCAAAAAGTCTGTGTCAAAGTATAGATGATTAGTTTAATTCAGCGTGTGCAAAAACACAAAAGGAGTTGTTTTCATCCATCAGAGGGTAAACAACAAAATACAGTCATGACATATGGACAGACCACGAGATCATCAGGTATGTAAAATGTCACATTTAGCACGATCAAGTAAGGAAAGTTTGATTGTCAACTAAATGTTTTACAAATTGGATTGGTAGAGACACATTTAAATGGGCATACTTTTTGATATATTTAACCAATGTTATGTTAATTAAACACAATCAACAAAAAAACATTGTGTATGGATAAAATCTGGTTCCTTTATACATTTGCATAGATTGTAAGCACTAACTCTATAATCTAATTCAGACAATGGGTTTCTTCTGCTTGATAATATATGTAACTTTTCAGGGTTTGGGTCTAAAGCACTTAAACTTAAAGTGAAAGCAGCCTAACAGGTGGATATTACGTTTACCTTGCAATCTGACATTGAATTTAACATCTTAAAGTCTATAAACTTCAGGACTTTAGGGTTTAGTTCACATATCAAGGTTGAATCTGACCCCATTAGTTCAATCCAGTAACAGCTTGAACGTTTCCATATAACCCAGAACATGGACAGGACTCTTGTAAATTGATCCCAGGTAGTTTCCTTTGAGTGAGGTTAAATTCTCTGATCGACACTTGAGCAGCAGGCGTCTGGAACAACGAGGTAAACGTTGGCAGTGGGAGGGATGAGTATCAGAGGAGCGAGGCACAGTTTTTCAGCAGGAGGGGTTTGGCGATCTCCAGGATGTCCAGGTTGGGGTCCAGCGATCTGCCCAAACCCTCCAGGACCATGATGGCAAACACCATAGACGCAAAATTACTCTCCAACTTCACCTGCCACGAGCAGAGCAAAACACGTCACTGAATACGTAAAACACAAAATAGTATCAAGATACATTGTGATATCACAAATCACATTATTAATAGAGGTCGACATTAAAGGTGCAGTGTGTGATTTTTAGCGGCATCTAGTGGTGAGGTTGTGAATTGCACCCCCCACCCCCTTTCGGAGCACATAGAGAAGCTACGGGGGCCGACAAAGGCTTGAATTTCGCCGTGGGATTGTGCATAATTTTACTCATTCCCTCAGATTTTGAGCTCATACCCAAAGTGCGGCACATAAAGCCATCTTGAGCTCTTTTTCGCTGCTTATTGTTTTATTACACACTAAATAATGTCAAAATGCCGGTCTTGATGAGTATTCACGTAAACACAGTCAGTTCTGTTTTAAGTGAATGTAAACAGTTGAGAAAGAAAACACATGTGTAACAGTGTAATGGATCCGTGCGTCAGGTCTTAAAGCGACAGCAGCCTAATAAACCTGCTGACAAATTATGAGATAATATTAAAAATATCTATACGGCAGGTTTTCCCCATGGTATCGGTCAAAATTGTGGCCAGTGAAAATGCTGAGTTGCTAGTGACTCTGCAAAATCACTAGCTGATGAGCAACTCATCCTAAATCCAGCGGGCCCCGGAACAAAAGGAGCCCGTCCGCCTTGACATGCAGCGTCTGCATCTTTCTCCTCTTGCTTACAAGCCCCCTGATCTCAATCCGTTCTATTCCTGGACAGACTATTCCCTGTGAGCCATAATCCTCTTCACTGGAAAATGGGGGGAAATAAAGGCAAACAGCACTGAGCAAGCATAGTGGCTGATGAGCAAAACAGGATCAGTTATCTGAAAGGAAAAAAAAAAAAAAAAAAAAAAAAAAAATCCATCCCGATAGTTTTTCCCTGTTGCGTCTGTTGCTGGAGCGGCTGAGAAGAGTCCGCTGTCATTAAACAGCACGACAGCGACTCTAGAGGCCAAATAAAAATGATCACTGACGCCTCGTGGAGTTTGTTTTGACACGTGAGGCTGCGGGACATGTCAGATACAGATTTAAAACAGACACTGAAACGGTAAGTCTACAGTACACTACAGTACATGTTTACATATTATAAAGTAATTCAATTGTTGACTAGATGCTGCATTAGTGGAGAACAGCAGTGTGTTTGCGGTCAAAGCTGAGAGGACACTAACATTAGCAGTACCTCAAGTGGTTAAAAACACACGCAAATCTTTAATATCACGATTGTTACCATCTATTTGCATTCGTTTATATCCAGTTGGTCGCTTTCATGCATTCGTCACCCAGCAATTTTTTTTTTGTATTAAAGATCGTTATATTTGTTTTCATTCAGTATCCATTTTAAAAACGATCAGCTGATTAATCGGTTATCGGCTAGCATGGTCCAACCTCGTTATCGGTAAATTTGGTTAACAACCTCTAAATATTGCTTTTTTAATCATTTTTGTCGCATTAAATATTTGTGCATGCCAGATTTCAACACAAACATTTTTCTGCTTTGCACATTAGTACTGCGTCAGTTGTGCATGCAGTTCCTGTCCATGCTTTATTATTTGGTAACACTTAACAATAAAGTTCAAATAATTAACATTAGTTAACTTTATTACTTAACACAAATACGTCTAAAAGCATTTATTAATCTTAGTGCATATTAATTTCGAAAGTTACTAATACTTTATTAAATTAAAATAGCTGGTTACGCTTTATTTTAAGGTGTCATTGTTACAGTGTAATTATATATTTAAGTACTGAATAATATTGATTAACTACATGTACTTACTATAGGGTTTGGTTGAGGGTTAGGTGCATGTAATTATGCATAATTTACTGCTATTACTATAGTATAGTTCTGAGTAATTTAACATTATGTAAAAGCAGCTGCTCTCACCTTGTGATGGATCAGTAACCCGAAGACTCGTGACAGCAGCTCGGACACCTGAATCTATAAAACAACACACACTGTGTGAAACATAAGGCATGTAGAGAAACATTTATAACCCAGCAATACTGAAATGTATAGCAGTCAGCTGAAATGTGTTTTAATGGCCGACACACGTCTAGAGTGATACAATACTGCTGATGTATTTAATACAATTTAATGCCAGCAAATATGTACATGCTTACACAATATAAAAAAAAAAAAAAAAAACTATTTCACAAGGCTGCTTCTGTTAAACAGCCACATATCATCAGATTAAATAGATAAATACACTACTAGTAAAAAAAGAACAGCATTCATTTGGAACAGAAATCTTTTGTAACATCATAAATGTATTTACTGTCACTTTTGATCAATTTAATGCACACTTGCTGAATAAAACTATTATTTCTGTAAAGAAAATGTACTTTTAAATCCCAGAGTAGTGTAACATGGTTGTACAAAAATATGAAGCAGTAGCACGACTGGTTTCCAACACTGATAAGAAGAAGAAATGTTTCAGCAAATCATATGAGAGTGATTTCTGGAGGATCATGTGACCCTGAAGACTGGAGTAATGATGCTGAAAATTCAGCTTTGATCACAGGAATACATTACATTTTAAAATATATTCATAGAAAACTGTTTAAATTTTAATAATATTTCACAGTTTTTACTGTATTTTTGATCAAATAAATGCAGACTTGGTGAGCAGAAGAGACTTCTTTCAAAAACCAACATAGATTTTACCAACATAGATTTATAACTCATTATGCAAGTGATGGAGGTGTGTGTAACCCCATACCTTTCCCAGTGAAAGCGTGTCACTGAGTGCATGATCCACTAGTTCAGCCATTTCCTTCTTGAAACGTGTCACATCCTGGCACTCATTGGCACGGGCGTGATGAAGGATTAGCTCTGCAACTCGCTCGCCCTGAACACACAAGTACATGAGGTCAATGTTGTTATTATTAACTAAAGGCTGGAATACACTACATGACTTTTTAAAACACAAGACCAGCCGAACGCTGTGAGTCTGTGTTAGAAATCAGGAATGGTGAGAACATTGTGCTTGGTATGTTTTTCCTCTTCAAACCAAACTTGGGTTTTCATCCGACAAGTTTAAATCCCATCTGGCTAGTGCATATCCCATAATGTTCAGTAGGCGGAGAGGAGACGGTCTTTTAGAGGCTGTTTGAGTGCATTTGACCACATGAGCGTTTACACTATGAAAGCAACCCGGTCGAATGTGTTTTCCACTACCGCTGGAAGTGATCGAAAGTGGACAAGCTCAAAACTTTTTTTTACTTGTGACTCCGTTTACACCTGTATTCAGCGTCATTAACCTGTGATCCGAACGACCAAAACACAAATCGCAAATACCAGGTGTAAACAGGGCCAAACAGGTTTGATTTTTACCTGACTGGATTTAAGCTAAAAAAAAAGATTCCATGAAATCTGTCAGGTCAAACAGATACTTAATACTAAAATAACATAGATGGCAACTTTACAAACGCATCTTCAACATTTCAGGGTGAAATTTGGCACTTAGTCCATTCACATTCAGTGCTGTCGATGTAAGAACCACAATCCACATCTGTCCTTTACCTGCTTGAGAACGACAGCGGTGAACACGGCTCTGAAGTTGCGCTGATCCGCCTCGCTGAGCTGCGCCACGATGCCCGCGTCCAGTAGCACCAGCTGCAGGGCCGGAGGAGTCGGCCTCATGCTGACCACCACAGTGTCCCACAGGTCCGTAAGAGTGGCCCTGTCCTGAGGAGCCTCTCCTCGCCCACCCTGCACCAGGATGTTCCCGGGATGGAGGTCACCGTGGACAAAATTATCCACAAACACCTGCAAGAGATGACCACAAGTTAGACTCCAGTGTAACACACACAAAATGAATCTGGTGATTGTTTAACTAACCATTTTCAAAAGAAGATCGACACCCATCCTCGCGATTCTCTCCTTGATTCCTGCTGGGACGTCAGAGCCCATGTACTTTGAGATGGGTTCACTCTCCTACAAGAGCACAGATCCAAGCGTTAGTGAAACAAAATAGGTTATGCAATATTAAAATAATCAGGAGCACTGGCATTTTTATTACCTCAAATGTTTCTACCAACACAGTCCTTGTGACAAAGGGTCTGAGGGGTGTTGGGAACTTCACGTATTCCAGATGTTTGAAATTTTTTTGGAACTTTTCCATGTTATGGGCCTCAAAGCGAAGATCGATCTGCATCAAAAAGGTTGTTAAAGTACAAAACCACTCAGTCGTCATGAATGTTTTAGTAATTTAGGTATAATTGTGACACTATTATAGTCAGTGTTGGACTGGATTGCAAGTAACGCAAGTTACGTAATCAGACTACTTTTAACAAGTAACTAGTAAAGTAATCAGATTACTTTTAATGTTACAACAAAATATCCGAGTTACTTTAAAAAAAAAAAAAAAGTAACGCAAGTATTCCTCCAAATGAATAAAAGATGGAAAAAACAAGCCACGCCCTCTAATCTTCTCAGGTCGTGTTCTGCGGTCCTGTGCTGATCAGCTCGCCGGGTTGTTTACATCTATCTTTAATGAGTCCCTCGCTACATCTGTGGTCCCAACCTCCTTCAAAAATCCACCATCATCCCTGTCCCTAAGAACAGTAAACCCTCTTGCCTAAATGACTATCGTCCAATGGCTCTCACGTCTATAGTCATGAAGGTCTTTGAGAGACTCATTAAAAACACCATTTGCGCCTTCATTCCTGACACTTTGGACCCTCTTCAGTTTGCCTATCGTCCCAATAGATCGACTGAAGATGCCATCTCTCACGTCCTCCACTCCTCCCTCACTCACATCGACAGCAAAAGTGGGAACTACGTAAGGCTGCTATTTATTGACTATAGCTCAGGCTTTAACACCATAGTTCCCATTAAGCTAACCTCCAAACTCCTGGATCTCGGCCTGAATTCTTCTCTCTGCCACTGGATTGAGGACTTCCTCACTGGCAGGCCTCAGGTGGTGAGAATAGGCCAGTCCACCTCCACCTCCATCACCCTGAGTGTGGGAGATCCACAGGGCTGTGTCCTGAGTCCCCTGCTCTACTCTCTCTACACACATGACTGTTTGTCCACACACAGCTCCACCTCTATCATCAAATTTGGTGATGATACTGTTGTCCTGGGCCTCATTTCCAACAACGAGACGGCATACTTGGACGAGGTGGAGCATCTAACATCATGGTGTCTAACATCATGGACAACTGTCTCTCTCTGAATGTTGGCAAGACCAAAGAAATGATTGTGGACTTCAGGAAGAGACAGCAACGGACATACTCCCCCCTCATGATCAGCGGGTCACCAGTAGAGAGAGTGAGCAGCTTCAAGTACCTGGGTGTAAACATCTCCGAGGACCTGACCTGGACTGCACACATTCAGACACAGGTGAAAAAAGCCAGGCAAAGACTGTACCACCTGCGCCAGCTGAGGAAATTCAGGGTTTCACCAGCTATCCTGAAAACTTTCTATTTAGGGGCGATAGAAAGTGTATTAACTCAGTGCATCACAGCGTGGTATGGGAACAGCACCAGTCATGACCGCAAAGCCCTGCAAAGAGTCGTGCGCTTATCCGAGCTTAGGGTCCGTATCTTAGCTATCCCGTATCTTAGGGTCAGCTCTCCCGTCTCTGCAGGACGTCTACACCAAACGCTGCAAAAGTAGAGCTACTAAAATCATCAAGGACCCTGCAAACCCTCATTTCACGCTGCTGCCATCTGGTAAGCGCTTCCGAAGCCTGATGGCCAAAACTGAGAGACTCAGGAGGAGCTTCTTCCCCCAGGCCATCAGACTCCTGAACTTAATATCACGTGACTTCACTTCAGGATAAACATCGATACACTGACATTGCACTGCACTTTCTGTTCTCATTGTTACTGTGTAACAACCTGTTATAAACCTGTTTGCACATTATACTCTTTATACATTTGTTAACCACATATTTATAAGTCTACAGTTTACTCACTGCATAGTCTACTTCAATTATTTTATTCCACTTCTTATTTTTTACTTTTTTTCTTCTACTTGACTTATTTATAATTCTACAGAGATATATATATAGTACTTTTTTATTCTATTTCTATATAATTTCCTCCTTGTGTTTTTAACTGTGAATTTGCACTGTCCATGGAGCGGACCTGTTTACATTTCACTGCCGGTTGTATATTCTGTATATAACTGTGTATGTGACAAATAAAACTCTTGAATCTTGAATCATTCAATAATCCATTTCACTCAGAAAATACATCACAATGCTCAAGTTGGTCGCAACTTCCGGTTCACTCTGACTTTAACATTTATATTATTTCAAGTAACTAAGTGGTTTTAGATGAGGTTAACAGCCATGAAGAAACATTCTTCACAAAACCATCAGTACCTGTTTGGTCATGAGCTTCTCAAATTCATCTACAATCTCAGGCAGGCTGAGCCACTTGATGCCGGGCAAACAGTTGAGGAATAAACTTCCAGCTTTCATCAGGATCAGATCGATCTGCACCTGCCGCCTGATTCCTGGATGAAGAACCTAAGAAGAAAAAACAAATAATGATCAGAACAATAGCAACAGGAAAGACGAAAAAAACCACTAACCAATAAAAAGACAAACTCATAAATAAATATAACAACAATAAATAAATACATTTCATTTCAGCACCCTGGTGGTTAAAATGTTTTTATTTATTTATTATAATTTATTATAAATCATATTTAATTATTACTAAAATGATATTAGTGCTAATGTTTTGGCTGTTGGTAAGGTGAGCTTGTTCATGGCTGTTTTTTTGCTGGTCTACCAGCCCAAACCAGCTCACCAGTTAAACAAGAGTGGTCAATCATCCTTAACCCTCTGTTCCGGTCATTTTTCAACAGGGTTGGACAAATAAACATTAACAGCCAGCAGCCATATCTCCCTGTAGCTCAAGACTGGTTTCCCACTGAAGCGAAGCAGGGCTGAGCCTGGTCAGTACCTGAATGGGAGACTCCTGGGAAAACTAGGCTCCTGCTGGTAGAGGCGTTAGTGAGGCCAGCAGGGGGTGCTCACCCTGTGGTCTGTGTGGGTCCGAACGCCCCAGTATAGTGATGGGGACTCTATACTGTAACAAGCATTGTCCTTCAGATGAGACGGTAAACCGAGATCCTGACTCCCTGTGCTCATTAAAAATCCCAGGATGTCCTTCAGAAAAGAATAGGGGTGTAACCTCGGCATCCTGGCCAAATTTGCCCACTGGCCTCCTAATCATACATATATATTATATTATATTATATTATATTATATTATATTATATTATATTATATTATAATATAATATAATATAATATAATATTATATATATATATATATACACACACATATACACATATACACATACACACACACACGTTCTCATTTTTATTAATTTTGCACCTGCATACCAAAATGAATTCCTAGTACTTGGCAATAAAGACTGATTTCACTGGGAATTTACTGGAACATGAAAATATTCAAATGAAGCTGATTGGAGATGATGGTTTTAAAAAAGTAAATATGATCTTTACCTTAATCGCCACGGGTATCAGACGCTCTTCCTCAGGGTGATCGCCTGGACCGGGTCTCTCTCCAAAACCCCTGGTCTTGATATCCACGGTCTCGCCCTCATCTTTACTCGTCTCCCAGAGGTCGCTCAGAGCTCCTCCCAGACCAGGAATCTCCCAGGCCTCCAGGAGGTTCTTCTTCTCCAGCTCCTCCACCAGCTGCTGGAACGCCGGGTCTTCCACACTGGCCACCTTGGCTTTGGCGCGGTACACCTGTGCCACGCACCCGGACCCTACAGGCTCCTTACTGTCGAACACAAACATCTGCCTCCATCCTTCCCCAAATGCCCTCCTCAGACAGAGCTTGGTGTGAATCCAGGGATGGGGCTTGACTTGCACGTGAAGCCTTGAGAAGCGGTCGCAGAAGTCCTGCGAGAAGAGGTCTCGTCTGGTGCTGGCCCACTGGCCCAGCTTGATAAAAGTAGGTCCGGATGTCTCTGTGACCCAAAGCAGGGCGTCCAACCAGTGGGACGCCCAACGGTGTGATAGTAGAGTCAGGGGGTATAGAATAAGAAGAGGGCTGAACTTCAGATAAAGCACCAAGGCGCGGAGTCCCAGACGCAGGACGAATACTAACCTGTGGATTTGCACTCGGGCGATTGACTTCCTCTCTGTGCTTCTGTTCTGATGGACGGCTTCCTGTCCAGAGGCGTAAGTGATGCCACATGCAGTCCAACAGAACAGTCCCACTTTGGGGGTTTGAGACAAAAGACGAGTAACAAGAAACACTCTACGGGACGGGATTCGAACCGATACCCTGTGCACAATGCACCTGAAGTTCTGGAGCAGGTGCTTTGCACATAATCCAGACATTATTACTATTATTATTATTTAGGCATTCAGAAAACATGTAGTTTAATTGCAATTTATAGCATTTTCAGATTTTGATCATGCAATGATTAATAAACACGTTCACTTTTACAAATGGGAAATTATGTAGTGCAAAAACTTACATGCACAGCAGTGAAGAACCTTTATATCTAGGATTAAGTTGCACAGTGGTGCAAACACATATAAACACGTCGTCAAATGCATGCATTTTTTTGCATTATCTTATCATTTTTCGCGGACAGAGCTCCGATACAGTGCTGTTTGGCGTCATTTTCTCATTGTAACGCCACGTTTCAACACGAAGTCAGATTAATTCATTCAAACATTGGTTATGAAATGTTGCTCCTCTCCTCGGGTCCGGCTGATAAATCCCTCCGTGCTGTGACTCTCAACATTAGTTCCGAGCTTCAGTGGAAATGGAAAAGATTTATTGATTAGTAAAGTACGTGTCATATTAAAACTCATCTATAATAATAAACACAAGTAGTTGCATGTAGTCCTTACTTAAAAAAATAGGTTTTAATTAAAACGAATTACAATTAAAATGTAAAATACGAATACAGTAAAATAATACACAAAACACAATGACCGAATGTTTGTATTTTTAATATAAAATATATTATTTTATTGCAGTTTTGTTTGTTGTTATTATACTAGTTATTGTTTTTGTTTATATTAGAAGGCCTAATTATATATCATACTATGGAGGACCAAATTACTCAAAATTAAATGTATAAAATAATAATTTATAAAACAGCAATTAAATGCACCAGTTTATTCTGAAATAATTAGATAATTATTAAATAATGTAAGTAATTTAAATAATTATCAATTAAGTAAATAAATAAATAAATAAATGTGTTATATTTAAAACTCAATAAATCATCAGCTCAATGATAATAAACATAAGATAGTAAAAAAGTGTAATTAGTTGCATTTAGTCCTACCTCAAAAATAGGCCTTAATTAAAATAAATTACTGAATATACTGAATTTATGAATGAATTATGTATTTCCAAAGTGAATTCATAAATAGTGGACATTACATGTATTTGTTGTTTTATTGAATTCATTATTTATTTTATTATTTTATTATCTCTTGTCTTATAAGTCTTATATGCCAATACATAAATATATTATAATAAATACATATATCATAATTAATATATCATAATAAAGTATTATATTAATATTAACTTTATATATATATATATATATAATATTAACTTTATAATATTAATGGGCTAGTTGCATATGGCCGCCATGTTGGATTTCTGAGCTAGCCAGTGTGTGCATAGACACTTCCGGTTGCTCCTGACGTTAGTGTGGGGAACCAAACCGAGAACGATCTTTTATAGTTGTTTATAGAATATGTTATCGCTTAAAATGCTACTAAGATCTATATTACTATTCCATGAGCCAGTGGCATCTGAAACGCACGCATGTAACTTTAGTCAGGCGAATTAAACGACGAACCGGAAATCCAAATGTACCTTTCAAAATGGTGGACGGACATTCATTCGACGTAAACACTCACGACGTAAACAGCATCCAAAAAGAAATACTAAGTGAAACCCCATTTAAAATTCTTAAATGTAAAGTTTAAAGGTATTTGTTTTTTGTCTATGCTTATTTCATATCCATGTCGTAGTATAATGTTTTATTGAATTATTCTAGTCAACTCTAGTCTACATAAGGCTGCTATTTATTGACTATAGCTCAGCCTTTAACACCATAGTTCCCATTAAGCTAACCTCCAAACTCCTGGATCTCGGGCTGAATTCTTCTCTCTGCCACTGGATTGAGGACTTCCTCACTGGCAGGCCTCAGGTGGTGAGAATAGGCCAGTCCACCTCCACCTCCATCTCCCTGAGTGTGGGAGCTCCACAGGGCTGTGTCCTGAGCCCCCTGCTCTACTCTCTCTACACGCATGACTGTTTGTCCACACACAGCTCCACCTCTATCATCAAATTTGCTGATGATACTGTTGTCCTGGGCCTCATTTCTAACAACAATGAGACGGCATACTTGGACGAGGTGGAGCATCTAACATCATGGTGCCAGGACAACTGTCTCTCTCTGAATGTTGGCAAGACCAAAGAAATGATTGTGGACTTCAGGAAGAGACAGCAACGGACATACTCCCCCCTCATGATCAGCGGGTCACCAGTAGAGAGAGTGAGCAGCTTCAAGTACCTGGGTGTAAACATCTCCGAGGACCTGACCTGGACTGCTCACATTCAGACACAGGTGAAAAAGCCAGGCAAAGACTGTACCACCTGCGCCAGCTGAGGAAATTCAGGGTTTCACCAGCTATCCTGAAAACTTTCTATTTAGGGGCGATAGAAAGTGTACTAACTCAGTGCATCACAGCGTGGTATGGGAACAGCACCAGTCATGACTGCAAAGCCCTCAAAGAGTCGTGGCGCTTATCGGCGTATCTCAGGGTCAGCTCTCCCGTCTCTGCAGGACGTCTACACCTAAACGCTGCAAAGGTAGAGCTACTAAGATCATCAAGGACTCTAATCACCCTGCAAACCCTCATTTCACGCTGCTGCCATCTGGTAAGCGCTTCCGAAGCCTGATGGCCAAAACTGAGAGACTCAGGAGGAGCTTCTTCCCCAGGCCATCAGACTCCTGAACTCAGTCACTTAATATCACGTGACTTCACTTCAGGATAAACATCGATACACTGTCATTGCACTGCACTTTCTGTTCTCGTTGTTACTGTGTAACAACCTGTTATAAACCTGTTTGCACATTATACTCTTTATACATTTGTTAACCACATATTTATAAGTCTACAGTTTACTCACTGCATAGTTTACCTCACTTATTTTATTCCACTTCTTTATTCTTATTTTTTACTTTTTTCTTTCTACTTGACTTGATTATTTATAATTCTACAGATATAGACATATATATATATATATATATAGATAGTACTTTTTTTTATATCCTATTTCTATATAATTTCCTCCTTGTGTTTTTAACTGTGAATTTGCACTGTCCATGGAGCGGACCTGTTTACATTTCACTGCCGGTTGTATATTCTGTATATAACTGTGTATGTGACAAATAAAACTCTTGAATCTTGAATCTTGAACTAAACAACTTTCGTTCATGTCAATCAATTTGTCTAACAGTCATTTTGTCTGTGTTTCCCTCCATTGTGCTGTAGGGGTCGCTGTGACTGTGTTTTGTCATTATGACTGTGCTGTGGACAGAAGTCAACCACTCTTCCTCCTCATCCTCTTCCCCTCTCATAAATCAAGGAAGCATATCATGGAGCAGGTACAAAGACAGACCTGATTATCAGTGTCTTTGATTTTATATTAACATGTCTGCTACTCTGTTGTACCATGATATGCTGTGGATTATACTTCCTTATTGATAAAGTTCATATTTAAGCATTTTGTGCATGTCTCATTCAAATGTTGCAAAACTTTGAGATCCTTTCTGTTGAACTAAATGACTTTTACAAATTCACTGTGCTTGAAGATTTGCTTTAAATTCAGCTTTGCAGCCAGAGTTACTCCAGCACAAAAGCTTCACAACAGCAACAAAAGACACTGATTACATTAAGTCCGCAAACTCTCCAGTTAAATCTGTGCGTAACTCGATCTCTCGAGTCTATCTCCTCCTCCTCTCTTGAAGTCGAGCCAAGACTGTCCTTCACATGGGATCCTTGGAGACCCTCCGTCCCACTGCGGGCAGGAAAACACATCGCTCCAGGGGCCTCAACTTCAAACCCTATTGTAAACATGTGACATACAAACATGCCAATGTAAAGCAAAACAGTCTGATTTTAATAAGCTCTTAGAAAACTTACTTGATATTAATGTAAAGTGAGTCAGTTTGTATTTCTGCTCACCAAGGCTGCTTTTATTTGATCAAAATACAGTAAAAACTGTTAAATATTATTACAACTTAAAATAAGTCTGTTCTATGTGAATATATGTTAAAATGTAATTTATTCCTGTGATCAAAGCTGAATTTTCAGCATCATTCCTCCAGTCTTCAGTGTCACATGACCCTTCAGAAATCATTATCATATGAGGATTTGCTGCTCAAGAAACATTTCTGATTATTATCAATGTTGAAAACAGCTTCATGTTTTTGTGGAAACTGTGATACTTTGATGAAAGTTCAAAAGAACAGCATGTATTTTAAATGGAAATCTTTGTAACATTATAAATGTCTTTTTATTGTCACTCTTGATCAATTGAATGCATCCTTCATGAATATATATTATAAACAAAAATCTTTCTGACCCCAGTCTTTTTAAACGGTGGTGTTTAGGAGTACATGTCCAGTACCGGTCAAAAGTTTGGAAACATTATGTTTTTTTTTTTAAATGTTTTGAAAGACTGCTCATCAAGGCTGCTTTTATTTGATCAAAATACAGAAAAAAACACTAATATTGTGAAATATTATTATGTTTTAAAATAACTGGTTTCTGTTGTAATATATTATAAAATGTAATTTATTCCTGTGACCAAAGCTGAATTTTTCAGCATCTTATTATTATCAAAATCATGAAAATCATGATACGCTACCTTTCAAACGTTTGGGGTAAGCAAGATTTATAAAAAGGGGGAAAGAAATGATAAAAGACAGTAAAGACATTTATGAAGTGATAAAATATTACAAAAAGTTCTATTTATAATAAATGTTCTTTTGAGCTTTCTATAAATCAAAGAAAACTCACAGTTTCCACAGAAATATGAAGCAGCATGACTGTTTTTCAACATTGATAATAATCATAAATGTTTCTCGAGCAGCAAATCCTCATATCAGAATGATTTCTGGAGGATCATGTGACAATGATGATAAATTCAGCTTTGATCAC
>CM031967.1:5170084-5182584 GCA_018749465.1 Paracanthobrama guichenoti
GGGTGTTCTAGAGGGTTGCTAGCGTTGCTATGCAGATTTCTAGTGTGTTGCTAGGTGGATGCTAGGGTGTTCTAGGTGTTTCATAGGATGTTGCTAGTTGGTTGCTAGGTGGTCTGATTGATTGTTAGGGGTGTTCTGGAGTGTTTCTAGGGGTGTTGCTATACAGTTGCTAATGTGTCCCTAGGTACTAGGATGTGCTAGGTGTTCTATGTGATTGGTAGAAGATTGCTAGTTAGTTGCTAGGTGGTCTGAATGATTGTTGGGGTGTTGCTAGGGTTTTCTGGAGGGTTGCTAGTGTGCTGATAGGTGGATGCTAGGGTCTGTTAGGTGTTCTAAGTGATTGTTAGAATGTTTCTAGATGGTCTGGATGATTGTTGGGTGTGTTGCTATGTGCTTTCTAGGGTGTGCTGGAGGGTCAATAGTGGTGTTGTTATGGGGTTGCTAGCGTGTTTCTAGGTAGATGCTAGGATGTGCTTGGTGTTCTGGGTGATTGCTGGGATGTTTCTAGGTGGTCTGAATGATTGTTAGGGTGTTGCTAGGTGGTTTCTAGGCTGTTGTGGAGGATTGCTACTTGCTAGTGTGTTGCTAGGTGGGTGTTAGGGTGTGCTTGGTGTTCTAGGTGATTGCTAGGATGTTGCTAGTTGATTGCTAGGTAGTCTGACTCTGAATGATTATTAAGGGTGTTGCTATGTGGTTGCTAGGGTGTTCTGGAGGGTTGCTATGGGTGTTGCTAGGTGGTTGCTAGTGTATTTCTAGGATGCTGCCAGGTGGTCTGAATGATTGTTATGGGTGTTGCTATGTGGTTGTTAGGGTGTTCTGAAGGGTTGCTATGGGTGTTGCTAGGTGATTGCTAGTGTATTGCTAGGGTGCTGCTAGATGGTCTGAATGATTGCTATGGGTGTTATTTGATTGCTAAGTGGTTTGAATGATTATTAAGTATGTTGCAAAGGGGGTTGCTAGGTTGTTGCTAGGGTGTTCTGGAGGGTTGCTAAGGTTGTTGCTAGGTTGTTGCTAGGGTGTTCTGGAGGGTTGCTAAGGTGGTTGTGGTTGTGTAGGTTGGTAGTGTGTTCTGTGTTGTATAAATTGTCAAAAAAACGTCCAGAGCATCCACCTTCAAATCTCAGTGATCTTCTGGTCTGTAGATATGGCTTGAGTCCCTTCCCTCATTCAGTGCGAGTATTTTTTTCACCTGTTTTGTCGTCCTAAAAGCGTGAGTCTGGTCACTTAGTAAAGTAATAGCACACTTCTCCGTAACAAGACACATGATTTTAGGAATAATTCATGTCTGAAGCACAAACTCTGCAAGTTGAGTTTAATACTTTTGTTCATATTCCAAACTATAAGAATGAGCTAGTAATGCTTGACTTAGTATGTGTTAGTGCATATGTGACAGTCTTTGTGTGGGATTTCCTGGGACATGTGGGAATAGACATCTGTCTCTATTGTACTGCGTTCGCAGAAGCGTCATACACATGTAAATGCATCCTGTGACAGACCAGATGCTTCATGTTTTTCTGTCAGTGAAACCCACTGGTTTATAGTGCAACATTTGGGAAGGTTTCCTTACTGCCATTCTGACCCAAGCTCTGCTGTCTCCACGGCAACAGCTGTAGAATGTGCCCTGCAGTGCGTGTGAGGGAATTCTGGCTGCTCAGGATTCCGTGAGCTCCGGGGCTTTGTGTTGTAGTGGAAAGGAAAGGACCACAGATGCTGTGATTACTGACCTCCACCCCTTCTCCTCTTTCCCGTCATTCCCCTCTGTAACCCTCCTTCTTTTATAACTCTTTGAGTTTCCAGCCCCCACTCCTTAAGGAACCGTGCCTGCAAGCTGTCGTTCCGATGCCGTCTCTGTCAAGGTTCAGTGGTTTTTGTAGGACTCAAGAAGAGAGAGAAAGGGACAGGGCAAACCTCAAGGTTCAATTGTGTCGTTGTTTACTCATCCTCATGTCATTCCAAGTTTTTAAGAATATTACAGTGACCATAGTCTGTCAAGCTCCTAAAACGACAAAAGTTGTCCATATGACTTGCATAAGTCTTTAATCATACGCTAACTTTGTGTGTGGAACAGACGCACATTTAAGTCATTATCCATCGGAGCTTGATGTATGTTTAAACTTGCCTTGTCGAAATGCCATGTGACACGTCACACACAACACCCAATGCCTTTGGGCATCATTGACATCAAACCAGAGCCATGCAACACATTTAAATATAATTTAGATATGCAAAGTTCAGTCTGTTCCTCACTGAAATTTAGGATATGACTTTAGAAGACTTGGAAATATAGTTCTGTCATGACAACTCTCGGAGTGTTTGGCATGGTAATGGACATGCCAATGTTGACATGTTTGGTCTTGGCGGAATAGATCTGCTACACTGCTGCTGTTACTGTTACTGCTGCTGTTACTGTTATTACTGCTGTTACTGCTATTACTGCTGTTCCTGTTATTACTGCTGCTGTTACTGTTATTGTTGCTGCTGTTACTGTTATTGTTGCTGCTGTTACTGTTATTACTGCTGCTGTTACTGTTATTACTGCTGCTGTTACTGTTATTACTGCTGTTACTGTTATTACTGCTGCTGTTACTGTTATTACTGCTGCTGTTACTGTTATTGTTGCTGCTGTTACTGTTATTACTGCAGCTGTTACTGTTATTACTGCTGCTGTTACTGTTATTGTTGCTGCTGTTACTGATTTTGCTGCTGTTACTGTTATTACTGCTGCTGTTACTGTTATTGTTGCTGCTGTTACTGTTATTACTGCTGTTACTGTTATTACTGCTGTTGTTACTGTTATTACTGCTGCTGTTATTGTTATCTGCTGTTGTTACTGTTATTACTGCTGCTGTTATTGTTATTGTTGCTGCTGTTACTGTTATTACTGCTGTTACTGTTATTACTGCTGTTGTTACTGTTATTACTGCTGCTGTTATTGTTATCTGCTGTTGTTACTGTTATTGCTGCTGCTGTTACTGTTATTGTTGCTGCTGTTACTGTTATTACTGCTGTTGTTACTGTTATTACTGCTGCTGTTATTGTTATCTGCTGTTGTTACTGTTATTGCTGCTGCTGTTACTGTTATTGTTGCTGCTGTTACTGTTATTACTGCTGTTACTGTTATTACTGCTGTTGTTACTGTTATTACTGCTGCTGTTATTGTTATCTGCTGTTGTTACTGTTATTACTGATGTTACTGTTATTACTGCTGCTGTTATTGATGCTGTTATGGCTGTTATTGCTGTTGTTGCTGCTGCTGGTGTTACTGTTATTGGTGCTGTTACTGTTATTGCTGCTGCTGCTGTTGTTGTTGCTGCTGCTGTTTTTGTTGTTGCTGCTGCTGTTGTTGTTGCTGTTACTGCTGCTGCTGCTGTTATTGCAGCTGCTGTTGCTGTTACTGCTGCTGTTATTGCTGCTGTTGTTGCTGCTGCTGTTGCTGCTATTATTGCTGCTGCTGATGCTGTTGTTGCTGCTGTTGTTGCTGCTGCTGTTGTTGCTGCTTCTGCTGTTGTTGCTGTTGCTGATGCTGCTGTTGTTGCTGTTGCTGTTGCTGCTGCTGTTGTTGCTGCTGCTGCTGCTGTTATTGCTGCTGCTGCTGTTGTTCCAAGATCTATTCCAAGTATGTGACTTGCTACTGCCAATACACAACACACAGCTGTGAGCAAGACATGCTGCTTCTGTACATTATAGCATACATGAATTACCCATAGCAGATCTATACAGGTGGAGCTGGGGAAGGTGGAGGGTCTCTGAAAGCATGCTGCACTGCTAAGGCAAATGCTGACCAGTATTTGAAGGTTGAGCAGCGAGCTCATTGACTACTGATACAGCAGGAACCAATCAGCTGTGCCCTATAGAGAATGATGTGATTGCAAGCAGATTGAGTTAAGGACCAATCAGCCTGTGCCATCTAGAGTTTCATGACTTAATATTTAACAATATTATATTGATCTGACTGGACTGTACTGACACTGTTGTATGAGAACAGAACTGAGTTGGACGATGACATTTTTTTGCGGGATGCTTATTAGATGAACTAATTTAATAATTGATGATCTTTACAACGGATCACTGAATCAACATGCATTACTTTCCTGTTATCACTGTAAAGATGCTTTGAAAAAATCAGTATTGTATAAAGTGCTATATAAATAAAGGTGACTTGACTTGACTTGACAGAACTTTGTATTGCAAAAGTTGAGTGGACTACTTTTATTGTACGTTTAGAAGTTGAAGTTGATCATGGTCATGGTATTTTATACAACATCCTAGTACACATTCTGTTTATAAATCCTTGTGTTTTGGAACGATATGTGGGTGAGTAAATAGTGAATTTTAGGGTGAACTAACCCTTTAACATTATTTAAAGGACAGTCATAAACCTGTATTGCTGCGTTATTTGGTAAAAAGAGGAAACTGACTTTATTTCATCAATCAATCATTAGATCAATTGGCAGTCCTCAAAGTACTTTCAGAAAATGGGATGAACTGCAACACTTATCAAGGACAGATTAGGATGTGATTTGGGCAAAGACAAGGGATGTGATGTGGAAGTGTCATGGAGTTAGTAAAGATGACAGGAAGGAAGGAACTAAAAAGGAGAATGTGGGTGAGGCTGAGTAAAGCAATCCATTCTTCCCCATCTGGAACGTGGGATGTTTCTTCTTCCTCTCCTAGCGTGGGTTGTTTGAAATACCTCTTTACCTTCTAAAACACTTTAATACTGCCTTCTTTTCTTCTCTCGCTCTTTGGCTGCCTGCACATTTCCAATCTGCAACCAATTACAGCTCTTTGGAACCAGCAAACCATCTAATATGTGCAGCCTAAAGGCCTTTTCACATGACTCATGTCAACGTCCTCCAATTCATTGAACTCTTGGAGTGAAGAGTCAAGTTTTTTCTTGCCGCTGCATTTCTTGCTGGTCAAGCACTGTCATGCAACAGACTTTCAACTTTGCACCCTGCTTGCTTATAAAAGGAAGGAGAAAGCTCTCCCGTATCTGCTGTTGTTGACAAATAAAAGCCAGTGTGTCCAATTAGACTCTACAGTAGCTTGGTGCTAATTTGTTGATCATTTGGTAGAATCCAGTCAAATTAGGCAGATACCAACATGGACAGGAAAATACAATCAAAATGTGGTTTACGGCTCAGATATTGTATTGGATGGCTGCGTGATAACTAAAACCAGGTGAGATATGCTTTAGTTGAGGGATAAATAATGCAAACTTATGGCTTGTAATTACTTGTAAGACCTTAATCCGATTAGTTTGGTATACCAGACCTGTAGTGTTCTCTCTTAATTTGGAAGGGTATCATTAAGTCATTAGTTTTACATTCTGCCAAGTTCATGTTGTTTGCCTGAGCATCAAAGCTCTTCTTCCCTGTCAGAGGTGTTTTCAGGTAATGTGAGTTACACACTTTGTCGTCCTGTGCAGGTGGAGACGCACCTGGCTGAGATTTTGCACAATGCTTTAGTTGTTACAGTCGCACTTAAACACACTGCCTGGTATGTACATGTGCAACCTTGATAACTAATCCTGTATCAGGTTCTCACTTCAGAAGAATACCCTGCTTTTTTTGGGGAAAACATCTTGTTTGAGTCCTTAGAATATTGTTGAGTTGTGCACAGACTCTTGGAAGAATCACATGCAAATTCCTATAGTGTTTTAATTTGGTGTCATGCAGTAAGCCTAAACCTATAGCCATAAACGTTGTAGCAGCAAATGTGAATTACAACGAGGTTTACCTTCGAGGCAAGTCTAATTTCAGGACCTTGAAGAGGATAAGATGTTTGTGTTGGGAATGTTGCAGCGGAACATTAGCAAATTGTAACTGGAGGCAAAGTTGCGGGATAAAATTGGCAGAAGTGGTTTGGATAACTGATCTGAAACGAACCAACTTGGCTCTCAAAGAGCATTCTATAAAATGTGCACAAGCCCTTTTAGAATATTAACGCCTGTTTTCCATGCCAGGGCACAAATCCTACCCTGAAAATCATGGAAATATCTGTGCTCTAACACCCGGTGATGCATTAAACCTTATGTTTGCAGAGGAACATGCAGTGCTGGATCTTGTGTTACAAAGGAAAACCACTGAATTTCCAAGGACTATTCTTTTGTGGGAGTCATGTGGCTGAACTTTTGTTTTTGTCCCTGTTTGTATCCTTAAACCTGGAAATTTTCAAGGGAAGAATAGGGTGATGAGAGGTCATCTTGTGTACACGTGTTTGGTCCGATCAGGATGAAACAATGCATTTTAATGCATTGAATGTTTTACTCTACCAGAGTCGTGTCCTGAGGATGCAGAATGAACAAAAAGATGTTTTTTGGAGGATTCAAATCTTTACCCAGAATCCACTTGAAACAGATATCAATTCCAGTGAAATATAGCAGAAGTGTCCCATTTCTGGCTGATCTGAGTGCAGTTGTCTCGGTCTCATATAGGAATTACAATGCTAATCTTGGATGTTGGTTGAGGTCCTCGATCAGTGTAACTCATGGTGGCCCCTATGCTCGCATACAGCAACTTTGTCTCCGCTCTTGGCTTGACTCGAAGCCAGATCTCCAGTTACACTTCCTGTTTTCCCTCACGCTTCTGTGGTTCCGCCTGACGATTCCCACCGGCCCTATGCGCCTCAGCGCAGACGGATTCCTACAATTCCCTGCGCTATTCCCATCGGAGCCCTGCGTGGCGAGAGCTTGGGAAAGTCCTCTTCCGGAGTCAACGATCCACCAAGCAACTGAGCCTCTCTCCTCCTGTCCTCTCTTTTTCCCTTCTTTTTTTGCCCTCATCTCGGTCTCAAAATCAACATTTCCAGAGTGAATGTAAGCCAAACCGCCAGAGTGAAGGACCGAAAGTTTTCACGACCTTCAGTTGCTTTTGGAATCCAAGGAAACGCATACATTGGTTTTCCTCTTCAGATCAAAATCAGATGGGCTCCTCCATGATTTGTGACTTTATTTAAAGTATAGTTATTTACCTTTGATCTGTTTTTTTGGAGAACCACTTTTGCTGATGTCTCCTGGTCGGATTTTTGCCCTCACTGGTTTTTAGATTCTCAAACTGTTCTCAGAATTGCCAAGATACTTAAATCTGTAACTTGAACACTGAAACATAGTATAACTCAAATCTTTTTGGTCTTGGAGAGAGTGTGTGTTCATATTGAGATCTCTGGCATTTGATTGCAGACTTCTTGGAAAATCTGACTAGAGTTTGAGACTCTCCAATCTCCAAAGTTTTATTTTTTCTCTGGAGAAACAGAAAAGTGAAAGTCTCCACTGGCACTTTGCTGTCCAGGAGAAACAATTGAGACATTAAAGAGATATTTACTTTCCTAGGGGAATATGATCAAACCGACTCTCTTAGATTCATATTTGATTGGAGACTGTAATATCTTGGCAAATCTGAGCACATTGTGAAACATTGCTGAGATCTTTTAAAACCCCAGAGGAGACACATGAGAGATTACTGGGGTCTTGTAATTCCACATCCTGTTATCTCCCTTCCTGTGTGACTAACTGTCCGTGATGTCGCCCCTGGCGAACGCTTGCGTAAACAAGAAAATAAGAGTTTGTCATGCCTTTTTCTCCCTTGAGGTCTCCTGGGCCTAAAGTGTCGCGCGGTTGGTCATGTGGTTCTGTCTGAAAACCATAATTACAACTTCTACGGTTTCACTGTGCTCATTTGACCCGAGCAAATGTAAACAGCCATCATCCTCCTCCATGTCCCGGAAGAGTATCATTAACAATAAGTTATTTGAACATTATTGTAATGTTTTACAACCCAGACACCGCAACAACAGGGGAACATAGCTGTGATTGAAATGCACAACAATTCACAGTGAGATTATATTTGGAAGGCACTGATAGGGGTGCACGAACACACATAAATGAATTGTTTGCTGTATCCTCTCCACTTCCTGTCTCATTCTGTGGCCGACCTAGAATGGTTCCTGTCTAAAGCTTGTCCTCTCTGACAGAGGATAACAATGGCAGAGCATTTGTCATTCAAATGTAGCATTCGAAGGTTGTAAAGAAGTTCACAACTGAGAAGAGAATTGCAATAGTCATGTAACTAATGCATGTACAAGGACAGCGGTACAATTAGCGGAAAGAGATGGTCGAAAATGATTAATATAAGCTGACTGTGTAATGTTATGTGCTTCAAATGATAAAATGCTGTCAAGGATGACACCCAGACAGGGAAGGAGAGATAACAGAACTGTCAATAGTCAATGTAAAACTTCTTGTGTCATTGAAGTGTCTTCTCACTGTTAACTTTAAGAAAATTATGAAGACATATAGAGCTGGGCATGGGACTCAGAAGCAAAAGAAAATGTGGGTGGGTTCTCCCTCAGAAAAACTTGAGTAGAGTAGATGCCCTTTACATTAAGTACAAATAGCCCATCTTGTTTACGAAACGTCCGGGTCGGGCCAGACAAAAATACGAAAGACACTAAATAATTTACAGCGTCAATAGTGTAGGGGTAATGCACATGGCAGAAAGTTTTGGCGCAAATCGACCTGAGTTTCAAATCCGCCTTTTGCCAAACTCACTCTACTCCCTTTTCCCAGCACATCACAAAATATTCGAAAAGTGTAAATAAGCATAAATTAAGTATAAATTAAACATGTTTAATAATAAAGTGTTTATTGGTTTATTTATTGACCAGACATGCACTGAATTAGAGACGGTAAAAGTGAGTGGGTCCAAAATCATTGGTCTTAAAAAGTGGGTGGCTCTTGTCCCACCCACATATAATGGTTCTGACGCCTATGGAGCTGGGTGTCATCAGCAGAACAATGAAAGTTTATACCGAATTTGTGCTAAATTTGGTCTAAAGGCAATAGATAAATAATAAACAGAAGCGGGCCCAAAACCAAGCCCTGAGGCACGCCACTGGTAATCTAAGATATCCGTGATTTTAATTTCTTAATTTGAATGAACCGAGTCCAACATGATAAACACGATCAAAACCAATCAAGAGGAATACCAGTGATTCCAATGGAAATCAACCTCTCCAATAAAATACTATGTGAAATGTTGTCAAAATCTTCACTTTAAGAGTGTCAATGCTCCTAAATTATGGAATTCACTTCCCCTACCGTTACGCAACATATTATCTCTGTCTACCTTCAAGCCCCAACTAAAGACATACCTATTTAATTTGTATTTTGAATAATATGGCTATATAAGACCTGTGCTTGTATTGTGTATGTGGGTGTGTTAATGTACTATTGTGTATGTGGACAAATGTACTGTCTAACACTATGTAAAGCGGCCTTGAGCTATGCAAAGGCGCTATATAAATAAAACTTCATCTTCTTCTTTACACTTCTTCTTTTGGCTTCACACATATAGCCAAACGCAGATGGTCTTTCATTTCTATTAGGTCTCCTCACGTCGGCTGACACACTCATATAACGCTGCTATGTATACTAAACGTGACGAATCTACATTCTTTTGCTGAATCCAAGGAAATTTGCCAAGTTAAATAACTGCTCCACACACAAAACTTATACTTATACTTGTGTTGACCTCTCATTAGCTTCTGTTGTTCTTCATTTAAACTAAATAAATGAACAAGTTTAAATTTAACACATTTTACCATATTTAAAGACCTCAGGAAATGGCTTGACAAGTGCAGTTTTCCTTTCAAAACATGATTTTTAAGCCAGAATCAATGCCCAAATCAATGCAGAAAATGTGGGAAAAGTTGGCTGATTCCACTTGGGTCTGATGAGAATAGTTCCTAAAGGTTTTTATTTTTTAATTTTTCACTTTCAGTATCTGAGTTATGTGGCAGATTTGCTGAGTGTGTTCCTATTTTGTGTCAGCAGAATCTAAACCTACAAACAGGAAAGATCGAGAACGAATAGTAAATGTGATTGCGATTTGGCTCCGGCCTCTCAATATCAGTGATGGCCAAGCTGTCCTCTCTCTGTGGAAATCACACATCTATCTCTCTGTTATTGGAGAAGTGCAGAGAGCATGATGTCATCGGTTTGAGGGCCCTCAGGGCCACAGCCGAGTGAAGGCTTTATGAGAACCAGCTGTGAGGAGGAGGAGAAACAGAGTTAAAGCTGGCTCTCCTCGACATCTCGGTCACTTGTTCAGCAGAGATACGTGACACATCTCAGACTGAAAAACATTCCATTAGGAGAGATTTCATCACTTTGCTACATTCAAAACATTAGACGATTAAATTCTGTCATTATGTATTCATTCACCCTCATGTTCTTCCAACTTACTTACATATGCATACATTTTAATAATGCATTGAGTCAATTTTTTTGCATGCAATTACAAGACTGACTGAAGTCATATGCAATACATTTAGTCTTTTTTACCTTTTTAAATCACCATCCACTCTTGTTTCATGAAAAACCTGAGCATCTCCTTTGGTGTTCTTCTGAAGGAAGCAAGTCATACGCATCTGGAACAACATGAGAATGAGTAAATGAGTGCTCTCTCTGTTTTTGAGCACTAAGACCTGCGTTTGTAGTGCAAGATTCTGGAACGTTCCCGATGATGTCATGCGGATTTGACCTGCTCTTTGTGAATCTGACCCTTTGTTTTCATGTATGTGTTCATGAATGCTTGCTGCATGTCCCTTATGAAACCCTCCTACAATCCAGCTATGCAGGGTTTGGCTTGCTAGGCTTGATCCGAGAGAGAGAGAACGACAGGGAAAAAATGTAAAGATTTATAGCTAAACGCAGATGGTCTATCATTTCCATTAGGTCTCCTCGCGTCGCCTGACACACTCACATTTTTACACATCGTTCCACTCATATAACGCTGCTATGTATACTAAACGTGACGAATCTACATTCTTTTGCTGAATCCAAGGAAATTTGTCAAGTTAAATAACTGCTCCACACACAAAACTTGTACACGTATACTTGTGTTGACCTCCCATTAGCTTCTGTTGTTCTTCATTTAAACTAAATAGTAGTGTTTGCAACAAAACAAAACAAAAATTACATGCATTTCTTTTTTACAGTTAACAAATTTCACAGGGTTGCCCTTTGCAGTACTTACTATATGCATCATCATTTTGACTCTGTGCTGACACATTTTGGAATAACAATAATAGCAAACAAATTTTTAATTAATTTAATACAATTTAATTTAAATTGTTTATATATAATACACACTGATCAGGCATTACATTATGACCTAATATTGTGTTGGTCCCCCTTTTGCTGCCAAAACAGCCCTGAGCCGTTGAGGCATGGACTCCACTAGACCCCTGAAGGTGTGCTGTGGTATCCAAGATGTTAGCAGCAGATCCTTTAAGTCCTGTAAGTTGTGAGGTGGGGCCTCAGTGGAACGGTCTTGTTTGTTGAGCACATCCCACAGATGCTCGATTGGATTGAGATCTGGGGAATTTGGAGGCCAAGTCAACTCCTCAAACTCGTGCTCCTCAAACCATTCCTGAACCATTTTTGCTTTGTGTCAGGAGCATAATCCTGCTGGAAGAGCCACAGCCACCAGGAATACCGTTTCCATGAAAGGGTGTACATGGTCTGCAACAATGCTTAGGTAGGTGGTACGTGTCAAAGTAACATCCACATGGATGGCAGGACCCAAGGTTTCCCAGCAGAACATTGCCCAAAGCATCACACTGCCTCCGCCGGCTTGCCTTCTTCCCATAGTGCATCCTGGTGCCATGTGTTCCCCAGGTAAGCAACACACACGCACCCGGCCATCCACGTGATGTACAAGAACACGTGATTCATCAGACCAGGCCACCTTCTTCCATTGCTCCGTGGTCCAGTTCTGATGCTCACGTGCCACTGTTGGTGCTTTCGGCGGTGGACAGGGGTCAGCATGGGCACCCTGACTGGTCTGCTATGCCGCCCCATACACACCAAACTGTGATCACTGTGTATTCTGAAACCTTTCTGTCAGAACCAGCATCAACTTCGTGAGCAATCTGAGCTCCAGTAGCTCGTCTGTTTGATCGGACCACACCTTGATCGGCCAGCCTTCGCTCCCCACGTGCATCAATGAGCCTCGGCCGCCCATGACCCTGTGGCCGGTTCACCACTGTTCCTTCCTTGGAGCACTTTTGATAGATCCTGACCACTGCAGACCGGGAACACCCCACAAGAGCTGCAGTTCTGGAGATGCTCTGACCCAGTCGTCTAGCCATCACAATGTGGCCCTTGTCAAACTCGCTCAAATCCTTACGCTTGCCCATTTTTCCTGCTTCTAACACATCAACTTTGAGGACAAAATGTTCACTTGCTGCCTAATATATCCCACCCACTAACAGGAGCCGTGATGAAGAGATCATCAGTGTTATTCACTTCACCTGTCAGTGGTCATAATGTTATGCCTGATCGGTGTGTGTGTGTGTGTGTGTGTGTGTGTGTGTGTGTATATATATATATATATATATATATATATATATAAAATTTGTTTATTATTTGTCATATTATTTACAGCCTTAAATACAGCCCTTACAGACACTTTTTGACACTTTTGAGATTTTAA